>OZ026846.1:36577411-36704202 GCA_964023205.1 Lutraria lutraria
GTAAAAGCAATATTATAAACAAGAGGGCCATGATGGATCTATAAATGCTCACCAGGAGAAAAGGTCATTTGGAGATTAACATTTTCTATACGAGTCTAAGTAAGATCAAGTGACCCATCTTGGCCATTTTTTATCCCATGGCCATTATATGAACAGATTTAAAAGAGGTCCATTAGACAAAGCTAGATACCAAATATCTTAGCTCTAGGCCTTGTGGTTTCGGAGAAGAAGATTTTTTTAATTTTCCTATATAAAATAGAATAAACCCCAGGGCACGGCTAATTTTGACCCCGGGGCCATAATTTGAACAAACTTGGTAGAGGTCCACTGGACAATGCTACATGCCAAATATCTTAGCTCTAGGCCTTGTGGTTTCGGAGAAGAAGACTTTTTAAATTTTCCTATATAAAATAGAATAAACCCCAGGGCAGGGCCAATTTTGACCCCAGGGCCATAATTTGAACAAACTTGGTAGAGGTCAACTAGACAATGCCACATACAAAATATCTAAGCTCTAGGCCTTGCGGTTTCGGAGAAGAAGATTTTTTAAATTTTCCTATATAAGTCTATATAAATCAAGTGACCCCGGGGGCGGGGCCAATTTTGACCCTAAGGCAATAATTTGAACAAACTTGGTAGAGGTCCAATGGACTATGCTACACACCAAATATCAAAGCTCTAGGCATTGTAGTTTTTGACAAGAAGATTTTTTAAATTTCCTTTATAAGTCTATGTAAAATCAAGTTACCCCCGGGGCGGAGCCAATTTTGACCCCAGGGGAATAATTTGAACAAACTTTGTAGAGTTCCATTAGACAATGCTACATATCAAATATCTCAGCTCTAGGCCCTGTGGTTTCAGACAAGAAGATTTTTTAAGTTTTTTCTATTTGTTGCCATAGCAACCAGAATTTTTAATGAAATTTAATTTTTTGAACAACTTTGAAAGGGGACCACCCAAGGATCATTCCAGCAAAGTTTGGTTGCAATCGGCATAGCGGTGTAGGAGGAGATGTTGTTTTAAGTAAACATGGACGCCACATAAACGTAACGACGCACGATGGACGCAGGGCGATCACAAAAGTTCACCCTGAGCACATTCGTGCTCTGGTGAGCTAAAAAGTGTTTATTGTTAATATATTGCTTTCATTAGATTAACTAAACTGATTATTCTACGATAAAATACTTGTACTGACGTAAGTTGCGTATTTTCGGACATACCCATTTTCGAATATTTAAAACTCAGCATTTATTCGCGGCATTTATGAATTCGCGAGGTATTTGATTCGCGAATATTAGCGAAAATAAAACCAACGCGAATAAAACCAGTTCTACAGTATTCAGATTAGTTATGCTGTCAGAATAATGTAACAATGATATCATTATTGTCTCTCATAATTAACATAGAAACGTTAAAAGACAAGATTTGAGCTCGGAGACCGATCTCAAGTTTTATAACCTCGCGGCCAGATGTCAAAAAATAGAATTGAGAATTCTCTCAACAAATCTTGGGAAAAAACACTGAATAAGTACATGTATTAGGTTAGTTGTGAAAATAGGTTCTCACCTCCATCATTTCACGCAAACGTAGATCTGTTCTTTGCTGAAATAAGATTGAAATAAACAATAAATATACATAAAATACAGAATCAGTTGAAAATTTTAGTTATATATAAATTGTGAAAACTCTTCAGTTTATTACACAGACAATAACTTGATAGGCTTAACTGCCATTGTATTTTTGAAAACTGGCCTGAAATATAAGTTTGTAGTAGTGAGCTTCTTGATATTGAAGTGGTCAATAATAATATTCATACATGTACCATGTTCTAAAATCTTTTTTGTCTTTTATGAATGGGTATAAATACAGTACAACCTCTCCAGAGTGGCCCATTGTAGAGCAACAACCTCTCTATAACAACACCTTCAAAAATTCCCTAAGCTAATATTTACTATAATCTTAACCTCTGTAGAGCAACAACCTCTAAACAATGGCCAATATTTGCAGCTCCCACAGGGTGTTGCTCTACAAAGGTTGTACTGTAAAGTTAACCCCTAAAAATTCCCGTTTTCAGAGAATGTTCGATCAAGTTTGAACAAATCGGGACAAGAAAAATCATCCAATTTTCAGAGATTTCTGTTTTTCAGGGAGTTTGGTTTTAAAGGTTTCACTGTCATTACTATACCATCACTACATAGATTCTATCACACTGATAAGCTAAATCAGCTTTATTGCCATAGAATTTTGAATCAGTAATCTGATAAAGTCCAAAGTATATCTGGGGACAATTTGTAACATCAGGGTACAAACGTATGCTGAGAAAAAAATTAGAAAAGAAAAGTTTTGTGATTAACCTACCCTGATTTGTTTAATGTTAAAACTTACCAATGTTTTGATAGTTCTTAGTGATTTGAGAAGACTTTGAAGTTGTTGTCGTTTTCTGACACCAGACAACAAATGTAGACTGGTTCTAGTGAAGGTGTTGCTGGCTTCTGCAAGTTGACTGAAATAAAAGTAAGCCATTCAACACACTGAATTATCTCCCTTTGGCAATATGGCACCATAAATATTGTTAACCTAACTTGTAAATCTATAGTCTATGAGTATGACACTAAGAATGATCAAGATTTGATGTACTTAATAAATCAAAAGAATGAAAATTATTTGGCATGAATCAAACCTTGTATTCTAAAATAATGTATGTTTAGAGAAAGAACTTGGAAAGAAAAGTTTGTCATAAACCTAGTCTAATTTGTTGTGTCAAATAACACTAAACATGATAAATTCCCTCCCATCATTAATAAGTTTGACACATTTATGCTAAATTGACTATCTAAAAAAGTAATTAAGTACCTGCGGCCATTTTTGCAGATAATGCTTGCAAGTTGTAAAGTTTTCTGTAACTCCATAACTCTCTGTAGCTCTGCAGCATAGGCAGGATGATTCTGTAATACCAGTTCTGATACTTTCTTTGATACCTAAAAGCCAATACAAACTTTTAATTGAATTATATCTGTTAATACAACTAACAGGGCATCAAAGCTATATTATTTGATGTGATTGGTTACATATCAGAGGGCAGGAATTATTTGTTACAGAGCAAAATATGACCAGAATTTGTTCGAAAAATAGAGTAAATGGACAGATACATATACTGATTTTTTACTGCAGCAAAATCTATCCACTGATATAAGTCACCATATTAATAAGTCATTCATGCCTGTTTCATTGTTTGATATCTAATCTCAGACAGACCTTGAATCAGCATGTATTAATTCATTTTACTATTCATGGAAAACCAATTATTTGTTAATACAGCCATTGGAATTAAAGCCATCATTTTACTATTCATTGAAAACTGTTTAAATCAATTTATTTGTTAATACAGCCATTAAAATTAAAGCTATCCAGTGGATTTTAACTCATCAATGAATCCGTCATAAATACGATTGGTTGATTTAAATTGTCTCTAATTGATTGTGCCTCTTTTATTATAAACGAATTAAGGACAACTTGCCATAGCTGTCCATAGAAAGCAATATTTTAGAGAGAGAACACTTTATACATACAGCTTGTAACTGACGACGTAATCTTGTCCTGTCATCATCAATCTGTTCAAGTTCCAAGGCTTCAGGTAATTTCTATAATATAACAGAAAACATCAATACAGTCATGTATTTAAATAAATAAAATAGTCCTTATTTAACATTCAGAACCAACCTTTACTAGCATAAACAAAATATTTACCTGACAGTTCATAGCAGGAACTGTATACAAACTAAAACCCATATTCAGGCCATTGTTAAAAATGTTGGGTTTGCGATTGACTCACTCAAAATCACTGAATCTAAATTAAAACAAGCAACTAGAAGCCCAAGGGCAACATGTCGAGCCCCTGTATAGCCAGCATGTGATCTTGACCTTTGAACTACAAGTATGGGTGATATTCATGACACATCATTTCATTGAAGTAAACTTTTATACCAATTTATTTCAAAATCCTTGAATGCAAACAGAAGTCACAGCCCAGACAAGGAAAATATATATTTGACCGAATGTGTAATCTTGACCTTTGACCTATGAAAATCTGGGTGTTGCCCAAGACACATGGTCACATTGTATTATTGCAGGTCATTTTCAAATAATTCAATGCATAAGGGAGACACAGCCCTGACAAGGTCTATAATGATTATTTTTTATGTTTGACCTCTAAGTGTGACCTTGACCTTTGAGCTAGAGACCTTGATCTTAGGCACTGCACGCCGTCTCATGGTGTTTAACAATTATGCCAAGTTATCTTAAAAAGTTTCTATGCATAAGGGAGATACAGCCCGGACAAGGTCTATAATGCTCATTTTTGACGTTTGACCTCTAAGTGTGACCTTGACCTTTGAGCTAGAGACCTGGATCTTGCGCACTGCACACCGTCTCATGGTGTTTAACAATTATGCAAAGTTATCTTAAAAAGTTTCTATGCATAAGGGAGATACAGCCCGGACAAGATCTATAATGCTCATTTTTGACGTTTGACCTCTAAGTGTGACCTTGACCTTTGAGCTAGAGACCTGGATTTTGCGCACTGAACACTGTCTCATGGTGTTTAACAATTATGCCAAGTTATTTTAAAAAGTGTCAATGCATAAGGGAGATACAGCCCGGACAAGGTCTATAATGCTCATTTTTGACGTTTGACCTCTAAGTGTGACCTTGACCTTTGAGCTAGAGACCTGGATTTTGCACACTGCACACCGTCTCATGGTGTTTAACAATTATGCCAAGTTATTTTAAAAAGTGTCAATGCATAAGGGAGATACAGCCCGGACAAGGATCCGGACGGACACACTAACTCACTAACTAACTAACTAACTAACTAACGTACAGACACGCAACCGCCATTGTGGCGACTATGTCGAGCTCACCGCAGGCGGGCTCGACAAAAAAGTGTCACTCCAGCTTTTCTTTTTTCGAACAAACAGTTAATGTTAACAAAAAAAATCACCTACTTTTCTGTAATATGACAACTACAGTTAAAACATTGGGTCATATTACAGAAAACCATCATTTTTAAGGATGGCCTCCCAGTAAAATTTCTATTTCAATTAAGACATTTAATGTTATCTTTACACTGGTATTTATTCTTTTCAGATTTATGTAAACTATCAGATATGTTAAATTTGATAATCTTGATAACAAATTTAAAAACAAATATGTTTCTAATAAAAATATTAATTCTAGAAAAAGGCTAAAGCTTACAATTTGATTTCCAAAAGATATCATAAAATGACAGCAACAATAAATAATCAAACAAAGTCTCTTTACATAACAACAAATCGAAATGTATAAATGTCATAGAAAACTGGAACCAGTCACAGGCTACCATGGAACCAGTCAGATACAAAAAGTGAAGTATGGGAAACCAGTCTGTCATTATTAGGGATGTTAATTCCTCATGATTTAACTAATTGGTTAATTGTTCGTTCATACATACCATTAACAGCTTGCTAATTGCATGAAGTGCTTATAGATATGAATTGTCATAAGTTGTGTATAATGGTCCTAGGTCAATGTCATTGAATTATTAATTTGCTCAACTGTCGTATTTTTTCGCACCTTTGGTAGACTAATTTATTGAAAAGATAACACATGCATATTGACTGAAAATTCCAATTTTTCTGTAATTCATCATTATATTTTAACTGGTTAATCGGACAAACGAACGGTTTATCGATCAATTGATTAACTGTTTACATCCCTACTCATTATACAAACCTCTAACTCATACAGACTACAGTCTATGTCATCATAGTATTCTTGATCTATTTTATCGATAGTTTCTTGGTCTTCTTGAGGGTTAGTTCTGTACTGTTCATGCTGAAAATATCACATGGAGCACACTGAGCTAACTATATCAATTAAACAGATTGTTCACAGGGCACCCTATACTCTCACATAAATCTCCAGGGGAGTTACATTAGATACATTTTATACCAAGCTGGTGAGTTATCATTTGAAACAACAATTTTGAATACATTGAGACTGAATGTTTTTGGAAAGATAATATTTACAGAACTTTGTTGTACATTTTTTTTTGTATTAAATTATTTCACTTGATATGATAGACTATAAATGCACTGTGATACAAATAAAACAGATACATATACTGTGTTGTGTATAATAATACTGATATAAAACCACAATATACAGTCATACCTGTATACAAAGATTACCAAAGACTTAAAGAGAGAACTGGCCCTTTTTCCAAAAATTGGGTAGGAGCCTTAGCCTTTCATCTTGGGAAATTCAAGCGCAATTTTTACCAATTCTGGAGAAAGTTAAACAACTGAGTTCGAATAGCATTTTATTTTTGGGAATTTCTTTTCCCAAATTGGGAAAAAAGGGCCTTTTTCAATTTTAAAATCATCGTATTTCGACCTCTGTTACGGAAGGAAAAAAATGCTCAGAGAACATAAAAATTTTTGAATAAAAGATATTTTATTTCTGTGATTCCTATGTATTAAAAAAAAGTCATAAGCCCATCACTGCTACCAGTTCAACTACCAGGAAGCTGTTCAGCTAGCATATATGGAAAGAAGGCAATTCTACTTAGGTCTCACTAGTGGATCTTCCTTCACTGAACAGGAAATGCTAGGCATGTGACTTATGGACCACCAAGACCCCCGTAAGTCACCAGATGATACTGATTGTTAGCATAACGAAAAATGCCAGTGAAAAATAATTACATATAAAGTGAGCTTAATTCATAGGTAGCTTTTGATATTTGAGCAAAAATGTATCTCACTTTCTTTTCTGTTAAATTGCACAAAAAATATTTTATCATTAGAAATTTTCTACCTTGAATTTTGCAACAGCTGGCTCTCCATTGAAAATTTCATGATTGATTGTTTCATCCACTGGAGATGGTTGGCTGTCCTAAAACAAAAATAAAAGATTTATTTTTAATACGAAGTACATGCAGAGAATGCCAAATGTGCCTAGGTTATCAGGTAAGAATTCGTTCAGTTTGGTAATTCAGCAATTAAGAATAAGTGTCATTAATTCAAAAATGTACATTATGAAATGAGTATGTATTGATTTACAAATGAGTCAGTGTGGAAACTGCTCTGGTTCAAAACTGATCAATGCACAATGCAAATTAGCCTCAGTTCAATTGGGGAACCAGGGTATTCAATGTTTTTATGCATCAAATTCAAAACCAGGAACATCAAATGAGCTCCCTAAGAATCTACTTCATTTCAGTTTAAGTTATCAATTAACATGTACAATCAAGACTGTCTGCAGTGACTTTCCATTGGAGAAAGCAAATAAGGTCACTAGACACAGGGAGTCACTAGACACAATCCCTTTGAAATCCATAAGTCAGGACCTTTTCTCCAAAAATAGGGAAGGGGCCTTAGCCTTTCATTTTGGGAAATTCAAGTGCGATATTTGGCCAAATTTTGAGAAGGTTAGACTACGATGTTTGAATAGCATTGTATTTTAATTTTTGGGGGTTTCTTGCCTAAAATTGAAAAAAAAACTTTTTGCAATTGGGAAGTCACCGAATTTCATTGCAACTAAGATGGTCAACAAGACGAAATTAACCCAGAACTAATCTCATGTGAGATGTGTTGAGACACGCTTAAAATCCAGAAAAGCCAATCATATTTTTATAACAAGTAACACCCATATGATCATGAACTTCAGCATATATCATTAATTGACCATGAAAAAAAATATCGTATTTATCCGAAAAATAATATCCGAACTCATTGCAATTGAAAAGAACTTCCATATAAAACAACTGAGTACGAAACCCAGATATGAATTAACTGAATAATTAACCTGTTTCTTTATGAAAGATTTTAGCTTATTCCTTAAATCCATCTCCCTAGATCAATGACAATAAAATAATGAAATCGCCATTTCTGTCAAAGCCAAATACACGCAAGGGAGGCTACTCACTTCCGTGAGAAAAGGAAAGTAGAGTAACCTCCCTTGTATGAGTCTGCACCATACAACACGATATATATAGTTTATACTACTTTTTGCTTATGCCAATTAAAAAAATACCTAGTGGTACCATTTTTTTCAGGTCGATTACATTCTAGTGGGTATATATCAAGGACTTATATAGATACATGTATGTATATAATTCCTTGGTATATGTGATATAACTAAAATTATTTCAGAGAAAACAAATGTATTTCCAGCAGTGTTCAAATGTTAAAACTTTAGAAAATGTATAATTTGTAAATGCATGTATGTTATTTGGTTTTTGAGTTTTAGCTGCTACAGAATTTACGAAATACTGTCACACATGCTGTTTTACGTTGCCAATCTCTGATACAGCTAGTAGGCTAAATCACTTTATTATATTATGTACATACAAATGTATCTATTCTATAGGCCCTGTCCTGTGCGCCCCAGACATCAAGAGGAGTCTATGTTGAAAACGTTGTTGATATTTTGCTATTTAGATTATATGAATACCCGTTGTATTCTATGCATTGTCTAATGAAGACAGTTTTTGTTTGGTTAACCTATCTTGGAATAAAACAATCAGAAATTTGTTCAATGAAGCAATATACTACCTGTATAATCAGTACCGTTGCTAGGGCTCTGGTCTTATGTAAATCAGGTCGTAAAATGAATAAGAATTAATATACATGTTTAGGGATACAGAATACATTTAGCCAAAACAAGCCACATGACAATACATCATTGTGGCCATTAAGCTTTCCATAAAATAATCACATTAAATCTTTGTAGAATATATATTTATTTATAAAACTGAAACTAAATTGATAAATTACAGTTCATATTTTGTTTTGAATATTAGTGGGTAACATTTTTTTCTAATTTAAGTAAGACGCGTGCTGTCGAAATTTTAATTAACAATTGCAACCCCGCCATGTCAGGAGAATTGACTCGTCGACCACTGCATAATTATATATACATGAACATAATGGTTCCAGATCTGTACGACATACATTTATTTTATTCCTTAAGTACTGTTCATAATGTCTTCCAGATGACTATATATAATTTTACGCTTTATCTTTTTGGTACATGCCCTTACTCAAACTTACAGCAATATTATCCGATTTCTATACTTGTTTAATGAAACTGACAGAGGTTCTACAACCACTGTAAAACACTCGTCAAGGAGAAATGGTAGAAACTCATACATCCGAGTGATTGGTCATAGCCTGTTGGTAGGCGACGTAGAACTTCTCTCCCAGTCAGGATTTACTGGACATTAGTAGTATCACTATTCTGTAGTGGCTTTAAATTTTGATTATGTGACTAGTATGTATTATACGAGTATTGTACTTCTTTGCAACATCTCGAATGACCTAAAAAATAAAAACGTTCAATATGTGAAATAAAAAAATATAGCAGACTGGTGTGTCTATTCACGGTTTCTGGTCCCCCTTAATTCAGTGTATATAATATTTAAAAATATATACAAAGAATAATAAGTATTATACTGCTCAAGATAGGGGTGTCATCGGATACCATCCAACTCATTGTAGCCAGATTTTGATGCATACACTATTGATCAAGAATACAAGGCATTTCAAATGAAACAGGAAGTGTCGTGTTTTTAATGCAGTATATCATTACGAAAATACAACTTATAAAAAACAATTATATGTATCTTAACTCCAACTATTGTAACTTCAGTTAATAGAGCTGACATATTGAGTAATGAAATTTAAAAGCTAGGATATTCGTGCTGAGATTTGAGAGCTGTTTTGAAAGGCAGAGTTTGAGAATTGAGATTGACGTCCTGATATTTGAGCACTGGTACTTAGAGAGATAGGTTTCTAGTTCTGATTTTGAGAGCAAGAACATGAGTTCTGAGGTTTGAGAGCAAGGACGACTTGAGTACGGAGATTTGAGACCTAGAACTCAGATACTTAGCCAGTATATGAGAAATGAGAGTACTGATATTTGAGTTCTAGGGATAGAATTTGAGAACTGAAAATTGAGAGCTAGGATTTGAGTAGGCCTACTAAGATTTGAAAGCTAAGGTATGGGTACTGACATGTGAGAGCTTGGACTTAATGCTAGGACTTGAATACTGAGATTTAAAAGCTATGACTTGAGTACTGAGATTTAAGAGCTAGGATTTGAGTACTGAGATTTGAAAGCTAGGATTTGAGTACTGAGATTTGAAAGTTAGTACTTAATTACTGATATTTTAGAGCTAGGACTTGAGTAGAGTGTTTAGATATAGTCATAATAGTAGAAGTAGAATGAATGAACCTATGTACTAAGTACACCAGCTTATTGTCATTTTGTCTGTACATAATTATAATGAACCCACGGATACGTAACATAACTTTACTTAATCTATTTTAAGCACGATTTCCATTACATCGCAACCTTGTTTGACATCAAGCATGAAGCCCAAGACTTCCATGTCATCTATGACTTCCAAAAGTCTGCAGAAGACCAGTTTATTATCCTCCCTCCGTCAGCCCGACATTTAAGCAAAGACAATGGGCGTTTCTCTCAGCCACCACCATTCATGTACACATTGGTCGACATCAGCTGACCAGACCTGAAGGCATCTCTCCCCCAAAATGTTGTAAACAACGTTTACATAACTATTACGGGCTCTGTGTGTATGATTAACATATTATTAAAAATTCTAAAAGCAAACATTTTTCAGTTCCTTTTCCAGACGCAAATGTAAGCAATGCGTGTGAAATGCATTTTACATAGTTGCGACTGAATTAAGACAAACCTTTGTGCATCTTATACAATTTAAAGTTGTTCTAAGGTAAAAATAATCATATAAATTAAGTTATATCATAAGAACTGAATGTAAACAAACCCATGCGTATATTATCTTCGGTTGGATGAAACTGGTCTTAAATGTATCATAATAATTAAATAATGCGAATTGAATGACAACAAATCCACATGCATTTTATTTTTTATTGATATACCCGATCTTAGTCGAAAATACTATGAATGTTAAGCGAAGTGAATGCAAAAAGTATATACATGTACATCTTTATTTCCTCCAAAGACGGAGAGCATAATGATAAATTATACAACACAATGAACATATATTTGTTAATATGTGTAACGAACTACGCATACATTATGCAAAGTATATAGCATTTAAAATCATCCTAAATGTAGAAATAAACGTTGTTCACCGACGGACTATAAATCGAACGACATCTTGTAGCTATTTACATGATTTGGTTGAAAATATCACGCTAAATTGTAAATATTCAAGAAAAATGGATTCATATCGTGGAATTGTTTGGCGTATGTCATGGACAAATTATTATTTGTTTTTAAATACAGCGTTCTAATTCTGAATGGTCGAAATAAAGAGGTTAAATACTTTCACAATTAGAACAAAATAGTCAATAACTAAGACGAAAATACTTGAAGTGAATCGAAGTCGCAGACCTTGTCCATTTTTTTCACAGAAAGATTTTGGCCCAGTGCAGCGAAAAATAAAACTGACCTAGGATACGACAAAAATATTTAAACTGTTGGTATAGAATATCTATTTTTCATAAAAGAGAATAAATTGTAAATAACAGCACAATACTCTTATATCGAGCTAATTATCAATTTATTTGAGTCAAATGATCATATATATGTTGGCGAATTTCACGGACAAATTATTACATTTTAATACAAACTTGATTCCTAACAGATCGAAATGCAATAATTAACGTCTTTCAATTTATGTTGATATCGCGGACTCAGTGTGTATTTAATATTGTATATACCTTATTTCAATGTTAACTTTACAAAAATGGTCAATATTTAGTTCGGAAATGCATGGTATAAGTTCAATTTTCTTATAGACAAGGTCGAATATTGGACGATACCATTGTAAAGGTAATCACTGTAAATTAATTACCGAAATCATTTTAAATCCGTAGTAAAGTGTCATTCACGTGAACCAGAGTCATGATGTATTGGATAAGATGGCATCTACATACATGACAATTTACAAAACGAAGCACATGTGGGTGCTTCGACAATGGCACTTTCTTTTTTAATTATTATAATTCAGTTATTGACTGATTATGTTTGTTTTTGTTACATGCAAAGACCTATACATACATAAACCGGTTTCTACTTATTATGTAATTATTCCACAATTAAAATAATGATACACACTAACTTACCCACGTGAGCTCATTTTTTAACTGAACAATTTAAATTAAAAAAAAACATTTTCAATATATTTTCCTATCGATATAATTATATAAAGTCAACTTTTTATTAATTTAAAAAATGAGAAAAAAGTTGAAAATAGAAAGCGATGTTCAACAAAGTCGTCAGGATTCTCAAATATTGTGCTTTACCAACTGCGCCACAGAGGACAGTGATATATTATATTATTATACCTCACGTGACTTATTTACTCTATAGTCTTATGTGACGTCAGAGGGTGACAATCAGTAATGTTACCCTCTGACATTACATTTCGGCCCGCTTGCCATAACGAAACTGCCCTCACGCGCTCACGCGATTTTACCGGGTGTCGAATTTTAATCCATCTCTGTCGTATCGAATACTTACCTTGTCCAGACACTTTAGGCACTTTAGTAGAATATACTTGTAGTTTGACATCCGGTTTTGCAGTAGACATTTTGACAGCAAAAGTAACTATGGTGTCAGAAAGAAGCTTCGTTTCAATTTCTATTATAGTTTCGTTATATTTGTTGAATTTAGTGTCTTTCTTAATTGTTTTTTTTGTACGGTATAATAAAATAAATATCACATCCCACAAAGGGTGATAGAACGTAATGTTCACCCTTGACAAAGTAATGTCAACCTCGGCTAACGCCTCGGTCGACATTACTTGTCTCGGGTGAACATTACGTTCTATCACCCTATGTGGGATGTGATATTTATATAATGTTTCATAGATTGCTCCATAGCATATTACAGTAGTATTGGTATTACCTAAACATTTACAAATGGGATCATCCATGTATACAATAACATTGCTGACCTAAAATTGAACTATACAATGTTATATGTCTATACGTTGGAAATAATAAATACACGTCGCCGCCTCGTGCATTTTTATGTACATACAAGATATCATAATTAATCAACTTACTTTAAATAAACGGAAAACTATGTGTACGACCAGTACTCATTTTAGTTTTATACTACTCGTATGACTTTTGATGCAAAAATGACCATATTAATATTTGTACGGAACTAATAATAAACAAAACAGCGTGTATTCCAATTGGGTGTGATCATTAATTATGAATTTTAATCAATTTGTTTGCACGGAACATTAGGTAAATCAGCCCCGCGCATTTCAGTTTTATTTGATTCACATGATTTAATACTAAAACGATGGATATTTGAACGGAACTACAAATGTAAATGTAAACAAATCAGCGTGTATATATATAAATTGTGTAAGATTGGCATAATCTATGTAAGAATCCCAAGTGTTCTTCAGTTATATTTGATTATCAATTGTGAATATGAATTCCCTTATATGAACGGAACATTATATGAACAACCCGACCGATTGTCAGTTTATTACACTCATATAATTTAGTGCAAAAATGACCATACATATATGCATATTTGAAAGGAAATTATATTAAATAAACCAGCGAGTATTTCAATTGTGCGAGAAACCCGCGCGTAATTCATGATCATTTGTGTTTGATTATTAATTATGACGATTATTTTAATTTTCAAGTTGAACTGATCTTAGCGAATAATGAAACTGACATAGCACGTACATAGCTATAAATTTTCATACGAAATGATAATAATGTGTAAACAACGTATGCCCTACGTTTGTTTTACGCAAATTATGAACTTATTAGACTCAAATGATATTATTAGCGAAGGATGTTATATCTCCTGTTTTAGCTAATATTTATACGTGGATGTTACGCAGTAGTTACATTGAAGAGGAGTTATTGTCACATTGCATAAAGGTGGGAATAAACGGAAATTAATTGTCTCCAGCCATCACTCTTACATCTGTCATACTGAAAATATTTGAATCTGTATTGTTACATCGTGCAAAAGACACCATTTTATCCAAATTGAACAATCAACAAGGAGGGTTTCAGGACGGATTGTCATGTCTTATGACCTCTTTTATACTCCGTGAATGTATATACTATGCGCGTGAATACAATTCGAAATTTTATGCATGTTTTATGGACTGTCGTAATGCTTTTGATACTGTTTGGCATCATGGTTTATTGTATAAACTTTTATCTGAAACTGACATTGATTTAACTACTTTCTTGGCTTTCCAGTCGTTATACAGGAATATGACCAGCTGTGTGAAATATCAAGGAAAACATTCGGACTGGTTTAGAGTTCAACAAGGCACGAGACAGAGAGGGAAAACTTCACCTTTACTTTATCTTGTATACATTAATGGTTTAATTAACGAGCTTAACCAGTCTGGTTTTGGAATACGAGAATTAGTTCGCCAACTGTAGCTGATGACATGACTCTGCCAATGGACTCAATTGTATGCTTAACATCTGTGATATGTATTCGAAAAAATGGCGTTATCAATACAATGCTAAAAATGTGCTATGGTAGTCTTTACAGAAAACAGAACAACTGAAAGAAGTACAATATTCAATTAAGGAGAGAAAATCATTAACGAACCATCTAGTTATCTACATCTTGGAGTTGAATGTGACCAGTTCTTGACCTCACGCCAGTCGGTGACAGCCGCTTGTAACAAACTGAGAGGAACTCATCTAGCCATCAACAACAGTGGTATAAGTCCAGTCTGTTTGAACCCATTGTCTTCCAACAGAATATACAATGCAATATGTATTCATAAAGCATTATACGGGTGTGAGCTGTGGAATTCTTTATCGTCCTGTGACATATTACAACTTGAACGTGCCCATCGTTACCGTCTGAAGAATGTGCAATCATTTCCAAGAGGAACTAACACAGTCTTTACAATATGTGCTGTCAACTCTGTACCTATTGAAACAACTATTGAACATAAAAAAACTACAATATCTTGGACAGCTTTGTCGCCAATCACCAACATATCTGGCTAAGCAAGTTTTCAATGACAGACTTACTCATTTTCTGAATTATGACCGTCAAACTCAAGGGTATATTCCAGATGTCTACTGTCTCTTACGAAAATATAACCTTATACATTACTTGGATATTTATACAAAGTATGGCACATTTCCCTCAAAATATACTTGGAAACAGATTTTACAGCAACACGTGTTGAAGAAGTACACCAAGACATCTTAAATACATGTATAATCATTACAGAAGCACCATATTTGTCTCAACTATTAAGTGTTGACCAGCCCTCTAAATTATGGACATTGTCAATCCAGAACTGTAGAATATCACACATGTGTGAACAGCTGATGTGTATATCTGCAAAATTTTTCTTTTGACTTGTTAAGTCGCCTAAACAATTTCTTAAATGTTATATCGCTACACTGTAGAACAGCTACATTTTGTTTCACTGTTTAGGTATTTTGCAATTGTAACTTATTCCATAATCTATTCACATTTATCGCCAGTAGGTTTTTTTCTCATCTCAATGATAAGTCTTTAAGCGATAGATATTAAATATGATAAATGCTCGAGCACTGAATTATGTGATTTAATACTGCTTATGCTGTAATGCGAATATTCATTGATAGTGCTTTATTATATTATTGTACATGTATATTAACGATAACATGTACATTGTATCATGTATTATAGTATATGCTCTCCGTGCCTGGAGGAAATAAAGATATATATATATACATGTAGGAGAGAATAAATGCAAGTCGCGCGTCTCGTGTTTTATTTTACATACAAGATAGGATTGAAATTAGTTCTAAATTTCGGAATAAACTATCTTCCACAATAGTCTATGTATCGACCGAAATGTGTATTGGTTTGTTTACATGCTTTGGTTGAAAAGAATCTACACATTGTAAATATCTAAGATTAAAATGAATTGTATTTATATTGGGGGTTTGTTGACGTATTTCACTGACAATTGCTTGATTTTCATCTTCATAACAAAAATTGATATTCATATTATTATACTGAAATGACGTAAATATGCCATTATTATAGTAAGTTATTGATCATTTAGATCAACTCCAAATAAAGTCCGTCTGTCAATAAAGGTCACATTATGCCTTTCCCAAGGATGACCTTTGTTCACATGTTTGACAGTACTTCGGAGTTTAAAAATGAATTTGATTAATTAGATGTTAAATACTCACAAGTCAACAAATGATCAGTAGAAAGGTTAAATGCTGTGAGTTAGTAAAAAATGGTTAATTCTGGAGAAGGTTACAATGTACGAATCTTGTCAAAATGCAATGAATAGAAAAATAGAATCACAACGACCTCCTGTATTATGTATGAAACACATACAGTGCAACTTCTCCTAAGCAAGACCCTTCGATACGGTAGCAAAATTATGTTGCTGTTGAGAGGTTGTTGCTGCAGAGAGGTAAAATATATAGTCAAATCGTGCGGTGGGAAAATATAAAGCTGTTTTTGAAAGGAGGTTGTTGCGCAAGAGAAGGTCGTTCTGGAGTTGTTGGTTTTTCAAAATGTAAGATATTGAAATGACATGGATAAAAAAACACCGAGTCCCAGGAACTGACTAAAATTTAGTTTTCAGTGTGATACGATTCTTTAACTCATTTTTGTGCATTGACAAAATATCACACATGCCTACATGTATATAATGGCGTGTTCTCTTTCGTCCCTTTCTGAGTTACACAAATTACCACGATTTATGAAAACATGGTATGTTTGACGCGTCATAGAAATCAATTTGAATATAACACACCAATAACCGTTAGAGAGAAGACTTCGTACGAGTACAAACCATTTTCTATCTACACATTTCGTGAACTCCGGATTTATAAAACTTGCTTCACGAATTCCTTTGTATCGTCATTCATGTGTTTTACTCTTCTCCTTCTTTTGTTATGAATATAAACACATTCCAAACACCAAGTATATAAAACGATGTTCAAATGAAGGGAAGTAAATCGAATAATTGGCAAAGAGTAATTGACTGGACCGTCGCCCTTTAAAAATTAACAGATGACAACCGCTATGGCGAACTCGCTAAGGACGATTATTTCGCTATAAGAGGAACAAATTTACAAGGTCCTGAAAAACAATTTGAAATCTTAAATGATAAAAATAGTTTGCTCTACATGATTGTGCATTCATTTAGTATAATAAGGTATTTATGGTAGGTCAATTTTTTTATCTGCGGTTCTTGTGTAGATATTTAATGGACAAGTACATGTCCTGGGTTTCGTTTGGATATACAAAAATGTATTACATGTTATTTTATTGGATTTATAGCTCGTGTTCATTATGCACATAGTAACATTTATTCATGGTCCTCATTAACTCGGGTATAGTTAAAACATAAAAGGAATAAAGTCAATGCATGTTTCTTAAATCACAAAGTCAGCCTAATGACGAAACAAATGCTCAAAAATGCTTCTACCAAACTCACAAAGTAAAACAAAATATAATCACCCCATTAAACTTGTAACAAAGAACACAATTGCCATAACTATGTATGTACAAAGGGGTTTGTCGCGAAGGAGACATCTTAAAAACAAATTTCCATGAAACCAGATCCAAAAGATCCTTAAACGGAAAGCGGAAGTGATGGAATATGTCCAAAATAATGTTAGTGGTGATCGTAAACGTGTTCGAAGAGTTACTGTTCATAAGGATGTACACACTCGTAGCTTGGTTTATCAGTGGTTTAAGGACATAACGGCTAGAAGAATGCCAGTTTCCGGACTGATATTATGTGCGCAAGCTTTGAAACTAAGTTCGCTAGTGACCTTGGGGACACTAACTTTAAAGCCTAGAATGGCTAGCTTCATTTGTGAAAAAAATAACATCGTGTTGGGAACTATGTCCGGTGAGAAGGGCGATGTAAACGAAGATATGGTTGATAGTTGGAAATCCAAACTCCCCACATTGTGTAATGTCTCAATGGCTCAGAATCGTTGACAAACAAATGAAGAAACAACATAGGAAAATTTTGTTATTTTTAGATAATGCTCCTGCCTATACTCATGTGAAATTGGAAAACATAAAACTCATGTTCTTACCACCTTTCACCACAGCTCTATCCCAGGTCATGGATCGGGGCATTATTCAAACTCTTAAGGAGTCGTCAGCTGGCATTTATTCTGTCACAAATTTATTCTGTCACAAATGGAACGTAATGATAAAGTTGGATCGCAAGTGTTGAAAGAAATGTCCATATTAGACACCATTTATTGGATTAATAGTTCATGGAAGGAAGTTTGTCCAACCACATTTCAGAAATATTTTTTACTAGGTGTGGTTTTAAACTTAATGCGAAAAATAATAAGGGTATTATTCTGAGTGATTCCGATAGTGACGATGATGGTTGTGGTTATGATATACCTTTGTCTGTGTTAAGTTTGCCTCATGAGCTGTGATTATAGTGAGTTAGTTGAGTTAGTGATGAAAACAATTCCAATCCTGACTGGGATAAGACTGCTTGGTGATATTTTGAATGAAATTCAGTTAAATGATGAAGATTGTGTTGAAGATGATGAATGCAATGAAGAAAAATTATGATAACATTGAATCTGTGATTACAGTCCTAGAAATTATTGATGTGCTTGACAGGATGAAAATACTCGCGTTGAGAAAAGGAAAGGATCAATGGCTTCATAAGACAATGGATTTAAGGGACATGTTTGTTACTTGTCGTGCTGATACTGAGTGTAAGCCGACAAAGATTCGTGATTTTTGTTAAGAAATAGACTGAATGAATTTACCTGCATTCTAAATGTTTTTATTGAATGCTGGACCACATGAACACAATAGTGAAAATATGTTAATGCATCATAATGATGGATATATATGTTACATACATGTTGTATGACAACATGATTAAGTAAATACTGCTCAATTTCTATTTATCTATATCATTACAACATGTATTAGTGCTGGCACTAACAGAACAGAAACTTTATTAAGACCTGTGCATAACAGCTCATCGTCATAACATTATATACATATATATACATACAATTATGCAAACATGATTTTACAATAAATGTAAGAACTTAATAAATAGTAATTCAATACAATTAACTATTGATTGATTTTATGCTCAATTTCAACATTTGTACTTGCATAATGCTGTGGTGATATTAATGTTGATTAAATGTAGTTTAAACCATAACTAAGTTCTTTTCTTTGTATCCCCCTTGGTCTGTAGGTGTTTAACTTATACAATACAGTGAAGGAAATAAAGACCGGTATGCCATTATCATCATTTGTCTTAACAGACCATTGTCTTAACAGATCACTTTTTGTCTGACCCTTTAGCGGTCTCTTAACACAAGATTAACTGTATATATAGAAGGGAAAGACCTTCGACAATTCGAATTTTCCAACGCATGTTCTTAATAATCAATGACGGTATTTTAAGAGCATGGTTTTATTCACAGGGTGACTTCATTCGGAGGTGGTTGCTTACACAGGCTTGACTGTATAAAAACGTTGCATAACATTAAGATATGATAAAACCAATATTTACAACTAGTAATCAGATTAATTTGTGTGGACACATTAAGTCACTTTGACAAAATAATGAATAGATGTGCACAGTGGTCTTCAGTTGACGAGTTATACTGTGCATACAGTATCATCAAATATTTAGAGTTGGGAGAATTTGTATAATCACTGAAATCACAAGAAACACGTGCAGATTGTAACTATTCGGTGTTGTAACTGTGGAATGTCATTGACGGAGAACAAAGATGTTGAATTTACGAGTTCAATCGGAATAGGATTTACGAGTGTAAGCAGCAAATGACATGCCGTTTGGTTCAGTCAAAATATGTTTTGAATAATATTAGAATATTATAAAACTTGAATACTAAATCCAAACGATAAATACATGAAATTCCACTAATATAATTTTTATTAATGAAATACTGGCAATATGAGTATTGACCGAGACCAGGGTCTTTCAATTGAATCTATTTGAGTGACCCTGCCGAGACCGAACTATGGTCTAGGGTCAGCAGAAGAGGTCTAGAGTATATATGTATTCATGGGCTAACGGAGATCAGGCTCCGAGATTATAAAACTTGAGATCAGTCTACGCCAGTAACTCAAAGATCATATCTTATCTATCATTGTTTATAATTTAGTCATTATCAGACAATAAGAATTTCTCTGATACATTAACCTCACAGTATAATTGCTTTGATCATGTATTTGAACATTAAGCTCTATCTTTTCAACCATAATACTTTGAGAGAATGGAATTGACATTTGAGCTTAGAAACTGTTCTCAAGTCATATCTTTTATTTTATGTTTATTAGTTAATTGTGATCAGATAATAATACAATGTATTATTGAACATTAGCCTGACAGCACAATTGATCTGAACATGTATTTACACATTCATCTGCTTTATTTTTCAAACCATTATATATTGAGAATGGAATTATGATTTGAGATTTATGAATAATGATAATGAAATCATGTATGATTTTAAGAAAATCAAGGGTACTAATAGTTCAGTATCGTCTCAGAGAAACGTGTAGACAATGCAGTGAATAAATACGACGATTTTCAACTTTTAACTTTATACTGTATCAGTATTTTATCATCTAACAATTTTATCATATCCTTCGAAAAGCTCATGTTGACAATAGTGGAAAAAGTCATTGAACTACGCATAGTTCTTACATGCAGAATGTGACTGTAAATGACTTAAATAAGGGAGATAACAAGAATAGTTTTGCGGGTACTTTTACGACTAGTTACCAAACATTGACCGATACTTATTTTGTATCAGGCGAAATATTAAGGCACGGTTTAGTTTAATAAATACAGTTTGCATATTCAGACCCTTAGTATTTTAAATTTTGATACAACGTTTATTGTAGGAACATGATTTTTATGTAACATTGACCAGACTGTTTGGTATTATAATTATACATATAATGGTGTAAGTCCGCGAACACTTGCAAACACATACACATATTGTTTATAGATATTAGTACAGGTGCTCACATGATAACATTCTAAATATAATGTAATTTACTGTTTTAACGCGGAATAGAGGGAACAAAAGTCGAACTTATGGCTATACATGTAATAGAGTTATCAAATAGCGTCTGTGTATTCAGTCACGCAGATTGTAAGTATAGATTACACTTTAGTTTAAGATATCATCTTTTTCTTATTTCTTACATACTAATATCAAATTGTATATTTCATTTCAGCCAAAATTAGCCCATAATGAATGCTAACTAATATGTGACAGTGTCATTTAAAAGGGACTTAAAACAGGGAACTCTTATAATTCTATTAATGAAAATAAGATAAATCCAAGTCTCATCACCAGTAACTCTCAGACATATTGAATGAATACCCAGTCTGCAACTTATTTGACTTTTTTTTATTTTACACTACAAGTCTGCAGCGGTTTTTGGTGTAATGATAAATGAGTTTGCAGACACAAATCTTGCTTTCTGTTGAAAGAAGAATCATTTCTTTCAGATAAGGTGAATTTTACATACACTTGTACCTATGTATCTAGCTGATCATGTGACAATCAATGAAAGTTTACACACGCTGTGATAATACCTAATTTTAAGTTATTTTAAGTTAATTGTTCATGTTTTGACACGAATGATTCTTGTGAAAAACTAGATTTACGTGAGACAGTAATTCCATGCTTACGCCATCGCACGTTGAAAAGTAAATAAGTAATAGGCACAGTACGTGTTTTTCTTCCAAAGTGTCTTCTTACATAAGCTTCGCCTCTGACAAATTGCTTGTTTGTCTAAGCGAACTGTCTTCATAGCATCTACAAAAAGACATTTAAAAAATACGACTACGTGTATCTGACTCATACGACAATAAATGATTATGTCCACGTGAAAGTTGAGTTATTGAAAAGTTATTTTGAATAGCTCTGCCGGGGGAATAGTCGTATAATATAAATTTCGCCCGATAATTACAAACCCCGTCTAATAATAGTTTCATTTTGTCCTGTAAAGATATCAAATTGCATGTATAAGTACATTGTAAACTGATGCGTACAGTACATGTTCACGTTCTTTAGAGATGCATCTTCATATATTTTCAAGTACAGGAATTGGTATGGCAATACATAGATTGTGATATGTAAAAAATGAAGATATACCAAGATACAGACTTAGCACTTGGCCGTAATTCGTGTAGAAGATTTAGGACCTGGCCTTGGTTCATGTAGAAACTTGAACACGCGACACCAGCACCTGTACAACATGTTACGCATTAGAACCAAGTTCTTGTAGAATCTTGAACAGTTGACCCTAGGCCCTACAGAATTTTGAACATTGGACGTTGGTTCCTGTAGAAACTTGAACATGCAATCCTAGTAGCATGTCAATAGGAAGAATGTTATTACTAGATGTTGTATGTATTGCCTCAAATTATAAAGTTCTTATTTATACAGGAGACATGCAAACTAAAACTATTGTATTTTCAGGACAAGTCGGAAACAACTAGTGCTAACGCCAGCGTTTCAATCCGGGTAGATGCACCGTTCGAAGAACCAATTGCAGTATTAGAAGAGTAAGTACTTAAAATGATTTATTTTTAATTCTATTATTGTTTAAAGTATTTAAATTGCAGATGAATACTTTGAAGTTATTATAAGTGCCCCTTTAAGAAAATGAGATATATTCTTGAATTTTAGTTTATTTATATTCCTAATGTATAATTTATGCTATACTCTGAATCTCTTTAAATGTTAACCAATGTTGCGTTTTTTTGTGTCTTTTCAGATCTGTTGAAGATCCCGCTCCTGGTGATGCGTTTGTGTCGGATGCTCCCGTGTCTTATGATGTGTCATCTGGTGCGTCGCAACGAGGCAAAGACATGTCGGCCGACAGTATCGGTTATCTGTACAACATAAAGGTACTTACCACTATGTAGTAATATTATTGAATGATTTTAAAATAAATATATAACCGTTGCTTAATGGTTACATATATACCTGTTTATAACAGTCGTAGGTGACTGATATAACTGCATAATTTCACCGTGGGGAAACGGGATCCTGTCAAACTATAATAATTAAGAACAACGCCTTTCACTAGTTTAACTAATGTTTATTAAATAATATACATGTAGTTCCATCGATAAATTGTGGTAATAAATATTCTTAACTCAAAACGGAGTAAGCTAATAATATCCTTCACTGTTCGCAAGTTTCAGAGAAAATTGTTCAAGTCGGTTATTATTCTAAATATTCTTAAAATGAAGTGAGCTCCGGAAAATATACATGTCTTATTGCTTACGATCAAAGCCCGGACTGACTCTTGGAAATTTGCTTCTGGGCACCAAGCTTGTAATTTTCCATGACGTGTACCTGCCTAAAGATACCTCTACCAACGTTATTACCATATTGGTCAAGGGATCACGGCCTACCCTAACTTGATTTGTAACTTGAATTCTCTTTACCTGCACGTGAGTCGGAATGAATATTTCTAGCTTATGAACTCCGGTACAAATATGCAAAAATACTAACTGCAAATGTCGTAGCGTATAAAAATGCGTAATATATACAATGTGAATATTTCTCAGAGAATAAGATACAAATACAATGTACAGTGATTTTGTGAAATGTGTACTTAGTTATGAGCAACAGGTCATTTTGTTGAAATCCAGTATTATAATCAATTAGAATAACTGGTAATACCATAGTTATGCTATTTTACAGGAGCGTAACACCGTAGCAACTGTACGGTGGTGTAGTATTCGCAAGAATTAAGACTATAACATGTCCTGCAAGAGTACGCCAGGTCGGCAACGACTTCTACCCAAGTAGGAAGGATCATATACGTGCTCCCGTTCCACCAAGCAAGGCACGTCTTCTGATAACGTAGCAGGTACATGTTTGTAAATAAATGTTTGCATTATCCTAGCACAGTGAAGTTTATATCATTTATCGAATTAACGCGCATTATACATAAAGTTGCAATACAAATCAGTTGTATAATGAGTCTGTAGACAAACGTACATATCATGCAATTTCATTTTAATATCGGTTATTATCCTTATAAAATTTTGAGGCATATTATGGTGTTTTTTGTAGGCTACATGTCAGGCTGTGAATCAGTGGTACACTGCGCCGACCAACATCGTAGAGACTGTGGCAAGCCAAGTTATCACACCCGCCGCCGTCGAGCAGCCTAATGTGGAATATATAGTACGCCTGGTCAACCGGAAAAGACAACGTTTGTGCCCAGAAGACCCTAAAGACCTACAGTTTGAGGTACTAATGAAAATTGAATCGACGATTTTTTTCAAATTGAAAAAAATATAGTTTGAACATTACATATTCGATTTAACTCATGTGTACATAATATTTAATAAATAAATTAAGTGTTTCTTCTTATGGTGTTTTTTTACTGATGAACGTAATTAACGTTAGATATTAATACCAGTAATTAAAGTGTTTCTTCTTATGTCAAACACATTCATTACTTAACCGAGCCCTCAGTGCATTCGTAACTGAATTATGTCATTTATTTTCAGATCAACGAAGACTTCATTCCTGAGGGGTTCTACCGGGGTGACGTTCATGTTGGAGACCGTCGCCATCTGATATTTGCTACGGACAAGCAGTTGAGCCTGTTAAAGACTGCCAAGCGATGGTATATGGACGGCACTTAGAAGGTAATAACTAGGACAGTACTAGCAAAACATGCTATGCTGTTTTGTCCGTGTATCAATCTTTATATAATCGAAATTCTTCCATTATAACGTAATTTTCTATTTTTATTCTTTTGTGACTTATTACTGTATAAATAACTGAAGTCGTACCACACTGTGTCTTAGCACTGAATCATAAGTTTACTCATTCATTGATACTTGTTTTCAGGTCGTACACAAGCCCATGGACAATCTATCCTCTATTCATGTATTTGTGAGGAGGGGTAATTGTGCGAAGCAGATACCACTAGTGTTTGTTTTGATGTCTGGACATATGACTGTCGACTACATCAAAGTACTGAAGGTATAAATAAAATACATTTGAGATTCCTGTTTAACCGAAGTTGTGTATTATGCTTCAGTTTTTGAAATATATTTGTAGATAAAATTAATTCGATAAACTTCAATATTAAACATTTCTTCTGAAATTCTATATGGTGTACTAGAATAAAGAATGATAACATGTACCTATTTACTGTCTTGAATGTTCCAGAATCAGAGCCAATAAATCTCAAATAATGTATCTATTCAATAATTTTGATTAATCAATATTTCAATTGTTCGTCCCATTCATTATTATAAATTTATTTCACAGAAGATTGTTGTATCGTGAAGTAGAAGTTGAGGACTTTGTTGTAGACTACGAGCACGCGCTTGGAAGGCCGTCCGACACGTCTTCGGTGATACCACGATCCATGGCTGCGCATTTCATTGGGCACAGGCTGTGTGGCGGCAAATTCAGGTAAATGTCGTATTAAAAAGTTATAATATTACTGCATATTTTTAAACAAAGCAACAGTTCAGCGACATGGACCGTCGCGGCATTCTTCGAAGTTACAATATATACACTAAAGTTATAAAATATCAAAATGTGCTCTGTTTATTTCAGGCTAAGGGTTTTGCCATTGAATATTCCGAGTGTCGTGAGACCTACACTTATTTACGTAAGCTTTTAAACTTCCTACATGTCGAATACGTGTCACAAGTTTTCAACACCCTTGCGGACCTGGCTCCTGAACGATTTGATGGAATAATCAGGTATATGAGGACTACATGGATCGAATCAACTATATGGCCTGTCCGCTGCTGGTCTGTCTTTGGCAAGGCCATCAGAACTTACAATGACGTAGAAGGTAAATTAAATTATGTATCTTTGTTGTAACATCATATTGACTTAATGACAACAATTATGGACCAAATTTTGATATTAATCTTTATCTCATGTCCATTGGCATTAATAGATTCTTGTCTTAATATATCAATTTCATTGAATATTTATTTCGCTCTTAATTGATATTTTTCTTCGAACATTTATTCTTACATATGTTGTTCATTGTTTGAATTATTGAATAAAGTACATAAAACTTTTATATTTTAATTAAATTCTTAATCAGTTTTATTCTATTTCAGGATGGCATCGACATCTGAATGGGAGGGCCGGGGGCTACCCCCCCCCCCCCATTCTACCTATTGGTCAAGCTATTTTCAGATGAAGATGAAGCCCAGGTTGCTTTGCGCAACATTAGGCTAGTTAGTTCTCTTTAACTGAAAAGATACCAGAGGAAGATCTACAAGACGTTCGCCCTGTGGCAGCAATACAGGGAGGGAGATTTGACTGCCACAGGGTTGTTGAAGCATATGAGTTTTATTCACGGTCCTGTAGTTGTAAAATTGTGTTGAAATCTGTGAAATATATGGGGTTTTATAGTAAACCGAAAGGTAAGGAAAAAACCCGGAACATAACGGACCCTAGTCCATTACGTCCCTGTGGACCGGCCAATGACATAAATAGTTTTATGTGTGCATAAAACCCCATTTATGTATTGTCCTGTGAGGAAAGACGCAGCACAGTAGAAGTCGAACTATGTATGGGCAGAATGAAAACAACACATAATGAGAATTAAATGGGCATTTATTATAATGCCATAAGAAAAAACATAACAACCGAGATAACAAATCCCGGTTATATATATGAGAAAATCATGAATGACCATATCTGGGCAAAAGACACGCCACCGAGGGGGACAGGGTGCCCTGGCGCCCTGTTCACCTACGCCCAGATAGACTTGATTGTGCTGGCCGACGAACCAAACTATGGGATATATACTTTTGACAAACAACAACAAAAAACTTACTATATACAGCATAAATTTGCGTGGTTAATAAAAAAACAGCATATTTACATTCTGTAATTGAACTAATGCACATGCACAAGAAGTATTCCTCGCAAATTATTTAATTAGTGGCCTGCTCACTCTGTGGCCTTAAACCATCAGAAAATTAGTTATATATTGTGCACTGGTATGTTTGTGCCCCTAAATAAGGATATTTATTCGACTAACATGAATTAAAACCATCTACTAGTTTGCATATACCAAGATATGTATCTCAAGCTTTTTGACGCTCAGTACCAAAACTGTCCTGCATATTAGTATGGCTTAACTTGTGATAGTATATCATGTACAAAAGGGTATGCTACATTGTACCGTAAATTTACCCAAAGGTATAGTAGTAATCATCATTGCAGTCTTACAACCATAACATAACAAACTTTACAAGTACATCACAAGTAAAAGTATCAAAGTAACAACATCAATATCATATTTTAGAAGCCCAAGCTGTGGCCTCACAACAACCAACAATACATAAATACATGTATATATATGTGTGTGATGTGTGATCTATACAGTGCTTGCTCCAGATTGAACTCTATGAAATATCTATCTATATATATGATGTGTGATACATATATACATGTACAGTGCTTGTGGACTTCAGGCTTGATAAATCAATAACTGCATATGAGCTATTGTAAACAGTTTGTGTTTTAATTAATTTATTTATTTGTTTAAACAATTAATTTGACCATTTTGTGTATGCGATTTATTTGTATTCTGATAATATCGACAACAACAATTCATTACTCAGGAATTTATCTGTAATATAGTGTGTGTATATATATGGTGCTTTTAAATAGACATTGAAAATTACCTACCTCTACGACTTGTGAGCTGCTTGTGATCTCTATTTTGAATCTTAGGTCTCATTTTTTCTTGTAGTTGATTTAATAGAACTATCCTGTGATATTTGAAGATTGTGTGTGTTTAAAATCTATATATACATGTATATGACACCATTCTATATAAAATATGATACACGGCATTGGCGTTTTTTGTTTGTTGTTTCTTTTTACTAGTATATTATGAAACACATAGTCATACCTTTGACAAAAAATTATATAATCATTTTGAATGAAATCTCGTATGTACAATAAATACACGAGTCGCGTGACTTGAATTTATTAATCGCTACTTGTATATAATCATTAATATCTTATAAATTAATAAATTGTGTAAAATAAGCGCATCGCCCTTTTATTTACAAAGAATTCTCAATACGTATGGAAAACAAGTGATCAGGAGCCGTGACTCGAACACATTCTAATAGATTTATATCTGTACATGGGACGTGCAAGATTCTCGTGGAAAACTAGATTTACGTGAAACAGAAATTCTTTTCTTATGCCATCTCACGTTGACTAGTTAAAGCCCCATTAGGCAAATATATATGCAAAAACATTTAATTGCTGACATCATCCCAAGATAATTATTACTGTCTGAAAACACTCATTTCACTGTGATTTTTGCTTTTGTAAACTTGAAATATGTAGGGCGCGTGACGTGACTTTACCATGTGTGCATAGCATGACTGCGGGAAAATAAATAGTATTTATTTCAATGATATTGAAAAAAATACGATATTGGTTTCGGTAACATTTTTTCTTGCTATAAAGTATGCACGGGAGGAAAACACACCGGA
Organism: Lutraria lutraria; assembly: GCA_964023205.1. Classification (NCBI taxonomy): domain Eukaryota; kingdom Metazoa; phylum Mollusca; class Bivalvia; order Venerida; family Mactridae; genus Lutraria; species Lutraria lutraria. Next base: position 36,606,027 of record OZ026846.1, read on the forward strand.
TTCCTCTGTTATAGAACAAACAGAAACTATTACGACCAATATATTTATAAGCTTATAGGACTTTAATAAATTTCCCCAAATAATTACTGTGTTATAATAGTTTCAGTTTGTCCTGTAAAGAGATAACAATATGTACATTGCAAACTGATGCGTATAAATATCCATGTTCTTTAGAGATGTATCTTCATATACTTTCAAATACATTTTGTATGACAGTATATAGATTGTGATATGTACAAAATTAAGATATACCAAGATACAGACTTAAAGACATTGAACCAGGAATGCGAGGCATGTGACTAAGACCCAGCAGTCCTGTATATTCCACAGTAGGGAGTCCAATAAAACAGACAGGGTCATTAATAGACTTGCTTCTAATTACATAATCAGTTACTATATATGGCTAATATATAGCTACTGTATGGATACTTAAATTGATTCAATGTTTAATCAATATTATAAATGATCTTATTTTAAAACAAGAAGTATTTTTTATATTAAATGCAAAATATTAAGAATAATATTATTAAAGAAATTAATTACTCAAATAAATGCTCTTTGCTGCAAACCGATGATTTTGATAATTAAATAAAACAGTCCATTTTGTGAAACTGATACAAACATATTTTAACACTTTTATCCGTTAAATTAAATATTTTTAACCAATATATTTTCTCAGGCAGTACAGGATATAAACATAGTTTCTTTGCAAGTTATTTTAAAGAATCTTGTAAAAATAATTCAATGATATCATTTAGAAATAGAACGAAGAAGCGTTCAGTTGCATTTTCGATGTATAAAGAAGAAAACATAGGCAGGAATAAAATAGTAGTGACAGTATATCATAACTATTATATTCTAGTATATATCTAAGTCTGTTCTCATTCATTAATTACATAAAATGCTTATAAAAACAACAGAAATTTATCCATAAACAAATTATCACTAAAGATCAATAAATTTATGACCCTCTTATATGCATGACTAGGTGTCAAGTCTACAGACATTTAGCTGACCGTGGAAAGACAGGATTAATCCCATTAGGGGCAATAAAACAAGAGATTAGACCTCATGTGGATTTTTTTTTGGGGGGGGGGTCACTTATATAGTAGCAGTTCAATGTCTTTAAAGACATTGAACCAGGAATCGAGGCATGTGACTTATGGACCAGAAAGTCCCCTAATTCCACAGTAGGGGGTAATAAAACAGACAGGGTCATTGACAGACTAGCACCTGTTTACATATCTGTTACTCTATGCTTATAAAAACGAAAGCAATTTAGTCATAAACTTATTATCACTGTAAATCAATAAAATTTATTACCCCACTTTTTGACTAGGTGTCAAGTCAACAGACCGTGACCAGACTGGTTTTATCTGATTAGGGGCAATAAAACAATTAAGAGATTAGACCACATGTGGATTTGGGGGGGGGGGGTCACTTATATAGTAGCTGTTCAATGTCTTTAAGCACCTGACCATAATCCATGTAGATGATTTAGGACCTGTCCCTAGTTCATGTAGAAACTTGAACATTTGACCCTAGGCTCTATGGAACGTTGGTTCCTGTAGAAACTTGAACACGAAACACAAGTACCTGTAAAATGTCATGCATTAGAACCTAGTTCCTGTAGAAGTTTGCATATGTGACCCTAGTTCCTGTAGAGGATTGAGCACCAGACCCTAGTTGCTGTGGAGCCATGAACATTTGACATTGTAGCTCATGTAGAACCTTAAATACTAGTATTTGAGCGTAGTTAATTAGATGCTTGATCCTTTGACAGTGGATTGAGCACCTGACCCTAGTTATTGTTGAAACTTGAGCATGTGACTCTAGTTCTTGAAGGAGTTTGAGTATGTGTCTTTTGTTCTTGATGTCGAAGCCTTGTATCTAATATAAGATACACATTATTTCTGTTCTATCAGATAACACACGGATGGAGATCGAGATAAAAAGAAATGTATGATTGAATTCATTATTAAATACATAATTATATGTAATATGTAATAAATTAGAAGATGAATATCATTCTGTGTTAGAATGTAGTATTTATGTGGATTTGAGAAAACAATATATTCTAAGAAAACTTTGGATTAGGCCAAGTATGTTTAAATTCATTGAATTAATTAATAACGAAATAAAACGACCATTAGAAATTTAGGAACATATATTCACAATGCTGTTTCATCAAATGGGTACATATCGTGCGGTAATTTGATATCTAAATGAAAAGTTGATGATATATTTCTTTGAATGTTCATGTTAGTGACTAATATAACAAAGTAGAACAGTATTTTATTTTTATGTCATTATATGTATGAATCAAAATTACCTTCTCCGTGTATTTATTTATAAATGCAGTTAACAAATATCAATGAACAGTTTAATTTATTGATTTTAATAATTAAGTCTCAAGTAGATATACATGTAGTTAGAATTTTGATTAGCATTGCTCAAATTTGGAGTAATTACTTATGCTCTCCATAGCCAATTACTGGCCTGGGTCGCTCTATCCAATTAAGCTATCTGACCTTACAATAATAGGTAAATGCAATTTTGTAAATTAGTTAGATTGGTTTCAAAGTAAGGAAATTAACAAATACATGTATAAAACATTTAACTAAAGAATCCTTCTAGATAAGCTATTTTAAAAGTATAAATAGTTAAGATAAAAAGTAGTTAATGGTCCCCGTTTTACCAGAATTCCGCGGCACTATTACCAGAATATAAAACAATGATCCTTTTTGATGTTCAAATCCACCAAGCCAGATTATGAACATAGATGTACATAAAAAGTGTATAACATTTATAATGGTCTTTACTAGGAAAGTACGACATGTAACAATGTGAATACCTGAAATACCAAGATAATATACCTTTTAAAGGCTATCCTGTATGAAAGCAGTTGAAGAATTCTAGTTAGCTAGTCACATGTAAGGATATCATAAATATATATTTTAATATGTATTGGAAATGAAATGAAGAAAGAAATTACTTGATTAGCATCAAGAAAAATCTACAAAACTTGATCTTTGAAATAATACAACACTCAATTAATTAAAAAGGGAATACATGTTCTGGCTATTAATTTGGCATGACTAGGCTTTTCTTATTCCAAGGCATGAATGATATATTAAGGAATTAAAAACAATGGAACAAATATCAACATTTATCTACTGCTAATAAAAGCCTTTAGCTACTGAAATGTTTTGTATTGTATTTAAAAGCACATAGCGGTAACTCATTTTAATACATTATATGACACAATAACTTAGGTTCAGAGCTTAATGTATGTTTGTATTTCACGGACGAATTGTGATGTTTTTGTTTAAATACAAAATTTAATTTCTAACATATCGAAATGACGAAATGAACGTATACAAAATAATAGGAATCAATATGTTGTCTGAACATATATTAAGTCTGCAAATACATTTAGAAACTTAATAACTTATCTTAAAGCAAAAGTATTTTATTCACCTTCAATCTTCTTGATCTTATATGCTCATCATTAGCAGCCTAACTTTATATATTGTTTTACTGTTTCCCTATGTATTTCATATTATGTTATGGTAAGATGCATGTATATACATGTATGAGTGTGTATTGTAAAACGACATTGAATACTAGTAAACTGTATAAAAAAAGGCGCTTAATGAAATGAACACATATTAGTTTGTACATTATAGCCACATACAATTAGTTTTATGACATATTTATAGGAAAACCATCTTGTATTTTTTCAGTTGTGATGGCAAAACAGACCACTAAACCTCTGTCTGACACCTCATCAACATTGAATCACAATGATGGAAAGAAAAAAATTCAGGTCACTCGTCAACTTTTAAACAGATTTGGAAGGATGGACAACCTTGGCTTCAGTGTGTTACAGATATAAACTCTGATGGAAATCATTACGATAGTATGTTTTGTAGTTTATGTCAGAAATGGGGTCAGAGGTCGGGGCGTACTCAAGTATGGAACACAGTTGGTTGTACTTCCTTGCGCCTTGATTCCATCAACAGTCATGAGAAGTCTGCCCAACACAAGAATGCTATAGCGGAAGAACTTTCCTCACAAGAAACTATAGAAAAAATGGAGTTTTGTGCTTTGAAAGATGCCCATAAAATTCTCCATTTCTTAATTAAACATAACCTTCCTCACACAACCCTTTTCAAGCCACTAGTGAATCTTTGTGTTGAACTGGGAGCTACTAATCTGCCTTTTTTGTACAAAGGAAAAAATGCATCCTATGATGGTCATGACATAGTAGAGGAATTCTTAGACTGCCAGGCTACAATTGTTGAAGAAAAAGTATCCACCCAGGTCAAGAACTCAGAAGTCTATGGAGTCATGGTTGATGAATACACAGATGTTAGTGCCAGGAAACATTTAGCTTTGGTTGGAAAGTATCTGCACAATGGTGCCCCAAAACTAGCTTTCCTGCAAGACATACAACTCCCTAATGGAACTGCAGATTCCATATACAGTGCTTTGAAAGACCACCTTATAACGAGACAAATACCCCATGAGAAAATGACTTCATTCGCAAGTGATGGCCCTTCAGTCATGGTAGGGAAGAAAAATGGTGTAATTGCTAAACTGAAGCAAGACAACAGTCATTTTATTCCTATTCATTGTATGAACCACAGACTACAGTTGGCTGTCTCCAGAGCTTTCCCCACAGTGCGCAGTCTTGATAATATAGATGAATTTTTGACCAGTCTGTTCAAATACTACCACTACTCAACAGTTAAATCAGAAAGCCTCCAAGCCATGCAGAACTTGATGAGAGAGACTGGAGAAATTGAGCAGAAAAATAACTTAACTATCAAGAGAGCAGTCCATAATCGTTGGCTTAGTCATGAAAATGCTGTCCATACTGTACGGAAGATATACCTTCCTATCTGTAGAGATTTAGGAAATGCAATAGCAGAAGGAAGAGATAAGAAACTTGGTGAGAAGTCAGCCCCAGCAACAGCTCTACTGAAGAGGATGAAGTCCTTTGAGACTGTTCATTTTATACACCTGTTGTGTGATGTATGTACAATACTTGGTAATTTAACCTGTGTGTTTGAAAAAGAATCTATTGACATTTCCCTGATTCAACCCAAACTACAAGCTGCTTGTTTCTCCCTGGAAAAATTGAAAAACTTAACTGACCCGTATACCTCTAAGGTTGGTGATATTTGTTCTCAACTAGACATAACTATCTCTCAAGATTCTGTGAAGGATACAACTGTTAATTTCATAAGTGAGGTTTTAAGTCAGATATACAGATATATAAGTAAGACATACACACACCAATGTGTAACAGTATAACATACATACATGATAATATCAATAATGGTACAATATTCACTTAATCATAAGCAACTTCTCATGTGTGGTTTGAAAGTGCCCTTTCTGGACAAAAATGCCATGCCTCATTTAGATTCTACAGGAAACACTACCATAAGGAATGTGTTATCACATCACGGATTGCCTGCACTAACCTACTGCCAGATCCAACTATTCTAATATTTCTTCTTACACTTATAGGTGATACAGATAAATCACGGAACCGGTCAGGGTTGCGATACAACCTCGGCGGTGTTGTCTTGCTCATAATGTCTTTGAATACTAAGTAATACTAAGTAATCTATTCACCCTTTGAAGAGAGTATAGCGACAAATTATTTGTTTCAAAACAAGCTTTAACAATAATACACCAAATCTGGTTTCGGTTTCCGTTTTAGATGAATTATTGCTCGCAAATGTTTAATGCGAGTCTGAAATTCTGATGAATCACTATTACTATTGCCGATATCGTTAGTGTACGAGTTCATATCGTAAGTGACACTAATCACAGGGGATGAACAACTTTTGTCACGTGACCACAAAAGCCAACGCCGGTTTGTAAAATCGGCACCGAAAAGGTAATAATTGATGAATTTTATATTTACAAGATTTCCTTTCATAAGATACCATAGCCTATGACACTGCTAAAAATTTCCTTCATTTTGACATATTCAGATTGCTTTTATCTTTTGCACTTTCCGAGAACACTTCGACACAAAATTTTGAATTGCATTGCAAACGTAGTTTGTTGGTATCATATATGACGCTTTTTGTAAGAAAACAGTTTTCGAGTGGAGTTTTATTAGAACAAGAGGGCCATGATGGCCCTATAAATGCTCACCAGGAGAAAAGGTCAATTGTTGAAGTTTTCTATTCGAGTCCAAGTAAGATCAAGTGACCCATCCGAGCCGTTTTTTATCCCAAGGCCATTATATGAACAGATTTAAAAGAGGTCTATTAGACAAAGCTAGATACCAAATATCTTAGCTCTAGGCCTTGTGGTTTCGGAGAAGATTTTTTTAAATTTTCCTATATAAAATAGAATAAACCCCAGGGCAGGGCTACTTTTGACCCCAGGGCCATAATTCGAACAAACTTGGTAGACGTTCACTAGACAATGCCACATACAAAATATCTAAGCTCTAGGCCTTGCAGTTTCGGAGAAGATTTTTTAATTTTTCCTATATATATAAGTCTATATAAATCAAGTGACCCCCCGGGGCGGGGCCAATTTTGACCCTAGGGCAATAATTTGAACAAACTTGGTAGAGGTCCACTAGAAAATGCTCCATACCAAATATCTTAGCTCTAGGCCTTGTGGTTTTGGAGAAGAAGATTTTTTAAATTTTCCTATATAAAATAGAATAAACCCCAGGGCAGGCCCAATTTTGAACCTAGGGCAATAATTTGAACAAACTTGGTAGAGGTCCACTAGATAATGCTACATACCAAATATCTTAGCTCTAGGCCTTGTGGTTTCGGAGAAGAAGATTTTTTAAATTTTATGATATAAGTCTATATAAATCAAGTGACCCCCCGGGGCGGGGCCAATTTTGACCCTAGGGCAATAATTTGAACAAACTTGGTAGAGGTCCACTAGACAATGCCACATACAAAATATCTAAGCTCTAGGCCTTGCGGTTTCAAAGAAGAAGATTTTTTAAATTTTCCTATATAAGTCTAAATAAATCAAGTGACCCCTGAGGCGGGGCCAATTTTGACCCTAGGGCAATAATTTGAACAAACTTGGTAGAGTTCCACTAGACTATGCTACACACCAAATATCAAAGCTCTAGGCCTTGTGGTTTCGGAGAAGAAGATTTTTAAAATTTTCCTATATAAAATTGAATAAACCCCAGGGCAGGGCCAATTTTGACCATGGGGCCATAATTTGAACAAACTTGGTAGAGGTTCACTAGACAATGCCACATACAAAATATCTAAGCTCTAGGCCTTGAGGTTTCGGAGAAGAAGGTTTTTTAAATTTTCCTATATAAGTCTATATAAATCAAGTGACCCCCGGGGCAGGGCCAATTTTGACCCTAGGGCAATAATTTGAACAAACTTGGTAGAGGTCCACTAGACTATGCTACACACCAAATATCAAAGCTCTAGGCATTGAAGTTTTTGACAAGAAGATTTTTTAAATTTCCTATATAAGTCTATGTAAAATCAAGTTACCCCCGGGGCGGAGCCAATTTTGACCCCAGGGGAATAATTTGAACAAACTTTGTAGAGTTCCATTAGGCAATGCTACATACCAAATATCTCAGCTCTAGGCCCTGTGGTTTCGGACAAGAAGATTTTTTAAGTTTTTTCTATTTGTTGCCATAGCAACCAGAGTTTTTAATGAAATTTAATTTTTTGAACAACTTTGAAAGGGGACCACCCAAGGATCATTCCAGCCAAGTTTGGTTGCAATCGGCATAGCGGTGTAGGAGGAGATGTTGTTTTAAGTAAACATGGACGCCACGTATTCGTAACGACGCACGATGGACGCAGGGCGATCACAAAAGCTCACCCTGAGCACATTCGTGCTCTGGTGAGCTAATAAAACTAGGAGTCCAGTTTACAATATAAATACATAATAAATTGCATATTTGATTTCAAGGAATTGGAAAATAAGTCTTTTGCAGTGTTCAGCTGGACCAGGGACAATGTATTACTGGGATATCATTATTACCCACTGACAAAGTATAGATATCTATGTCTCTGATACTACTGTGTCTGTTATAGAATGTCGAGTGTTTGAAGTAAGTATTTTGAATACATAAGCTAGGTTGATGAAACTTAGTATGTAAATTGAATTATGTTGCATTATGGAGATTATGCACATTAGATCAAAATTATTATGGATGCTATGGTAACTAAGTCTTGATTGGTGACAAATTGAATATTTTTCATGCTTAGGGTTGATGAAATGGTATGTGAATATGTACATACACAGATGGCAGTATATAAAGAAGGGATTTAAGGGTTTTTAGTTCAGGTCAAATATTTAAATGACTTAAATGTGAATATTGTTTTCTGCAGGATGATATCCATAGAAGCCTCAACCCATCAGGGTGATGAGATATTCAAAAGTGCGGGGAAGCAGTGTACTGCTAACAGTCTTGCTGCCATGATTTTGGCTGCAGAAAAAACACCATCAAGTTTTGGAAACCTGTGATCTTGATAAGATTTTACAAGATGGTGATGATATATATTAATCTGTCAACAAGGACGAGTACCTGCTTGTTTCTGAACTTCCGAACTAGATCTGTAGTTTTCGGATGGAAATGACACAAGCTTTCAGTGGAACTGTATATAGGGAAGTGACAGATATACCATTTTATAATCTCTATGATTCTTTAAAAACATGAGTTTTGTTTTTTGACTATAGACTGTTACACAATGGCTGTCATTAAGGTCAATGAAAGATTTTACTTATTTGATGCTCACAGTCGAAATGACTGTGGGATGCCTTGTGCAGAAGAAAGAGCAGTTTTAACAGGACACACTTCTCTGAGAAACATTGTAACCTTTGTGCGCCAATTGTCTTCAGTTCTCTTCACAGACAGAGACTTATATTTTGAAGTTAATCATGTATTGTTTATAAAAAATGCATCTGATAGTTTTTCTGATTCAGCAAGTGATTTTTCAAGTTTTTCCAGTGATGGTGAGTATGCATGTAAACTTTACTTAAATGAAAAATCAAATTTTGTTAGAATCAGAATTTTCAGACCTTTCTGATTCAGACCACAAATGTTCTGAGTATTCTGGTGAAATAGTGAGTGAGGGTTTTACAGGTGGTGAGGATGTTGATATGAGTGAAAGTGCAGAAATATATCTTGCACAAAAATATACTGAGGGTGTAGAGGCAAGTGAGCTATATGGGGAATCGGTAAGTAAGAGTTTTACATGTGGTAATGCCGACGCAGCTGAAGTACAGAAAGAAAGAGAAATGTGTGAAAGAGTTTTTCATGATTTTGTGAATGAAGCTTCTAAGGGCGACATAATGAGAGAGTCACATGGTGAAATTAGAGTCAAGGAAAGTGTTACAGCTGGTAGGGTTGATACTATGATCGATGACAATTTAATTATTCTTAACAACTCCTCTGAGTTTCTTCAGTCAATTGATATCAATACTTTTAATGATGACAGTAGCAGTGATACTATTCTTCTTAAACACTCTTGATATTGGTCAATCTGTTGTAATGACTGCTCATTCCAAAGTTCAGTTACAAGGAGTGGTTGAGAAAGAAGCTAGAGGCAGGTCTAATAGTAGTAGAAGTAACAAAGTATCTGAGGACAAGCTTAATGCTGTCAGAAATCACATCAAGTCATTTAAGACAATTGACTCACACTATTGTCGGAGAGACACAACAAGACAATTAATACATTGATCCTTCTTTAAGTCTAAAAAAATGTACCGGTATGATTTATACTGTAATATCTGTCAATGTCATGATTTGGAAACAGTTCCTGTTCACATATTGTAAGATATTTAATATTGAATTCAATATCAGTTTTCATAAACCAATTAATGACCAATGTGATCTTTGTAATTCATTCTCAAATGCAACTGGACAAATAAAGTTGCAGATGGAAACGAAATACAATGAACACATTAGAAACAGCAGGCTTGCCCAAGAAAATAAAGTCTGTGACAAAAATAGAGCACTTTTAGATAAAGAAATAACAGTTGTATGTTTTGACTTAGAACAGGTTTTACTAACTCCCCATGGAAAATCCACTGCTTTCTTTTTCAAATGATGACTTAATACTTACAATTTTACTATTTACAATCTTGGAACTAGGGATGGACGTTGTCATGTATGGGATGAGACCATAACCGGTCGAGGTTCATGTGAAATAGCCTCTTGTGTCTATAAGTTCATAAAGGAAAGAGCTAACCTTGGTTGTAAAAAGTTTATATTTTTCTCTGACAATTGTTCAAATAAAAATAAAAATAAATATTACCTAGAGCAATGCTATGGTACTGTATTCAAATATTTAATCTCCAATCACTAGTACATATTAAATACCTTGAAAAGGGACATACCTTTAACGAAAATGACAGCATTCATGCTGCAGTTGAAAATGTGACCAGACACTTAAACCTTTACACTGCTAATCAGTGGGCAGGAATTATACAGACTGCTAGGCGCAGACATCCATACAAAGTTCATGAGATGTCTTTGGATGATTTTTTTAATTTCAAGTTTTTATCAAAGTGCTTGAAAAATTTTGACTTGAATGAAGAAAGGCAAAAAGTGTACATGAGTGAAATGAGAGTCATAAAAGTTGAGTCTTCTGAACCAAATAAATACAGTTTTAAATACGATTATGATAGTCCTGCCTTTGATCCTGTAAGTTTGGTGGCATGTATTCGACACCATAAAGATAGCTTACCTGACCCTAGAGAATTAAAGCTTGTTAAATTAAGAAATGACTACCGGTATATAAAGATCAGTGCTGATGAATACAATGACCTTGTTGCACTTTGTCTAGACAGCATCATTCCTGGAGCAAACCATCTTTTTAATGCTTTTCTACCTCATGAAACAAGCAGTATAAAACCTACACATGAATAAATGCAGTTCAAAATATATTACCATGCTAGGGGTTGTATGATGGATGCCTATATTCATTTAACCTTGTCCTTTATTGATGATGTTGTATGACTGGTACTGTTGCATAACTTCGGTTTTATTCATTATTTTAGGTTATATTTATTTCACCTTGTTCCTTATAACTGGTACTGTTGTATATTTTAGGTTATATTCATTTAACGTGATATTTTTACTTTTTTTGATAGCGGTCATGCAGCTGGATTTTTGCTGAATTTATAGCATTGGAGTTTTTCTAAAAGTAAATTATGATTAAATTTTACAAAATCAAATGCTTTATTGAGGTCTAGAAATAGTACTGTACTTGCAAGATTGTTATCATTTATAGTATTGTGAGATAATTTAGTGTTCACATAGTTTTCTTTTGTTGGTCTAAATCGAGGCATAATCAGACCTACTTTCAACTAAAGGGGCTGATTTAACAAAACATTTGTGAAAAAAATTTGTATTAGATGTGTCAGCTGTTAATTTAAGTCAGTTGCAGGGTTGTCTAAATCATCATTGATAAAATTTTATTGACAATTTTTTATTTTTCCCTGATAGTTTTTTAAGAATTTCCACAGTTCTTTTTTATGTGATTTAACATAGTCACATGAAATAAACTGTAACTTTCAGGGAATATCAAGTACATTTTATTTCATGAAAACCAGAATTTGTCATTTTTCACTCAAGACTAGCTGCGCCACTCATGAAAACATCAATTGATATACTTTATACTCAATGAAATTATTCAATATTTCACTGAGAGAAAATTGTTTCTTTCAGTGAAATATTGAATAATTTCATTGAGTATAAATGTTTTTATAATGTTAACAAAGTAATGATAATTATGAACTATATATATTAATTACATTTGTTTGCAAAGTTACAAACATGAAATAAAATAAAGTTTAACTAATAGCATTAAAAAAATCTTTGAGTTTCATTCTTCCCAATGTGTGTCACCTTCACATGTACCTGTGGTCATTTCCCTTGGAATAATGCGGTTTCAAAGTTAACAGCTATAGCTTTTGGTGATGGGTAACACTACAAAATATCAGGCATGAGCTACTTCAGCCTACTTGTACTTGGTCATTGTAACACAGCTTCTATCCAGTAGCAGTATGACTGAAGGCATACCATGCGACAGGAAGTTTCTTCGATTCAAAATGAAAGCTGTACACAGCTTAAAGAATTGAAAGGGTCAGCGAAAAGAGAATTATCTTTATTTTTGATATTGTCAAAATGGAAAACATTTTAATGATATCAAATTAATTATCAATGACACTATACTTTTCCAGGCTTGACAAATTCCAATACTAATAAGCCAGGCAAACATAAAAGCCTTACAAAAAACTTAGGATAATGTTTTGTTTTTTTCTTTACCTTTTCAAAACTCTTGCTTTTTTCCAAAAGAACATCAGAGAGATTAACTCATTATCAAGAGACATTCATCTCTTCTTCAATAACATGTCCATGACGCATGCCCTAACAGACAGTAGAGCTACTTGCACCAATCAATGTAACTTTTGTTCTTGTAACAGAAGATGCGATAATAGCAACAACAATGAGATCTATACAGATTGTTTCAACATTTAGCCCTATTTGAAGTTAATCATTAGCATAGTCTTAAAGATTAGCCTTCAATTTTTTAGCACTCACTGTATGTAAGTGATATTCGAAAATATTCATATGTCAGCTTTTTAAATATGAAAACAGTGTGACATCATTTCATGCAAATGGTAGATTATAACATATTATTCCAATACAAGCTAAAAAGAACAAAAAGTATATGAAAAAAGCTATAAGTATGGAAACTATTATTATGAATGACTGCACATACACACTTTTCAAGTTTAATTTTTTTTTTCTTTTTTAAGTGCGAAACTGTACTAAGTGACGTTTATAAAAGTACCTTTTTTTGTGGTGGTGTAATTTAAAATTCTGAAGTATGTGGTAGTAAAGAAAGCAATTCTTTACATATATTCAAAAGAGAAGTAATTATTATGAGGTAACAATAAAAATGGAAAGTTTTTTCCTTCTCTTGAAAAATTTCTGAAAATGCACTTGCAGTAGTTTCGCTTTCAAACCTTGAAGAGTTGTCAGTACGACAGCATGCTTGACTATATTTCCAGTGATTGAAATTGAGTTATGGGCCTTGGAGAGTGGAAAGCACATTTAATGCATATTTAAGTAGTCATGTGATCAATATATATTCATCAGTTAAGTCGATTTATGTTTGCGGGACATAGACAATATTACAGTGGAATCTCCATGAATGTTCATCTCTCAACAATGGTCACATCATAGCAACGGCCACTTTGAATTCCCTCAGTGTATTTTTGAACATACTAAAAGAACAATTCACCACCAGTCATCTCAGAAATCTGGCCTGCAAATTTGTTCCCAATGACCATTTACTACCTCTGAACCGCCAGTCATTGACCGTCATTAGCCTCTAACGGCCAGTCAAGAATATAATATTATGTGTGTGTCAAATGTCAAACAAATGTCTAGTGTGTTCGATGGAATGGTGTCAAGGGATTTAAGTGCAAATAATTTTTTTTTTTAATTAATGGTTTATCAATTTCAAGTTATGATTGTTGACATGCATCTTAAAGATATTTTATGCATAAATTAAACAAATAAATTCTAACTTTGTTCATGTCACTATGAGTACTAAAAACATGCAAGTTTCTGATGCTAATGAGTAGTGTACTGCTGCCATCAAAATGCTAGAATCTGGTTCCAGAAAATTTGCTGAGCACTTCGGTGTTGGTATACCTCAAGTTCAAGTATGTAACAGTTATTTTTGTGAAATTGCTAATCACCTTGCCTGCAACCCTCGGCCACAAATACAACAGAAAGTTAATTAGGTCTGCATTAACTTAAGGCTTCCAATGGTTGTTAGGAGAAATTGAAAAGACACAACACTGTGTGTTAAAAGATGAGGTGTCAGGTTGGAAAGATAAGCTTACGCATGTATGTGAAGAATATGAACCGTGTGACATATTTAATATGGATGAAAGTGGGATCTTTTATATAGCCAGTTGAAGAACAACAGTCATCAAGTCAAGAGAAGAGTGTGCGAGGGGGAGGGGGGGGGGGGAGCGTGCTAAAAATTGTATTACAGTAGCTCTTTGTGCCAGTATGACAGGAGAAAACTCAAACCATTAGTGATAGAGAAATTAGTGAAACTGAGATGTTCAAGTAAGGTGAAAGCTGGATAACTAGTAGGTTATTTGAGGAATGGATTTTGTAAGTGGATAGGAAGATGAGAAGTCGAAGATGGAAAATCTTAATGATAATGCCCATCTCATCCTCACCAGACATTGTGTAATGTCAAGCTTGTATTCCTTCAACCAATTACAATCTCAGTAAATGAATTTTGGACCGAATGAGAAATTTTGCCTGTGTTAATGGGACAGACACATTTTTAAATGGAGTTATGGATTAGTCGCAGTAGCTGCAGCATGAATAGCAGACAACATAGTATTACATACCTTTTTTCATAGAAATGAAGTGTTTATGTATTGGATGCCAAGATACAAACAGTAGTGAACTGATTCATGATAAATTCATATATATTTAAGCATGTAGAGGTCTTACAATAGAACAATATTATTCAAACTTTTAGGACTTTAAGTGCATAATAATTATCAGCATTTTAAATATTGGTATGGTGTAGTTTAACATTTAAAATTAACCCCTCTTTTTTTCCTTTTTATGTTGTTTAGTATGGTATATTGTGTTATTCTGTGAAGTTTTAAAAAAATCTGTCTCTTAGAGTTTATTGGGATATATGTCCTTAAACTTGCATTGATGCCAAACATTACAGGGACAGAAGTATAAGGTTTGTGCTATAATAGTATTGACATAACTGAAACTATGTTCCTATGAAAGGTGTGTACACCAATGGCCCCTTAAAATTTTACTCACTTTTTGTACATCAGATTCTGTCATTTTGCAAATATTAATTATTAAATTTGACATGTATATTCAAGTTTAATATTACTGAATTCGGATACAATGTATTTGTTATATTGAGTGCATGTATCTATTATTCCTGCCAATATTTTCATTTGTTGCACAAAACTTTATGATACTTAAGCACATTTTACTTGGCTTCAAAATGGAGGGTAATCACTTATAAATTGTTTTACAATACACACAAAAACAATGACTTTGTGACAATAGGATTAGTCTGTCTGAATTACAATAACAAGCATCATGGACAAGTACTACAAAGAAGTGTGATCCTTATTAATCTCAGGCCTTGAAAATTGGTCTACCTTATATGCTCGACTATAAGGCGCATGCGCTTATAAGACGCACCTATGAAATGGACGAGCAACCTGGGGTATTTAGCATTGACCCTTCTATAAGACGCTGTCGAATTTTGAGTCGAGCGAGGATAGTTAAAAGTTCCAGAGGGAGTTAATCTTCTGACATAAACTGATTAAAATAAAACAATAACAGCAAATTATTGCTTTATTTCAAAGCAGAAATTGCATCGCTCCCGACCGTCGTTTAAAACAGAAAGTAGAATTTAACAAAGGGGAGTAACTTCTACAGGCTGTTAATTAATATATATCCCATAATGCACAGTAAGAGAATCTGTTATTCTGAAATGCCCCCAGGTAATGTTAATTCAAATGTTTAACCTATTGCAATCAGCAACGATTATGTCATACAGACTGTGCTTTTGATAAGTTGAGATATAAAAGGTGCTAATTTCACTGGATACAAAAGAAATTAACACACACACAAACAAAACAATGTGTCAAACTTGCTAATCCACGACCAAAGAAATCAAAAGCCATCAAGATGTGCATTACCTCAAATAGAACTCTTAATGATTTACTAATACAACTTCTTTGTCACTGATAAGTGATAACATCTGTATTAATCTCGTACCTTACTAAATAATCCAGTAACAAATTATTTACACAGAAAATATCCGTAATTGTGTGTCACATTTAAATTCAATTTATGTGAGTAAAATATTCACCAGAGAGCAAGAAACTGATCATTTGATTGACGGGTTGCATCATTTATGACGTCAGTTACATTAACCTTAAACCTAAGCATATTTCAACACCGCTAAAAATAGAAAATCAATATAGTTACAAGTCTGGGAGTGTGGGAAAATATGTGCGGACTTTAAACCTCTGGGTCTAAGTGATAAAAAATTTTTTGGTCATAAGTTGAGCTGAATTTGCGACCTAATTACTATAGAACTTTAGAAATAAGGATGATTTAATCGATCAAAGGCGGTGAATTGTTCATAAGTCGTAAAAGAAAAAGTGTCAAGGAAAATTTTGTTACATCAAAGGATGCCGACATTTTACACGATTAACTCGTTCTTAATTATGAAATAATTCATCTAAGGTGAAGGAACCTGTTAGATAAGATAAGAACAGAAAGTTATTAATGCTGACAACATATTATACGGTAGGTAATGTTGTGAGTTTTTTTTTTTTGCTAAACTGTTGGACAAAGAGTGGGTGGGGGTGCCTCGCCGAAAACGCAATCTACGGTCGATAAAATGAAATATTCTGTCAAAAGTATAAGATTTTGGAAAAAATATTTTATCTCTCCAGTGTGACTCGCTTGTAAGACGCATCCCCCTCGTCAAGTTTGATAATTGAGTCTCAAAAATGCGTCTTATAGTCGAGCATATACAGTATTTGAATTTCAAATTAAAAGCCAGAATTCTACAAAATTAATGACTTGTAGTAACTAAAAAATCAAGGCAATTAATAAATTTAACTAAATGTCACTAAGTTAATCAAGATGCTTATAAAAAATCTGATTTAGTGACAATTTTTTTATCTCCAAATGTCCAAGTTTAAGGTCTAGGCTCACCTGTTACTCTATTTCATACCTAAAAATTTACATTCTCAGAAACAAAATAAAAAAAGTAAAATGCCAAAGTGGTTCAAAGCAATGTAAAAAAATAAGTTCATTTTACTCAACATTACTAGCACAACCTTAATCTTTATTGTCAAAAAGTTGTTAAAAAATTGAAACACAGGTTGCCTGTTGTACTGTCAAAAACATGACTGTTCCAACTTCATGAGAAAAGTTAGACAACAAACATGTGACTAAATATATGTATATGCATGCCAATTCAAGTTTTATGTTAAACAATGGTCTTCTCCTAATACACAAAATTAATGATCATTAAGATCATTTACTGCACATGGTAGCTTAAAACTATGCACTCCAAAATTTGGGCTATGGACATGGCCAGTATCCAAATATTTGAATACATCATTTAAGCCTAGTGCTTTGTTGATGTGTATTATTATAGATAGATATTATAATTGACCATTGTTATTATTATTTTATTTCATGTTTCAACCGTTTGTAAAAAATGGTACATAGGAAATATATTACATATAAAATTGTAATTGCTTATAGCATGAGAAATAGCAAACTTCAGTTAAGAGTGCAACACATAAAATAGTATTTATTAACTGTTGAAAAAATCAGCATAATTTTATAAAGTCAAGTTGAAAAAATAGCATAATTTTATAAAGTTACAGTGTTCAAACCAAAATATATTACTGAAAATGAAAATAGAAATTCTAAAATTATTAAAGGTAAATAAATATAAGTAAAAAATTGAAACCATACATCACAAACATTAAAATTCGAGGATGACAGGTACATTACAGGTAAGTAGAACAAATACTTTATATTTGGTGTTAAAAATGCTATTTTAAATATGACAATAATTGTATTTTTGTTTTCTTTAATACATGGCACTACCTAATTTGTTTTCCCATTTTGTTTATTTGTGTGCTCTTTGTTAAGCTTTTGTCAGTCTGAACATGATCAGATTAGAAAAGTTCTACTGTAAAAAGAGAAGGTATAAGGATCACTTCTTTTTCGCATGTACGGTACTACACTACCCATGTGCACCAGGTATCATGCACTGTCCATTCATTTAAAGTAACTTTTTTAATAAGACACTGACCCAACATTTCAAATTCAAAGTACATTTATGTTTCCTAATTAGTACTGTGTTTACATGCCTTGTTGACTATTTTAAGGTTTATTACAATTGTAAAAGTATGAAAATTTATATACTCAGTACATTTAGAAACACACATGCACTACTGCTTTTCTTTTGGTTTGTTGACTCGCATGAAAATACCACAAATGCACTGAACGTGCACACTAATGTTTTACATTTTGACAGCATGTATCCTAGCTGTATTTCTTTGGATTTTACAAGTACTTTCAGAACATTTGTCAGGATACAATGAATTAATACTTGACAAACATTGAGAATGACACAGAGTGTGCGTTTTTGAATGTGCGGAGTATACATTGGGTATAAAATTAAAATTTATGGTGGTTGATATGGAAACAGTCACTGTGGATTTATAACTTAATTAGCATTGGTATACATTTGTTCATGGCTGGTTAGGAGTTATGGCAGACCGCTTGTGGTGGAAGGTCCATTCTTATTTCATGTCCCTTTTTGGCATATTCTATAATAACAGTTGTGACCAATGACAGAACATACTGTACTTGACATTTAAAAGAATATGCTGATTGTTTATTTATACATGTATGTTTATACAATTCCAGCCATGACAAATATACTGCCATACCTTAAATTAAAATAAATGAATAAAACTTATTACATAGTTGTAGTTTCTTTGGTAAGACAATGTAAAGTTTATTAGCTCGAGAATAAACCATTTTTCTTACCCAGAAACGTTATAAATCAATAAAGCTCAGTGATTGGTTAATCCAAAGGCTATATTTAGATGGGTATATAAGGAAAAGATTGGAGCTGGAGGAGATCAGTTGTAAGTTGATTAATTTCCACTCCCTCCAACCCAACAGTTTATGCACTCAAACCAACTTATAAACCGCCACCTGATATCATTGGATATAAATTGGTTGTTGAAAGTATAAAGCAAAAACTATTCTTATTTCTGTAATGATATTGAAAGTTTATTAAATGCTTGTAATCGTTAATTAGACATTTTTTTTTTAAACAAATGATAATCGAAATTCATAATCGAAATTCATGATCGAAACTTGGAGGACCGCACCTGTCTCAAAGGAACGCCAAACATTTCCACTGGTCTGCCTCTTTCTTCTACAGACATGCGAGCCATGTTTTATGTTTTTATGATAGCTTATAGAAAACTGAAGCGATTGAAATATGCTGACCTAATTTCCATTGATAGCACGGGATTCACAAGCAATATAATCGATAATGAACTATACGTTTCGCATGGGTAAATGTGCAAGAGAATATGCATTCAAATAGTGTTTTACGGGTAATGGAATGAAATCATTGTATGCAAAATTTCAGAAATCTCTGATGCATAATTTTCGAGAAATTTCAGTTTACGAACCGGCGGTTTATAAGTTGGTTTGAGTGTATATACTATTTTGCTGCCGAGTATTTTCGTTGCAGAGGCCCCAAATGTAGTTAATCCACTAACTGTCACTTATTATAATAGGCATGGTAAACCAAGAAAAGTTTTAGACTGTCAACATATCAATCCAGATTTATGTAAGGATTACAGACCCTAATACAATCATTCATTTCTTTTTTATTTTCAATGAAAATGCAGAATGAATCACTTATTAATCATTCACTGCAATTTTTTTCTGAATTTTGTAATTTGTAAACATGAAATTAAAAATGCTATATAATCATAGAAAAGGGAGAGCACTAGTTAAACTGGTTCCTGTTGACTTGTTTGTACATAACCAACAGGTACAGCCTAAAATTTCCATGGCGCTGATTGGTCAATTTTGATTGGTATCCAGGCAGAGTCCTGCCCAGGGGATCTCGCGAGACTGTTTGTTATCGATGCACATTTCATGCGAAATTTAAATAATAGATCTAATAATTTTGATCTTGGTCGTTCAAACACTTAATAAAGTAGAATTTAAAGACACACAGCCTACTTAAATGTACTTCGAAATGGACTACTGACCTTTTTTTAAAAAAAATTATTTTTCAAAAATCGAAAACTCGATCATGATTGGTGTTAGAGAATTTTTTTGTCACCTCTGTAGATTTTTATACTTTTTAAAAATAATTTTGCATTTAATTTAATTACAGTATCACTTTAATTATGTCTTGAACTGTATGATAACATTAATCACCGAATTATTGATATAATTAAGCAATGCTAATAACAAAACAAGTCACGGTTATGAAATCTGATTCTGGACTATATGTTTTAAAATTTACTAATGCAAACAATATAATATTATAGTTAACAATCAATTGACCAGTATTTCACAGTCTCCGTATTAATCTCAATTTCAGAATTTTAAAGGCTTCGATAAAATCAAGATAAGTTGCCAATTAAGTAGTTGTTATGCAATATTATGTAACATGGCCATCTCACTTCTAGCTGGACCCTTATATGGGAAAATTATTTTATGCATCATATCTCTGAAGGAGGTCAGTATATTCTTGACCACTTGTGTCTGATTCCATGTTTACAATATACAACATATAGATCATAATCTTACTCCTAATTCAGTTCTGTATTGGTGTTAACACAAAAGAAATTCAAATAACAAAAAATAATTAACTTAAAACGTCATTTGACAATCTGATATACATTTTGCCTAAAAGATAAATATGTAGTAAAAAAGAAGAGTATATGTTTTAAAGAAATTGATTCATATTTTAAACCAATTGATGCATATTATTTATACATATAAATTTTCAATACAGTGTCAAAAAAGTTTCAAAAAACACCAACCATTTTTGCTTATATACACATACATAATTATATGTACATAAGTCCTTGATTTTCAGAGTAAATCATTTTTTTATAATTTATAATTTATGTTATGTAATACGAAGATTGCCGTTGATTATACAATGGTCATCTCTTTAATTGATTCTTTAACAAATGTTCACTGAGTAACTTCTAGCATTCCACAATTTTTATTTTCAGAAAAGGGTAACATCTCCACATACATTTTTCGATGAATGGCAACCAATCAAATAGCTAAAACGGATTGACCAATCAAAGCGCCATATATTTTAGACCATACCTGTTCCTTTGGTGCACTGCAACTTGGAACGGGAACCAGTTTAAGTACTAGTATGAAATATTACCTCCCTTCATGATATGAAGTAAAATCAAACTGACCTAGGTCCAACATATCAAAATATTGTATAGTTAAAAGTTAATATTCAATCATGTTTGAATGTCACAATTCATTAGGCTTCATTTAGCTCTAACTTTTGTTCAGATAGTCATTAAAGTCCCATTAGTTTTTTGCTATAAAAAATATATGCAAAAAACATACAATTGCTGATACTATCCCAAGATAATTATTACCAATGAAACAAGCCCTTTTTTTTCTAAAAACACCCATTTCACTGTGCATTTTGCATTTGTAAACTTGAAATATATAGAGCGCGTAACGTCACTTCATGCCGTGTGCATAATATGGCTGTGGGAAAACACAGCTGTTCTATAATAGTATTTTTTTCAATGATATAGAAAAAAATACGAAAATGGTTTTGGAAATATTTTTTCTTGCTATAAAGTACGCACGGGAGGAAAACACACCAGATTTCTCTGTTATAGAACAAACAGAAACTATTACGACTGATAAATTCATATGATTATGGGACTTAAAAAAGTTTGTATAAGGGTCCATTATCCTTAAGAATAAATTTTGCAATGAAAATCATGACTTAAAATTTATCAAGACATACGTTATTTTAAAAGACAATTTTCTTTACACATTTGATATTAAAGGGGCATAACACCATGTTAAGATCTTTCACGAGCATATTATTCATTTAACTTTTTCAAGGACAGAATCTGGACAGAAGAGATATTTTGTTTTCAGTGCATTGCCATTAGGTATATCTTAGTAACTGCTGATCGATACTTTAGTTTGTTTGTTTGTTTGATTATTTGATTTTTACGCCCCTTTTCAACAGTCAGGGACATATGAGGTAGACAGTTCACCTAACCACTGTTCCAGGGAAGAACCAATACTAGACTCCCATCCTCCATTAGCAACTGCCTACTTTCTCACATAAAGAGATATGGTCAGTGGCGGGGCTCGAACCCACGACCCTCTATCAGTAAGAGGTTACACTGATTTGAAGTCAGCGACCTTAACCACTCGACCACGCAGGAGGGTACCGAAATATTAAGGATATAGTCATTATGAAATGGTTAAATTCAGGAATGTAAATAATTTGTTGTAAGATGATGGTTTAAGGGGAGCTAACTCCCTTGATATTGCCAGAAAAACTAGCATTTTTGCAAAACAAGATTTAATTAGTTTAAGTTTTCTGCTAGCAGAAGGTCAGTGAGAGGCTAAACAGCAGTCTATTTGGGTAAGTTATTTTTGTGATACATGCAAGGGCTTGCTGAATGTAACACATTAATGAATAAATAGGGTTGAATCGTTGTTAAAAGTTTTTTATCACTGTCTGTATGTAAGGTAATAGTTTTGTTCTCAGTCAGAAAATTAGCACATTAACGGGTCAGTTGGTTACGATGATGAGTTGTTCAGATGCTTATATGAATGTATTATTGGCAGAGCAAGTTGGTGTGTGCCAGTCAAAATAAGCTGTGGTGCATTTGATAAGCTTACTTGGTCGGTTCTTGGTCAGAATCCGAGACCAACTTGAGTTAGAATCTGTTTACAGACAAACCTGTGACCAAAGGCCACCTTTGGGAAAGATGTTAAGTGGCCTTTATTGATAGGTGACCTTTATTCTGTGGTCATTTTGTCATATATCATCAGTGGTGGCTTTTAAAAGAATGGCCTCCATTCACAGGGTGGCATTTATTTTCAGGTGACCGCTAACACAGGTTTGACTGTATAGGTTAGTACACTCATTGGTACCCAACCTTAGATTAGATTAGTATTGTTTTATGGTGCATGGACAGCAAATGGTCATGTAGCGCGCAATAAAAATTAAAAAGGGGAAATCAATAGATTTGTTAACTAAACAAGAGGGCCAAGATGGCCCTATATCGCTCACATGACAATCACTGTTCACTCATTAAAACATTGTTTTGAACCGGTGACCTAGTTTTTGACCCCAGACGACCTATGTTCGAATTTGTCTTACATATCATTAAGACAAACAGTCTGACTAGGTTTGGTGAAGATATGATCAAAATTTGACATCTACAGTGTTAAAAAGGTTTTCCTAAGATTTGACCTTGTGACCTGGTTTTTGACCCTAGGTGACCCATATTTGAACTTGTTCTTAATATCATTAAGACAAACAATCTGACAAGGTTTGGCCAAGATCCAATGAAAACCATGACATTTAGAGCTTTTACAAGATTTTTACCTAAGATTTGACCTGGTGACCCAGTTTTGGAACCCGGCTGACCCATGTTCATCCTTGACCCACATATCATTGAGGCAAACATTTTGACAAGGTTTGGTGAAGATCCAATTAAAACTGTGACATCTACAGTGTTAACAAAGTTTTCCTAAGATTTGACCTGGTGACCTAGTTATTGACCCCAGATGACCCATATTTATACTTGACCGTTATATCATTAAAACAAACAATTTGACAAAGTTTGGTGAAGATCCAATAATAACTGTGAAATCTACAGTGTTAACATGGTTTTTCATAAGATTTGACCTAGCGACCTAGTTTTTGACCCCAGATGACCCATGTTCGAACTCGTCCAAGATATTATGAAGACAAACATTCTGACAAGGTTTCATGATCATCCAATCAAAACAGTGACTTCTAGAGTGTTCACAAGGTTTTCCAGCAATTTGCCCTAGTGACCTAATTTTACTACAGAAATTACCCATTTTCAAACTTGACCTACATATTATTAAAATAAACATTCTGACAAAGTTTCATGAAGATAAATTCAGAACAGTGATTTCTAAAGTGTTCACAAGGTTTTCCCTTATTTGGCCCTGGTGACCTAGTTTTTGACCCCAAATGGCCCAATATCGAACTCGTCCGAGATTTTGTTGATATTAACGTTCTGACCCAGTTTTGCTAAAATTGAGCCAAAAATGTGGCCCCTAGTGTGGTCACAACAAAAAGTTTGACGACGCACGACGCCGGACGCCGGACGGAGAGTGATCCTAATAGCTCACTTTGTCACTTTGTGACATGTGAGCTAAAAAATAACATAGATAAAATGAAAAGTATAAAAAAATATCATTGTCTACTGTAAAGTCCTACTTCCCTTAAATAATTCATGATAGTTTCAGGTTTGACAGTTTCAAATAGTGTCTTTATGTTTTGAACATTAAAATTGGCTGAAGGTCCATGCAGTCAACAAGGACATGTCTGATAGAATGTGGTGCACTGCATGAAATACATTCTGGCATATTATCTGCGGTGAAAAGTCAAGAATGAGTTAAAAGAGAATGACCCAATTCTGCATCTTGATAATATTACCTCTTCTTGACGATTGGACCTGTAAGAGGGGTGCCATTCCCCGAGGGTTGGTTTGACAAAAAAAAGTTTGTTGCCAATGTCGGCATCCCATTGGGTCTGCCAGGAAGATCGATTACAGTTAAAAATGGAAAAATTTAAGTCAGTTAATGGAATTTTGACATTTGAAATTGGCAATGCCAGGGCTGACTTAGCAGCTGCATCAGCTTAAACTTAGTGAATTAAAAATAAATACATGTTGTTATTGATTATTAAATAAACAATGTTGAAGGAAACATAGAACTTTAGAGTTTTAAAAATCATCAACATCAATTATTATCAGAACTGAAGACTTGAGTGCACAATATGACCATATAAATCTTCACCACTCTATGGAACGCCTTGACTGTCTTATATTAGCAAATATTTCGATATAATGTCAATATCACTGAACATAAATGCATGCGACCACTATATAATGGCAAAATCTCTATATATAAATATAAAAATTAATATATAATGACAAAACATTAATATATAAAGATATAATTTCTTTATATGTAGATAAAACATTGATATATAAAGGCATAACTTCATTATATAAAGATAAAACATTGATATATAAAGGCATAACTTCATTATATAAAGGTAAAACATTAATATATAAAGGCATAACTTCATTATATAAAGGTAAAACATTAATATATAAAGGCATAACTTCATTATATAAAGGTAAAACATTAATATATAAAGGCATAACTGCTTTATATGTAGATAAAACATCGATATATAAAGGCATAACTTCTTTATAAGTAGATAAAGCATTAATATATAAAGGCATAACTTCTTTATATGTAGATAAAACATCAATATATAAAGGCATAACTTCATTATATAAAGGTAAAACATTAATATATAAAGGCATAACTTCATTATATAAAGGTAAAACATTAATATATAAAGGCATAACTTCCTTACATGTAGATAAAACATAAATATATAAAGGCATAACTTCTTTATAAGTAGATAAAGCATTAATATATAAAGGCATAACTTCTTTATATGTAGATAAAACATCAATATATAAAGGCATAACTTCATTATATAAAGGTAAAACATTAATATATAAAGGCATAACTTCATTATATAAAGGTAAAACATTAATATATAAAGGCATAACTTCCTTACATGTAGATAAAACATAAATATATAAAGGCATAACTTCTTTATATTTATAGATAAAACATTAATATATAAAGATATTATTATATAAAGTGCTTTCTTCATTATATAAAGTGAAGGCTAAAATTCACGATGTAAATAATTTTATATGCGCACCGTGACATTTGCGCGGCAGGTTATTCGCGCGGAACAGAAAACAACTATGTTTCCAAAGTAGTTAAGCAATTAACGTATATACTACATAACCTGCCCCTTTGTATACTAAACTTATAAAGAATGTACTATCTCATACATGAAGATATGCTGCAGAAAAGGTTACTTGTAATAAGGATTAAATTAACCAAATATAATTTCCCAATAAACCACTGTTTGACTCACAGTTATCATCGCATTCAACGATTTGTGGGTTGGGCTATGTAAACTGATACGCCTAATACTACCTGTCAATTAAACTCTCCGTTGTTTAAAATAGCACAAGGTCGACTGCATGTCCACTACTTAGTACGTACAGTATAGTTCAATTTTCTTATAGTCAAGGTCGAATATTGGACGATACCATTGTAAAGGTAATAACTGTAAATTGATTGCCCAAATCATTTTAAATCCGTAGTAAAGTGTCATTCACGTAAACCAGAGTCATGGTGTATTGGATAAGGTGGCATGTACATACACATAATATTTTTACAAAATGAAGCAGATGTGGGTGGTTCGAACTCAGTCAATGGCACTTTCTTTTTAAATTATTAAATACCTTTATTTTTTTTTATTTTCTTCATTGAAAAAGGTTTGTTCTTGTTACATGTATGTATACACACTGAATAGTACCTTTTTGTATAATAATTTCAAGAGAGAAAAGGTAAAAAATAAATGCATTATTTTCTAATGTATTTCTCAAATATTGTTTTCTTTTATACATTTTATTGCACGAAATCGCGAATACAAAAGTTATTTCAAATACTATACACATTTCACACTAAAACCGGCTTCTACTTAATATACATTTACTCCACAATTAAAATAATATATAAATGCCAATGTGAGGTTATTATATTTTTGTTAATTTAACGGAACAAATTAGATAAAAAACTTTTAAACATTATTTTCTTATCAATATATATAATGCTAACTTTTATTAAAAATGAAAAAAAGTTAAAAATAAAAAATGATATCCAACATCAGACCGCAGTCATAAAGATTCGCTAACCTTATGCCTTACCGACTGCGCCACAGAGGACAGTGATATAAAGCTTCATAAATTGCTCTATAACATATGACAATAGTAGTCATGTTACCTAAACATGATGATGATTAACAAATGGGATCTTCCATGTATACAATAACATTGCTGACCTAAAAATTGAACTATACTCCTATTATACAGAAAGCATCGGCTTACCATGTGCCTCTGTTTACAAACAGAGAGTTTTATCAGCAAGTATTCAAATTTTCTGTTAGACAGATTTAAACTTTTTCTCAAAGTAACATATTAGTAAGATTTTTGGATCAAATTTTTGATATGGAATAATTTATCATTGTGAGAATTTTCAAAAAAATATTTTTCTGTTGTTTATCACAAAAACTAGAATGTCATTTTTCGGATTGCAATAAACTTCTTAGCATCAAAATATTAGCATTATGTTTATACTACAATTCATACGTCATTGATTATGATAGATGTCTAAAAGATTAAGTTTTATCTTTTACTCTATGTTTAAAGCCTTAGATATAGAAGATAGGAAGACTACCTATGGCCTAAATACTGGTAGAAATTTAAATATCAAGGTTAAGGTTAGATTATTGAATATTAATTATCAATGACTAACAAGCTTGAAAACAAGAGGGCCATGATGGCCCTATAAATGCTCACCAGGAGAAAAGGTCATTTGGAGATTAACATTGTTGAAGTTTTCTATACGAGTCTAAGTAAGATCAAGTGACCCATCTGGGCCGTTTTTTATCCCATGGCCATTATATGAACAGATTTTAAAGAGGTCCATTAGACAAAGCTAGATACCAAATATCTTAGCTCTAGGCCTTGTCACTGGTTTCGGAGAAGAAGATTTTTTTAAATTTTCCTATATAAAATAGATTAAACCCCAGGGCAGGGCTAATTTTGACCCCGGGGCCATAATTTGAACAAACTTGGTAGAGGTCCACTACACAATGCCACATACAAAATATCTAAGCTCTAGGCCTTGCGGTTTCGGAGAAGAAGATTTTTTAAATTTTCCTATATAAGTCTATATAAATCAAGTGACCCCCGGGGCGGGGCCAATTTTGACCCTATGGCAATAATTTGAACAAACTTGGTAGAGGTCCACTAGACAATGCTACATACCAAATATCTTAGCTCTAGGCCTTGTGGTTTCGGAGAAGAAGATTTTTTAAATTTTCCTATATAAGTCTATATAAATCAAGTGACCCCCGGGGCGGGGCCAATTTTGACCCTAGGGCAATAATTTGAACAAACTTGGTAGAGGTCCACTAGACAATGCTACATACCAAATATCTTAGCTCTAGGCCTTGTGGTTTCGGAGAAGAAGATTTTTTAAATTTTCCTATATAAAATAGAATAAACCCCAGGGCAGGGCCAATTTTGACACTGGGGCCATAATTTAAACAAACTTGGTAGAGGTCCACTAGACAATGCCACATACAAAATATCTAAGCTCTAGGCCTTGCGGTTTCGGAGAAGAAGATTTTTTTAATTTTCCTATATAAGTCTATATAAATCAAGTGACCCTCGGGGCGGGGCCAATTTTGACCCTAGGGCAATAATTTGAACAAACTTGGTAGAGGTCCACTAGACAATGCTACATACCAAATATCTTAGCTCTAGGCCTTGTGGTTTCGGAGAAGAAGATTTTTTAAATTTTCCTATATAAAATAGAATAAACCCCAGGGCAGGGCCAATTTTGACACCGGGGCCATAATTTCAACAAACTTGGTAGTGGTCCACTAGACAATGCCACATACAAAATATCTAAGCTCTAGGCCTTGCGGTTTCGGAGAAGAAGATTTTTTAAATTTTCCTATATAAGTCTATATAAATCAAGTGACCCCCGGGGCAGGGCCAATTTTGAGCCTAGGGCAATAATTTGAACAAACTTGGTAGAGGTCCACTAGACAATGCTACATACCAAATATCTTAGCTCTAGGCCTTGTGGTTTGGGAGAAGAAGATTTTTTAAATTTTCCTTTATAAAATAGAATAAACCCCAGGGCAGGGCCAATTTTGACACCGGGGCCATAATTTCAACAAACTTGGTAGTGGTCCACTAGACAATGCCACATACAAAATATCTAAGCTCTAGGCCTTGCGGTTTCGGAGAAGAAGATTTTTAAAATTTTCCTATATAAGTCTATATAAATCAAGTGACCCCCGGGGCGGGGCCAATTTTGACCCTAGGGCAATAATTTGAACAAACTTGGTAGAGGTCCACTAGACTATGCTACACACCAAATATCAAAGCTCTAGGCATTGTAGTTTTTGACAAGAAGATTTTTTAAATTTCCTATATCAGTCTATGTAAAATCAAGTTACCCCCGGGGCGGAGCCAATTTTGACCCTAGGAAAATAATTTGAACAATCTTTGTAGAGTTCCATTAGACAATGCTACGTACCAAATATCTAAGCTCTAGGCCCTGTGGTTTCAGACAAGAAGATTTTTTAAGTTTTTTCAATTTGTTGCCATAGCAACCAGAATTTTTAATGAAATTTAATTTTTTGAACAACTTTGAAAGGGGACCACCCAAGGATCATTCCAGCCAAGTTTGGTTGCAATTGGCATAGGGGTGTAGGAGGAGATGTTGTTTTAAGTAAACATGGACGCCACGTATTCGTAACGACGCACGACGCACGATGGACGCCGGGCGATCACAAAAGCTCACCCTGAGCACATTCGTGCTCTGGTGAGCTAATAATTGCTTTGGTGACAATATGAAAACCACCAAACTGTACCTCTCAATCAGCAGTCACCAGTTAAACATGTAAAAGATAACTGATTGTGGAAGTACACTTGAGTTTATTTCATCTTCATATTAAATACTTAACAAAAGTGCTAACAAGTTACCTTAGAACTACATTGAACTAAGAATATTTTTTTCAGGAGTATTACTTATCTTTACGGAGAAGTGTCTACATTGATACTTAATAAAATCTTTGCTTATGAATATTTGATCACATGTTTGTTTTTCTTCATAAATCCCAACCAAAAGTATGTATAAGTGATAGCTAGAAATACGTTGACCTTTCCCCAAGCATTTTTGCATGAGTAAAAGTATTTTGTTTTATTGAAACTCAAATATAACATTCATAACAAAAGCACTTATTTTTAGTCCTGTTGATTGAGGCTCGTTTCGAGTGGTAACAGCTTAATTAATCAGGGACGAAGCTTACTTTAGGCCCTGTAGGCTATGGGCTATACGCTCTATTGACAGGAAAGTGAAAATTACTGAGCAAAAACATTTCTGAAGGGCGTGTACCAAGATCCCCTATAATTCGGCCTACCAACTCCGCTCCTGTTAATACAATAAAATTCTACCTGTTTGTGAATTTATATTTTGTATAGACATTAATAATATTTTGTCTTGTACAAGGATATTCTTTAAATGAGGAAAGTTATGGACAAAAATTCCTTATCCTTGGTTACGGAAAATGTGTAAAGGATAAGGAATTTCTTATGGTAATACTTAAGATTCTTCGTGAATATCACCCAAGTTAATCAATAATCTGCCGCGCAAATGTCACGGTGCGCACATAAATTTATTTACATCGTGAATTTTAGCCTTCACTTTATATAATGAAGAAAGCACTTTATATAATGAAGTTATGCCTTTATATATCAATGTTTTACCTTTATATAAGGAAGTTATGCCTTTATATATTAATGTTTTATCTTTATATAATGAAGTTATGCCTTTATATATTAATGTTTTACCTTTATATATTGAAGTTATGCCTTTATATATTAATTTTTTACCTTTATATAATGAAGTTATGCCTTTATATATTAATGTTTTACCTTTATATAAAGAAGTTATGCCTTTATATATTAATGTTTTATCTTTATATAATGAAGTTATGCCTTTATATATTTATGTTTTACCTTTATATAAGAAAGTTATGCCTATATATATAAATGTTTTGCCATTGTATATTGATTTTTATATTTATATATAGAGATTTTGCCATTATATAGTGGTCGTATGCATTTTTGTTCAGTGATATTGACATTATATCGAACTGTTTGGTAATATAAGACAGTTAAGGCGTTCCATACCACTCCTCTTCTACAATCACATTCTGATGGAGAATTCTATTTACACATATACATAGATCACAATATTTGGTGGAGAATCAGGTAAGATTCCTGTACCTCAACCTTCAAGCGAGTTTTTCCACAATAACAGAACAAGAGGGCCATGATGGCCCTATATCGCTCACCAGATAAAAAGATTCTTAGAGAAAATTATCATAGCCTTTGTAAAATTCAGTGACCTGGAGGCGGGGCCAATTTTTCCCCTATGGCAATAATTTAAACAAAGTTGGTAGATGTCCACCAGACAATGCTACATACAATAATTTGTTTATATCGAGTTTTTCACACCTTTTTAACAGTAAGAGTCATATTAGGCAGACAGTTCACCTAACCATTTTTCCGGGGATGAACTAGAACTAGACTCCCATCCTCCATAAGCAACTGCCAACTTTCTCACATAAAAAGACATGGTCAGTAGCGGGGATCGACCCATGACCCTCTGTCAGTGATAGGTTACAGTGATTACCACTCAACTACAGAGTCGGGTCTGAGTATGACAAATTAGAGGAATAACATTAAATACTCTTCAATACTACATGGTGCAAGAAAATGAGGAATACAAATGTGAAAATGAGTATATAAAGAAACACAATGAAATACTAAGAAAAGATCTTTCAAAATTCATTGAAGCCAGTGGTAAGTTTACGAATGCATTCTATATGCCAACATTAAGTTGAAGAATCAAGGTCGAGAATGCAGAGGTACATTTACAGTCTCACAGAGGAAAAAAATATCATAAACTCAGAGAGTAAAATCATCCTCATCAATTCAGAAGATGTAGCAAATGTGGCCTTTGCAGTAACCATAAACAGCTCAAATGTCCTTCTGCACAATTTAAATACAAAGAATAATTTTTCTTCAAAACGTAGGAACAGAGCTCATCAGCAGAAATTGAAACTTTTATTTATGAATGTAATATGTTTTTATCATAACCAAAGAACTAGTAAAGAAGAGAAATTCTTTTTATACAATTGACTGATAGCTTGAAGCTACGATGTTGGTTTGTTGTTTGTTTATATTGAGTTATCCACCCCTTTTCAACAGCCAAGAGTCATCATCATTCCTGGGAAGAACCAGCACTAGACTCCCATCCTCCATATGCAACTACCTACTTTATAACATGAAGAGACTTGGTCGGTAATAGGGCTTATACCCACAACCTTCAATCAGTGCGAGGTTACAGTGATTTGAAGTAAACAACCATAACCACTTCACCATGTAGGCGGGTGGATGGAAGGTTGTTACTGAATACAGAGATAATCCTATAGCATCCAACAGTGAAGATGAGAGGCAAATAATTAAAGCAGAAGCTAGAGCTAACAAGAAGGCCGAAGCCGAGTAAGCAAAGAAATCTAAAACAAGGAGTTGGCATTAAATTCCGGTAGATCAGACATCACTGTGTCGAGATATGACCATAATATAAATATGTATATATACAACTGTCTATAAATGAGGCTGAGACTGTGTTGTTTTAGCCTATTGGTGTTACATGGATAAAATTTCAAGGTCCAGTGGTCTATGTTTTTAAAGTGTGGAAACCCAGGGCATCAGAAACAGTAGTGTCCACAACTGAAGAAATCAATAAATAGATAAGTACTGATTATACCTATTTAAGCTCGAATATAGCCGAGCATGGGCAAGTAAACAATAAGAAAAGAGTATAAGCTCTGAAGAGAGCAAGAAAGTCACCAATGATGCAAGCTGCAACAAGGCAAAGGCCGTATTTTAGCTCAATTTTAGCAAAACTGGGTCAGAATGTTAATATCAACAAAATCTCGGACGAGTTCGATATTGGGCCATTTTGGGTAAAAAACTAGGTCACCAGGGCCAAATAAGGGAAAACCTTGTGAACACTATAAAAATCATTATTTTGATTGGATGTTCATGAAACTTTGTCAGAATGTTTATTTCAATAATATGTAGGTCAGTCTGATAATGGGCCATTTCCGGACAAAAACTAGGTCATTAGGGCAAATTGCTGGAAAACCTTATGAACACTCTAGAAGTCACTGTTTTGATTGGATCATCATGAAACCTTGTCAGAATGTTTGTCTTAATAATATCTTGGACGAGTTCAAACATGGGTCATCTTGGGTCAAAAACTAGGTCGCTAGGTCAAATCTTATGGACAAACCATGTTAACACTGTAGATGTCACAGTTATTATTGGATCTTCACCAAACTTTGTCAAATTGTTTGTTTTAATGATATAACGGTCAAGTACAAATATGGGTCATCTGGGGTCAATAACTAGGTCACCAGGTCAAATCTAAGGAAAACTTTGTTAATACTGTAGATGTCACAGTTTTGATTGGATCTTCACCAGCGTCACCAGGTCAAATCTTAGGTAAAAATCTTGTAAAAGCTCTAGATGTCATGGTTTTAATTGGATCTTGGCAAAACCTTGTCAGATTGTTCTTCTTAATGATATTAGGGACAAGTTGAAATATGGGTCACCTAGGTCAAACTAGGTCATAAGGAAATATATCTTTTGAAAGTCTTCAAGATATGTACTATTCTAATAAAAAGTCTAAGTTAAAAAGGGGCATAACTCTTAAATTCTGTTGACAGAGTCCTACAGATACTCCTTGTTCCCATAAGGAAGTATTCAAAGTTTGAGTTGAATATCTTTGAAAGTCTTCAAGATGTTTCACTATTTTACCTATTTTAACAAAAAATCTAAGTTAAAAAGGGGCATAACTCTTAAATTCTGTTGACAGAGTTATCCTGCTTGTCCTACAGATACTCCTTGTTCCCATAAGGAAGTATTCAAAGTTTGAGTTGAATATCTTTGAAAGTCTTCAAGATATTGTACTATTTTACCTATTTTAACAAAGTTTCTAAGTTAAAAAGGGGAATAACTCTAAAAATACTGTTGACAGAGTTATGCCACTTGTCCTACAGATGCGCATTGTCCCCATAAGAAATAATTCTAAGTATGAGTTGAATGTATTTGACAATGTTCAAGTTACTGTACTTTATCAAAAACTTTAACCAACGCAGACGCCGGGGTGAGTAGTATAGCTCTCATTTTTTCAAAAAGTCAAGCTAAAAATAATACTAGCAATACTCATTATCTTAGATCACCTGAAAATAACCTAACTCTTTATGTTCCTAAACAAAGACTTGAATTTACAAGAAAATCCTTCAAATACTCTGGGCCAAAAATATGGAATTCATTACCTGTAGAAGTACAAAATTTGCCAAATCTTTACACATTTAAACAAAAATATAGTGGATGGTGGAAATCAATTCATTAATACAAAATGTATATTGTTTTCTTAGTACTGAAATGCTTATATTGTTGCTTTTGTTGTTTTCTTTGTTTTGTTGTTTTTTCATGAAATGTATGTATACATGTATTATGTAAACATTGTTGATCAAGAGGCTCGCAGAGAAGATTGGGCATTGCCTAACTGTGTTGGCTCTATAAATAAAGTCTTTGGCCCCGTATCATCAAACGTCTTATGCCACTTCTTAAGTAAGATGTGTCTTATCTCTCTTCTTAGCATTAAAATACGTATCATCAATTTTTTCTTACCTACGAATTCTTATGTTTGGAAACGATTTTTTCTTCTTAACTTTACGATAGCCCATGGGCTTTCTTAAAGATAAGAAAATGCAGCTTCTGCCTTTATCATTACGAGATAGCCTTTTATTTTAAGACTGTTGAGTGCGATGTACTAGATATTGAGTTCGTAAGTAATGGAAAAAAATTCAGTTTTATGTTCAGGGGTGTAGCCAGTTATAAATGAATTTTATGCACACAAGGAAGAATGTAACCCCGGCTGTTGCTTGGTTTTGGATCTTTTATGCCCCGCTATTCGAAATGGCGGAGGAGGGTATCGTGTTTCCTCTGTCTGTCCGTGCGTCTGTGAGTCTGCATGCATGCGAGGGTGGTTGTGGGGTTAGGGTTAGTACATTTAGGTCTTGTGGGGTTCAGATACATACAAACTGGACTTGTGGGGATAATTTCGACTTGTGGGGTGCGACTTGTGGGGTTAAAAACACCGAAAAGATCAAAGGGATCACCCACAACATACGTCTCATGAGAACGTCCGTCCGTACACACCAGAGGGTGGTTGTGGGGTTAGGGTTTGGGTAAGGGTTGGTACATTTTGGCATTGTGTGTTACAAACTGGAATTGTGGGGATAATTTCGACTTGTTGGGTGCAACTTGCGAGGATAAAAACACCGAAAAGATAAAAGGGTGCACCCCATAACATACATCTCATGAGAATGTAACTATGTCTGTTCAAATTTTGGTTTCCGAGCAATAACTCAAGAAATATTTCAAGGATGGTTTCGTATTTTACACGAAGGAATATAATATCAAATACAGGTCAAGTTCGATGTGACATAAAATTCAAACATTTTCACTGGAGTTATGGTCCCTTTTTGACTTAGCTTTCGAAAGGCATTCGTGTCAGACAGTCGGACACATTTCTAGTTTAAATTAGAACTCAAAGGGTAAACTTTCAGTTGTATTTGCAGGGATTAGAAGCACTGTCAAATATTATTAATTTGAATCATGCATAATTATATTTTAAACACTGTGATTAACGATTATTAGACATAATGTTAGCTTTTAACTTGTTGACAATCTGATATTTCTAAAACTTATTTTAAGACCGTGAACACATTTTTATCTTCAAAAGAAACATTTTTGGCATTTCCCTTTCACCGATCATATGTGCATTTAATAGCCATAAAACATATTGTTCATGATAAAAATTGAAAAATAAAGCTAAGAGATATTAAAATGCATTTGGAGATTTCGTATTTATTAACTGTTTTTCTCGGAATCTTACTGTGAAATCTTATTGCTCAAACGATAATAATTTGATCTGACCAGC
This sequence comes from Lutraria lutraria, assembly GCA_964023205.1. Lineage (NCBI taxonomy): Eukaryota > Metazoa > Mollusca > Bivalvia > Venerida > Mactridae > Lutraria > Lutraria lutraria. The sequence goes on from OZ026846.1 coordinate 36,641,716, forward strand.
ATTAATCATAAACAATACAGTTGGGTTGTCCAATATACATATATATAGGCGTGCAAATAAAGTAATTTTATGAGCAAGTTTGAGTGACTCAAAAACACATTTTTCATGAGTCAATGTTCACATTGTTTTAAAACATATTTTCAGTTAATATATATATCAAATAGTTTACATTTTCTGAAAGATTAGAACTTCATCTTTAATTTGGTATATAATTTACAAAAATCTGTTGAGAAATAAAATAAAATTCTCTATACAACATCATTATGTATATAATCAAGTGTATTTTTCTTATTTACATAGCTAGGGCCGGTGAATAAACTTTACCCGTGCAGACTGTGTCGCGGTCTTTACACAATTGGATAAGAACAGTTGATAAAACGGTTTAAGAATTTCGTAACTTTTGTCGTAAGTGTCTTTGTAGGAAAGAACCTTACGAAAGATATAGAGAATACATGGTTGATGCCGGAGATGGAGAAGGTTTATCCGGTGAGTGAGAAAGCGTATCTTGGCGAGCTTTAGCGAGCCAAGATATTCGCTTTTGTAGCGAACCGGATAAACCTTCTCCATCTCCGACACCAACCAAGTATTCAATTTATCCTGCTATACTTATTAAGTTCAGTATACCACTACATTTTTTGCTGAAATCCTTATTCGCCAAATTATTTGTTACGTAACGTACACTTATGTCTTTTCGTTTGTGATGTCACTAAGTATGACGTCACACGGAGCTTTACATCCTTTAAAATGGAAATAACACATTTAAAGGTTTAATATTTAATACTCAAAATAGCATTAATGCTTTATTTATATATCATCGTATCATTTTGTGATATAAAAAGCAAACTTTGTTGTATAACGAGCGTAGGAATACACAGTGACAAAATAAAGCAGACCACGTGATCTATAGCTAGTGACAGGATAAAGCTAGGTTTATCCAGTCACTGCTTTATTAGGATAAAAGAATATATTGATGAAACGAGGCCTTTATTATTTTTATTATAATCAAATAAATGGTTTATTATTAGTGAGATGATAGACAGAATAGAGGTAACAATTGATTCTGTCATTTATCAGTTATTTATCAGGAAGTTTTTTAGCGACCATTGCTGGTCAAATTATTTCTCCGTGTGTTAGGAAGAGATGTTTGTCTGAAAACAAGGTTTTTGCATAAATGCATTGATACTCAAAATATCATTAATGCTTTATTTATATATCATTGTATCATTTTGTGATATAAAAAGCAAACTTTGTTGTATAACGAGCGTAGGAATACAAAGTGACAAAATAAAGCAGACCATATTTGTGTATGTCAGTGATGACGTTTTGAAAGAACTGCAATGTTGGCATAAAACTGCAATTTTGGCATAAAAATATATGCATGCTTAATAAACAAGAGCTGCACACAAGACAGCATGCTCGACTATTCTCAGTGATTGATAGTAAACAAACTTTAAATACAGTCGAAACTCATTATATCGATATCACTTATATCTAAATCCCGCTTATATTGAAGTAAAGATAAAGTCCCGATTTTTAGCCTTCTTATTACATATTAAAAAAACGCATGTATATCGAATTCGTGGTTCTCGATATTTTTATATATCGTAGTAGATTTTCGGTCCGAACCCAATATTTTCAACTATAAAGTGACCGTCTATGTCGAACCAATTATGTCACCAACTTACAAAAGAAATGTTCGCACCTTTACCACAAACAAACACCTACAATTTAAAATCGATATTTAATTATTGACAGCTTTAAAGCATTTTAATTGTCCATTCTCACGATTATAAAACTGATACAAACTTTTTGTTGATGATACAAATTATTATTAATGCGGCTATACACTCATATGCATATTTGCAAAATAAATACATGTATATCGAAAGGACCCGTATAAGTACAGGTATAAATACCGTATTACCCTTTACCATCCCGTAAACTAAATAACACGATTACGTTATTATTACGACACACTGACTTCGATATAACGAGTTCCGACTGTACCTATTTAAAAATTAAGAGCTGTCTGTGAAACAGTGTAACAGACAAAGAGATAATATCATAGTATTTGATATTTTTGCACTAATGTAGAAGGAAGCAGTATTTATAATCTTATGGATAGAGTTATCTAACTTGTCTGTCTGATACCTCTGGGCACTTAAATGAAGACAATCCCATAAGTGGTTACTAAGATATATGCATGATAATAACTTGCACGCATAACTTTTAACATATGCAACACCGACGCCGACACCAATGCCGATGCAATGGTGATTGCAAAAGCTCTCCATATTCTTCGAATAGCCAAGCTAAAAAGGTAGGAGATTGAAAGATAAAAGAAATGTAGATTTTATAATATACTCAGAGGCAAGTGCCATTGGTTACGGCACCTATGTTAAACCATATTGTTCTAAACAGTTTCAGGTCCTACATAATCTGGATTATGTAGGTTATGCAAACAGAGATAACATTCCAAAGATGATTTTAAGGGTTGAGACAACCAGAAACAATGCTACATGATAATATGTGGTCAGGTATGATAATGTCTGAAGGTAGGTCAGTTTACATCCCCCTGGAAGTGGATGGATTTCGTCGGAATTTACACCCCCGAAAAAAAGGGATAGAAAAGATTTAGTGCTCACACAACCGGAAGCATGTGAGATTAAATCAGTGACCCGTAAGTGGGTGGGGACGGGAGAGTGTTCACACAACCAAATGTATGTGCGGATGGGCGAGTGTTCACCCCCATGGAAATGGGTGGGAAGGGGTTAGCGTTCATACCCTCAGAAACTGGTGAGGTTGGGTTTGTATACACAACTTCGGAAGTGGGTGAGGTTACATTTTTTGTAGTACATTGTTCACACCTCTGAAAGTGGTTGGGGATGGGTGAGTGTTCACACCCCTGGAAGTGGGTGGGAAGGGGTCATCGTTATTGCCCTCAGACACTGGTGAAGTTAGGTTAGTATTCACAGCCCTGAAAGTGGGCGAGGCTAGTTTATAGTTCACACCTCAGGAAGTAGGTGAAGTAAGGTCATGGGTTATACCTCTGGAAACGGGTGAGGTAACATCATTATTCATCCAAGCCTGAAAGGGCTGAACACTGGATCATATACAATACTTAAGACCAAAATTTTGTTCAGATGCATTTACTGAAACAACAAGGGTTGCTGAAGACGAGCCCCCTGAAAGTAGGTATGTGTAATGAAAAAGTATCATTGGTAAAAAATGTCAGAATTAATAGCTACTTGGAAGGATGACAAGGCAAGAAAAAGCTCAACTTAGCAAGTTTTACAGGCTGTGTACAGAATATTGCTGTCTAGTCAAAATGTAATCGAAAATTCTTCACAGATAACAGAAACATTACTTAATATATTGTCAGGTTAGGTAACAATAATGACAGATAGCATGAACTCAGTTTGAAATTACAGAACAACCTCTCCAGAGCAGCCCTCTCTTGAGCAACAACCTCCCTTCAACACTCGCATGATTTTTTCCCACTGCATGATTAAAGTACAGTAAAACTCCGATTATCCGAACTCGGATTATCCGAAAATGTGGTCCTATCCGAAATGAAATTTCAGTCCCGAATATATATTTCAATGTAAATAAACCAATATAAATTACCGGCACTAGTTTTCAAAATCATTCCATTTTCGGAAAATGAATACAAACACGATGAGCTTAGATATCTTAGGACGACAACGATTCGTGTGGAGCGCGTGTTTGTGACTATTGCAATAAAATGAAACTACGCGTTGGATTTTCTGTTTGTTATTTAAACTGTGTGCTTACTCTATATCCCTTGTATATTTCATGTCATGATTATATTTTATCGATGGATTAATGTGTTTTGTAATATGACACGTGCTACCGTTTGTGTATTCATTTGTACTCGTAGTTTCACTTTGGGATCCTCATGACTTTGACGAATTAGTACAAACTACTCATACATGTGTTTTACGTTAAACATACACATGTTTATCTTAAAATGTATTTTTTCATAAATAAAATATTAATTATAACACATTGATTTTGTTGTTATTATAATATAGATATGTGTATGTCATATATATGTGAGTGATCTCCCTTTATTTTCATGCAATTGTCTAGATTTCCCTTACCCTGGATTATCCGAAACCCCGGATTATCCGAAGTAATTTTTCAGTCCAGACGACTTCCAATAACCAGGATTTTACTGTACTAATTTAATATCTCTAGAGCAACAACCTCTCAACAACATAATTTTGATGCTCCAACAGTGTTTTTTCACCTTCTATAACAGAGGCCTATTAAAGCCCTCTTCCCAATTGAAAATTTCTTTAAAATCATGCAGTTTTCCCAAAAATCCAAACTTACACCAGCTATTTTATTTCCCAAATCAGCAATTGTAGCGATAATTTTTCCCAAAATCAACAGGCTAAGGCCTCTTCCCAATGAAGAGAGAAAAAACACTGCCCAAAGAGTGTTGCTTGGGAGAGGCTGCACTGTATAATTATGAATTTTTCGGAAAACACAATGTCAATTTGATTGTTACCAGTAAATCAACCAAAGAGCAGATTATTTTCATTAAATGTTCAGATTGCAACGACTGGTCAATTTCAGAACAATGTTGGGGTCTGCACAGTGTAGATAGATTTGCCAGTCATTTTAATGCTAAATGATGAGATTCAATTGTAGATGGTGGGTTGAAGGGACAGAAGCTATCTATTATTTTGATCAGAATTGGTGTGGTGTGTATAACTGGTTGGTTCCACCGCCAAGACTTCCAGAAAAATGTATTGCTAAAATGATACATGATAAAAGCCCAGGTACAGTCAAACCTGTGTCAGCAGCCACCTCCGAATAAAGGCCACCCAGTGTATAAAGGCCATTCTCTTAAAAAAAATGACATTGATTATCTATAACAAAATTACCTTCTAATAAAAGCCATCTTTTAATAAAGGCCACATTATGTCTTTCCCAAGGTGGCCTTTGTTCACAGGTTTGATTGTACACTGATTATATCACAATGAACTTCAACTCCATATCAACCAAAGTTAGTGAAAGATGATGGCGCATTCGAATACTTTATAAATTCGAGTAAAAGACAATAATGACATCTTTGGTGAATAACCATTTGCTTTTCAAATATTATAGCCATGAACTAAGACACACAATGCTATCAATAGCATTAAAACAAAACAATGAGTTCCAAAATTTCACAAAATACGCCCGTCAAAAGGTTTGAGTGGCAAATTACATAATTTTCTTTAAACATAAGCAACGTTTTCCGGGGGAAAAAAATAAAAGTATCAAGGGGCATAACTCAGAAGGGCCTGGGCCATTTGGTTGGTTATCAAAGTTGACTGAGATCTCATGCCCACGAGTTCCACTAAGTTTGGTGAAGATCATTGATAACTGGTCGACTGGTTGTAATCATCAGTGCATTTTTAGTCAATTTTCAATACATCAAGTGTCTGGGGCATCTCTTTGAAAGACATATCTATGATTTTGTGATCATAATGCAGGTTTTTTCAGATTCAATGAAGATCACATCGTGATTTGTGTTAGTCAAAGTAAAACTGATGTTTACAGACAAGGAAAATATGCTTATAGTGCTAAAGGTGTTACATATGCAAGTCCAGTTGCGGTGTTACAGAGGTATATGAAGAGTGACAATTATGTCATGTAATAAAATATAGTATTAATGAGAATGAAGGGTGATTGACATTATAAATAGGTTTAAAAATTAAAAGGTGATGGCAAATTTTACAGTTTCGAAAAGTCTGTTCATGTCTTGAATGCTAAAATGTTTTCTATAATTTGGCTGAAGGTCGGTGCAGTCAACAAGAACATTATCTGATAGAATATCGAGCACCGAATGGAATACATTCTGGCATATCATCTCAAATGAGAAGCCAAGAGTGAGTTAAACGAGAATGGCCAATTCTGCATCTTGAAAATATTACCTCTTCGCTTGTAGATCAGGAAGAAAATGCTTTTTGTTAAGAAAGAATAAGATAAGATATAAGTTACACCAGCTTAGTAAGCTAAAGTTTAGACATAGGTACTCATATATTATGAACTAGCAGTGCTACAACAGCTGCTAATACTGATGGGGTATGAGAACGTTGTATAAAACGTCATGGTCTGTGGAAATCTGACACAGCAAAAGACTTTTACATTGATGATTCCTTGGAGAAGAAATTGTTTATCTCAAAAAACTGATAGTTCTAAAATATTCATTAATGTATTCATAACTACATACATATTATGTAATCATACAAGGCGGTATTGAATTTGAATAATCTTGATGCGCTCATTTTCAAAGTTCTGGTACGGTAATGTGAGCAACAAACAAGTGTTTGTTATTTGTACATAGACTATGTTTACTTCATTGTTATTGTCACATGCTATTAACACTGTAAATAACATAGACATTATTGGTCTTGGGTCATACCAGTGATTCCATCTATGCCACAAATGAAACAGTAAAAAATACAGAGCAACCCCTCTACAACAGCCACCAATGGTGAAGGACAAAATTGGCTGTTGTAAGGAGGTGAATGTTGTTAAGAGAGTGAAAATAGAGTAAAGCATCAATATGGGTTGCTAGTATACTGGCTGTAACAGGGAGGTGGCTGTAGTTCAGGTGACCATTCATGGAGGTTCCACTGTATAATCCAGTCAGTGAGATACCATAGTGAGGCCATCAGAAGGAAAAAGGCCATTAAATCATTTTGACTTTGTGAATATCAAAACCTTGACTAATTTAATGATGCCACAACATTCCTCAGATAAAGAATACGTAAAGTTGAGAAATATCAACTACCTAAGTTTCTTATGTTATTTGATATGTCTTAAGTTAAAATAAGGGTACTAAAACGCTCACTTAATGATGTGTTTGTGAAACACTAATGCCCAAAGAGGGCAAATGGATAGTTGACATTTGACCTATTGATAGACCTTATCAACAGGGGTCATCTATCTATATTTGACCAACCTTCAAACCAAGTGAAGACCTAAGAGGCCAAAACAGTCGAATTGGCCAAACAAGGTTTGATTACAAACGAGCAAAAAAGACGGACACAAGCAAACCAGCAATATATAGAACTTTAAAAAAGAAACCTACAATTACAAAAATATGACAAAAATATAAATGCAAATCATTTCAATTTCAAGACATTTTACCTATTAGAAATAACTGCTAGGATAAGAATAAAGTTTTGTAAACATACTAGTGGAGAATAAAGCTCAGAAAAATCAACTACCTAAGTTTTTTAAGTTATTTCATATATCTTAAGTTAAAATAAGGGTACTAAAAACGCTCACTTAATGAAGTGTTTTGGAAACACCAATGCCCCTTGAAAGGGCAAATGGATAGTTGACCTTTGACCTATTGATAGACCATATCAACAGGGGTCATCTATCTATATTTGACCAACCTTCAAACCAAGTGAAGACCTAAGAGGCCAAAACAGTCGAATTGGCCAGACAAGGTTTGATTACAAACGAGCAAAAAAGACGGACATGAGCAAACCAGCTATATATACCCCCATTTCTTTGAAGTGGGGGCATAACTAGAACTTTAAAAATGAACCCTACAATAACAAAAATATGACAAAAATATAAATACAAATCATTTCAATTCAAGACGTTTTACCTAATAGAAATAACTACTTGTACATTTGTATAAGAAAAAAGTTTAGTAGAAATATTTAGGCAGTTGATTTTTCCTTAGCTTTATAAAATCTACATATTAAGTTAAAATAGGGGTACTAAAATGCTATCTTAATATTATGTTTGTAATTAAGAAACAAACATTTAGAAAAATCAAAATTCACCTCCTAAAAAATGAACCTATAATTGGAACAAATTTTATTCAAGAGTTGTTGTTTGTAGGTTTGTGAAGCAGTTAATGTAACCCCGACAACTATATAAAGGCTTGTGGCATCTGCAAATAGATGGATATTTGCCCTGATGTCAGAAATAATGTCATGGATAAATATCAAGGAAATGAGGTGGCCCACAATTGACTCCTGTGGAGTCCCAGCTTTAATATCATTCCACTTTGATTGAGCATCAGGCAGAACAACAGTTTGCTGTCTGTCACTTAGATAAGATGAGAACCAATTAAAAAGACTGCAAGAAATCCCAAAATGTTTGAGTCTGAAGAGGAAAGCATGATGCGAGAAACGGTCAAAAGCTTTGCTTATGCCGGAGAGTACAGCTCTGGAATCGACTGCCTTAGTGAAGAAGTTGTATAGATAAGTCAGTTGGTTAACTGTTGAGTCACCAGGTACAAAGCCTGATTTAAAGCAGAGTGAGAAGATCATTGTCTCTATTGTGTTTAAGTATGCCTGTGGACTACCCTTTCAAGGACTTTCCCTATGGTACAGAGGAGAGAAATAGGTTGACAATTGCCAACATGAAAATGGCTTCCAGGAGTGACAAAAGTGTCTTTCCTTAAGCTAGGAAAAACAGAAGAGGGCAGAGACTGGTAAAAAAGTTACACAGAGGAGTGGACAGTTCAAATTTTATAATATCCTCTATCTTAGAGGTTGTAATTGTAATGTGGTCCAAGACAGGGCTGATGTCATTCACATCATTTAGCAGAGTTCGAGCACCTTATTATTCATCAAGAAGGGTTTGATACTGACAAATGTTATTCAGAAGGTTTGCTTTGGTGATTTCATCTGCCACAGGGTTATCACTACCTAGCAGTGAAGCAAGGATGAACTCGATTTGGAGGAGATGAAAGATTTGTGACAAGTTCACTATGATTTCCATGACGATGGAGAGGAAAGGAGTGTTTAATTGTGCTAACATATTATAATTGTGATTTAGTTTGGCCTTTCTTATTACATCAACAGTTTGGTTTCAAAGGCGTAAAATTAGTTAGGTAGTCAATATTTCCTTAGCTTTATTTTTTGATAAACGTAAGAAAAATAAAATACCTAAGTTTTTTAAGTTATTTCATATATCTAAGTTAAAATAAGGGTACTAAAACGCTCACTTAATGAAGTGTTTTGGAAACACCAATGCCCCTTGAAAGGGCAAATGGATAGTTGACCTTTGACCTATTGATAGACTTTATCAATAGGGGTCATCTATCTATATTTGACCAACCTTCAAACCAAGTGAAGACCTAAGAGGCCAAAACAGTCGAATTGGCCAGACAAGGTTTGATTACAAACGAGCAAAAAAGACGGGACACAAGCAAACCAGCAATATATACCCCCATTTCTTTGAAATGGGGGCATAACTAGAACTTTAAAAAAGAAACCTACAATTACAAAAATATGACAAAAATATAAATGCAAATCATTTCAATTTCAAGACATTTTACCTATTAGAAATAACTGCTAGGATAAGAATAAAGTTTTGTAAACATACTAGTGGAGAATAAAGCTCAGAAAAATCAACTACCTAAGTTTTTTCAGTTATTTCATATATCTTAAGTTAAAATAAGGGTACTAAAAACGCTCACTTAATGAAGTGTTTTGGAAACACCAATGCCCCTTGAAAGGGCAAATGGATAGTTGACCTTTGACCTATTGATAGACCATATCAACAGGGGTCATCTATCTATATTTGACCAACCTTCAAACCAAGTGAAGACCTAAGAGGCCAAAACAGTCGAATTGGCCAGACAAGGTTTGATTACAAACGAGCAAAAAAGACGGACACAAGCAAACCAGCAATATATACCCCCATTTCTTTGAAGTGGGGGCATAACTAGAACTTTAAAAATGAACCCTACAATTACAAAAATATGACAAAAATATAAATACAAATCATTTCAATTCAAGACGTTTTACCTAATAGAAATAACTACTTGTACATTTGTATAAGAAAAAAGTTTAGTAGAAATATTTAGGCAGTTGATTTTTCCTTAGCTTTATAAAATCTACATATTAAGTTAAAATAGGGGTACTAAAATGCTATCTTAATATTATGTTTGTAATTAAGAAACAAACATTTAGAAAAATCAAAATTCACCTCCTAAAAAATGAACCTATAATTGGAACAAATTTTATTCAAGAGTTGTTGTTTGTAGGTTTGTGAAGCAGTTAATGTAACCCCGACAACTATATAAAGGCTTGTGGCATCTGCAAATAGATGGATATTTGCCCTGATGTCAGAAATAATGTCATGGATAAATATCAAGGAAATGAGGTGGCCCACAATTGACTCCTGTGGAGTCCCAGCTTTAATATCATTCCACTTTGATTGAGCATCAGGCAGAACAACAGTTTGCTGTCTGTCACTTAGATAAGATGAGAACCAATTAAAAAGACTGCAAGAAATCCCAAAATGTTTGAGTCTGAAGAGGAAAGCATGATGCGAGAAACGGTCAAAAGCTTTGCTTATGCCGGAGAGTACAGCTCTGGAATCGACTGCCTTAGTGAAGAAGTTGTATAGATAAGTCAGTTGGTTAACTGTTGAGTCACCAGGTACAAAGCCTGATTTAAAGCAGAGTGAGAAGATCATTGTCTCTATTGTGTTTAAGTATGCCTGTGGACTACCCTTTCAAGGACTTTCCCTATGGTACAGAGGAGAGAAATAGGTTGACAATTGCCAACATGAAAATGGCTTCCAGGAGTGACAAAAGTGTCTTTCCTTAAGCTAGGAAAAACAGAAGAGGGCAGAGACTGGTAAAAAAGTTACACAGAGGAGTGGACAGTTCAAATTTTATAATATCCTCTATCTTAGAGGTTGTAATTGTAATGTGGTCCAAGACAGGGCTGATGTCATTCACATCATTTAGCAGAGTTCGAGCACCTTATTATTCATCAAGAAGGGTTTGATACTGACAAATGTTATTCAGAAGGTTTGCTTTGGTGATTTCATCTGCCACAGGGTTATCACTACCTAGCAGTGAAGCAAGGATGAACTCGATTTGGAGGAGATGAAAGATTTGTGACAAGTTCACTATGATTTCCATGACGATGGAGAGGAAAGGAGTGTTTAATTGTGCTAACATATTATAATTGTGATTTAGTTTGGCCTTTCTTATTACATCAACAGTTTGGTTTCAAAGGCGTAAAATTAGTTAGGCAGTCAATCTTTCCTTAGCTTTATTTTTTGATAAACGTAAGAAAAATAAAATACCTAAGTTTTTTAAGTTATTTCATATATCTATGTTAAAAAAAGGGTACTAAAACGCTCACTTAATGAAGTGTTTTGGAAACACCAATGCCCCTTGAAAGGGCAAATGGATAGTTGACCTTTGACCTATTGATAGACTTTATCAATAGGGGTCATCTATCGATATTTGACCAACCTTCAAACCAAGTGAAGACCTAAGAGGCCAAAACAGTCGAATTGGCCAGACAAGGTTTGATTACAAACGAGCAAAAAAGACGGGACACAAGCAAACCAGCAATATATACCCCCATTTCTTTGAAATGGGGGCATAACTAGAACTTTAAAAAAGAAACCTAAAATTACAAAAATATGACAAAAATATAAATGCAAATCATTTCAATTTCAAGACATTTTACCTATTAGAAATAACTGCTAGGATAAGAATAAAGTTTTGTAAACATACTAGTGGAGAATAAAGCTCAGAAAAATCAACTACCTAAGTTTTTAAGTTATTTCATATATCTTAAGTTAAAATAAGGGTACTAAAAACGCTCACTTAATGAAGTGTTTTGGAAACACCAATGCCCTAAACGGGCAAATGGATAGTTGACCTTTGACCTATTGATAGACTTTATCAATAGGGGTCATCTATCTATATTTGACCAACCTTCAAACCAAGTGAAGACCTAAGAGGCCAAAACAGTCGAATTGGCCAAACAAGGTTTGATTACAAACGAGCAAAAAAGACGGGACACAAGCAAACCAGCAATATATACCCCCATTTCTTTGAAATGGGGGCATAACTAGAACTTTAAAAAAGAAACCTACAATTACAAAAATATGACAAAAATATAAATGCAAATCATTTCAATTTCAAGACATTTTACCTATTAGAAATAACTGCTAGGATAAGAATAAAGTTTTGTAAACATACTAGTGGAGAATAAAGCTCAGAAAAATCAACTACCTAAGTTTTTTAAGTTATTTCATATATCTTAAGTTAAAATAAGGGTACTAAAAACGCTCACTTAATGAAGTGTTTTGGAAACACCAATGCCCCTTGAAAGGGCAAATGGATAGTTGACCTTTGACCTATTGATAGACCATATCAACAGGGGTCATCTATCTATATTTGACCAACCTTCAAACCAAGTGAAGACCTAAGAGGCCAAAACAGTCGAATTGGCCAGACAAGGTTTGATTACAAACGAGCAAAAAAGACGGACACAAGCAAACCAGCAATATATACCCCCATTTCTTTGAAGTGGGGGCATAACTATAACTTTAAAAATGAACCCTACAATTACAAAAATATGACAAAAATATAAATACAAATCATTTCAATTCAAGACGTTTTACCTAATAGAAATAACTACTTGTACATTTGTATAAGAAAAAAGTTTAGTAGAAATATTTATATAGGCAGTTGATTTTTCCTTAGCTTTATAAAATCTACATATTAAGTTAAAATAGGGGTACTAAAATGCTATCTTAATATTATGTTTGTAATTAAGAAACAAACATTTAGAAAAATCAAAATTCACCTCCTAAAAAATGAACCTATAATTGGAACAAATTTTATTCAAGAGTTGTTGTTTGTAGGTTTGTGAAGCAGTTAATGTAACCCCGACAACTATATAAAGGCTTGTGGCATCTGCAAATAGATGGATATTTGCCCTGATGTCAGAAATAATGTCATGGATAAATATCAAGGAAATGAGGTGGCCCACAATTGACTCCTGTGGAGTCCCAGCTTTAATATCATTCCACTTTGATTGAGCATCAGGCAGAACAACAGTTTGCTGTCTGTCACTTAGATAAGATGAGAACCAATTAAAAAGACTGCAAGAAATCCCAAAATGTTTGAGTCTGAAGAGGAAAGCATGATGCGAGAAACGGTCAAAAGCTTTGCTTATGCCGGAGAGTACAGCTCTGGAATCGACTGCCTTAGTGAAGAAGTTGTATAGATAAGTCAGTTGGTTAACTGTTGAGTCACCAGGTACAAAGCCTGATTTAAAGCAGAGTGAGAAGATCATTGTCTCTATTGTGTTTAAGTATGCCTGTGGACTACCCTTTCAAGGACTTTCCCTATGGTACAGAGGAGAGAAATAGGTTGACAATTGCCAACATGAAAATGGCTTCCAGGAGTGACAAAAGTGTCTTTCCTTAAGCTAGGAAAAACAGAAGAGGGCAGAGACTGGTAAAAAAGTTACACAGAGGAGTGGACAGTTCAAATTTTATAATATCCTCTATCTTAGAGGTTGTAATTGTAATGTGGTCCAAGACAGGGCTGATGTCATTCACATCATTTAGCAGAGTTCGAGCACCTTATTATTCATCAAGAAGGGTTTGATACTGACAAATGTTATTCAGAAGGTTTGCTTTGGTGATTTCATCTGCCACAGGGTTATCACTACCTAGCAGTGAAGCAAGGATGAACTCGATTTGGAGGAGATGAAAGATTTGTGACAAGTTCACTATGATTTCCATGACGATGGAGAGGAAAGGAGTGTTTAATTGTGCTAACATATTATAATTGTGATTTAGTTTGGCCTTTCTTATTACATCAACAGTTTGGTTTCAAAGGCGTAAAATTAGTTAGGTAGTCAATATTTCCTTAGCTTTATTTTTTGATAAACGTAAGAAAAATAAAATACCTAAGTTTTTTAAGTTATTTCATATATCTAAGTTAAAATAAGGGTACTAAAACGCTCACTTAATGAAGTGTTTTGGAAACACCAATGCCCCTTGAAAGGGCAAATGGATAGTTGACCTTTGACCTATTGATAGACTTTATCAATAGGGGTCATCTATCTATATTTGACCAACCTTCAAACCAAGTGAAGACCTAAGAGGCCAAAACAGTCGAATTGGCCAGACAAGGTTTGATTACAAACGAGCAAAAAAGACGGGACACAAGCAAACCAGCAATATATACCCCCATTTCTTTGAAATGGGGGCATAACTAGAACTTTAAAAAAGAAACCTACAATTACAAAAATATGACAAAAATATAAATGCAAATCATTTCAATTTCAAGACATTTTACCTATTAGAAATAACTGCTAGGATAAGAATAAAGTTTTGTAAACATACTAGTGGAGAATAAAGCTCAGAAAAATCAACTACCTAAGTTTTTTCAGTTATTTCATATATCTTAAGTTAAAATAAGGGTACTAAAAACGCTCACTTAATGAAGTGTTTTGGAAACACCAATGCCCCTTGAAAGGGCAAATGGATAGTTGACCTTTGACCTATTGATAGACCATATCAACAGGGGTCATCTATCTATATTTGACCAACCTTCAAACCAAGTGAAGACCTAAGAGGCCAAAACAGTCGAATTGGCCAGACAAGGTTTGATTACAAACGAGCAAAAAAGACGGACACAAGCAAACCAGCAATATATACCCCCATTTCTTTGAAGTGGGGGCATAACTAGAACTTTAAAAATGAACCCTACAATTACAAAAATATGACAAAAATATAAATACAAATCATTTCAATTCAAGACGTTTTACCTAATAGAAATAACTACTTGTACATTTGTATAAGAAAAAAGTTTAGTAGAAATATTTAGGCAGTTGATTTTTCCTTAGCTTTATAAAATCTACATATTAAGTTAAAATAGGGGTACTAAAATGCTATCTTAATATTATGTTTGTAATTAAGAAACAAACATTTAGAAAAATCAAAATTCACCTCCTAAAAAATGAACCTATAATTGGAACAAATTTTATTCAAGAGTTGTTGTTTGTAGGTTTGTGAAGCAGTTAATGTAACCCCGACAACTATATAAAGGCTTGTGGCATCTGCAAATAGATGGATATTTGCCCTGATGTCAGAAATAATGTCATGGATAAATATCAAGGAAATGAGGTGGCCCACAATTGACTCCTGTGGAGTCCCAGCTTTAATATCATTCCACTTTGATTGAGCATCAGGCAGAACAACAGTTTGCTGTCTGTCACTTAGATAAGATGAGAACCAATTAAAAAGACTGCAAGAAATCCCAAAATGTTTGAGTCTGAAGAGGAAAGCATGATGCGAGAAACGGTCAAAAGCTTTGCTTATGCCGGAGAGTACAGCTCTGGAATCGACTGCCTTAGTGAAGAAGTTGTATAGATAAGTCAGTTGGTTAACTGTTGAGTCACCAGGTACAAAGCCTGATTTAAAGCAGAGTGAGAAGATCATTGTCTCTATTGTGTTTAAGTATGCCTGTGGACTACCCTTTCAAGGACTTTCCCTATGGTACAGAGGAGAGAAATAGGTTGACAATTGCCAACATGAAAATGGCTTCCAGGAGTGACAAAAGTGTCTTTCCTTAAGCTAGGAAAAACAGAAGAGGGCAGAGACTGGTAAAAAAGTTACACAGAGGAGTGGACAGTTCAAATTTTATAATATCCTCTATCTTAGAGGTTGTAATTGTAATGTGGTCCAAGACAGGGCTGATGTCATTCACATCATTTAGCAGAGTTCGAGCACCTTATTATTCATCAAGAAGGGTTTGATACTGACAAATGTTATTCAGAAGGTTTGCTTTGGTGATTTCATCTGCCACAGGGTTATCACTACCTAGCAGTGAAGCAAGGATGAACTCGATTTGGAGGAGATGAAAGATTTGTGACAAGTTCACTATGATTTCCATGACGATGGAGAGGAAAGGAGTGTTTAATTGTGCTAACATATTATAATTGTGATTTAGTTTGGCCTTTCTTATTACATCAACAGTTTGGTTTCAAAGGCGTAAAATTAGTTAGGCAGTCAATCTTTCCTTAGCTTTATTTTTTGATAAACGTAAGAAAAATAAAATACCTAAGTTTTTTAAGTTATTTCATATATCTATGTTAAAAAAAGGGTACTAAAACGCTCACTTAATGAAGTGTTTTGGAAACACCAATGCCCCTTGAAAGGGCAAATGGATAGTTGACCTTTGACCTATTGATAGACTTTATCAATAGGGGTCATCTATCGATATTTGACCAACCTTCAAACCAAGTGAAGACCTAAGAGGCCAAAACAGTCGAATTGGCCAGACAAGGTTTGATTACAAACGAGCAAAAAAGACGGGACACAAGCAAACCAGCAATATATACCCCCATTTCTTTGAAATGGGGGCATAACTAGAACTTTAAAAAAGAAACCTAAAATTACAAAAATATGACAAAAATATAAATGCAAATCATTTCAATTTCAAGACATTTTACCTATTAGAAATAACTGCTAGGATAAGAATAAAGTTTTGTAAACATACTAGTGGAGAATAAAGCTCAGAAAAATCAACTACCTAAGTTTTTAAGTTATTTCATATATCTTAAGTTAAAATAAGGGTACTAAAAACGCTCACTTAATGAAGTGTTTTGGAAACACCAATGCCCTAAACGGGCAAATGGATAGTTGACCTTTGACCTATTGATAGACTTTATCAATAGGGGTCATCTATCTATATTTGACCAACCTTCAAACCAAGTGAAGACCTAAGAGGCCAAAACAGTCGAATTGGCCAAACAAGGTTTGATTACAAACGAGCAAAAAAGACGGGACACAAGCAAACCAGCAATATATACCCCCATTTCTTTGAAATGGGGGCATAACTAGAACTTTAAAAAAGAAACCTACAATTACAAAAATATGACAAAAATATAAATGCAAATCATTTCAATTTCAAGACATTTTACCTATTAGAAATAACTGCTAGGATAAGAATAAAGTTTTGTAAACATACTAGTGGAGAATAAAGCTCAGAAAAATCAACTACCTAAGTTTTTTAAGTTATTTCATATATCTTAAGTTAAAATAAGGGTACTAAAAACGCTCACTTAATGAAGTGTTTTGGAAACACCAATGCCCCTTGAAAGGGCAAATGGATAGTTGACCTTTGACCTATTGATAGACCATATCAACAGGGGTCATCTATCTATATTTGACCAACCTTCAAACCAAGTGAAGACCTAAGAGGCCAAAACAGTCGAATTGGCCAGACAAGGTTTGATTACAAACGAGCAAAAAAGACGGACACAAGCAAACCAGCAATATATACCCCCATTTCTTTGAAGTGGGGGCATAACTATAACTTTAAAAATGAACCCTACAATTACAAAAATATGACAAAAATATAAATACAAATCATTTCAATTCAAGACGTTTTACCTAATAGAAATAACTACTTGTACATTTGTATAAGAAAAAAGTTTAGTAGAAATATTTATATAGGCAGTTGATTTTTCCTTAGCTTTATAAAATCTACATATTAAGTTAAAATAGGGGTACTAAAATGCTATCTTAATATTATGTTTGTAATTAAGAAACAAACATTTAGAAAAATCAAAATTCACCTCCTAAAAAATGAACCTATAATTGGAACAAATTTTATTCAAGAGTTGTTGTTTGTAGGTTTGTGAAGCAGTTAATGTAACCCCGACAACTATATAAAGGCTTGTGGCATCTGCAAATAGATGGATATTTGCCCTGATGTCAGAAATAATGTCATGGATAAATATCAAGGAAATGAGGTGGCCCACAATTGACTCCTGTGGAGTCCCAGCTTTAATATCATTCCACTTTGATTGAGCATCAGGCAGAACAACAGTTTGCTGTCTGTCACTTAGATAAGATGAGAACCAATTAAAAAGACTGCAAGAAATCCCAAAATGTTTGAGTCTGAAGAGGAAAGCATGATGCGAGAAACGGTCAAAAGCTTTGCTTATGCCGGAGAGTACAGCTCTGGAATCGACTGCCTTAGTGAAGAAGTTGTATAGATAAGTCAGTTGGTTAACTGTTGAGTCACCAGGTACAAAGCCTGATTTAAAGCAGAGTGAGAAGATCATTGTCTCTATTGTGTTTAAGTATGCCTGTGGACTACCCTTTCAAGGACTTTCCCTATGGTACAGAGGAGAGAAATAGGTTGACAATTGCCAACATGAAAATGGCTTCCAGGAGTGACAAAAGTGTCTTTCCTTAAGCTAGGAAAAACAGAAGAGGGCAGAGACTGGTAAAAAAGTTACACAGAGGAGTGGACAGTTCAAATTTTATAATATCCTCTATCTTAGAGGTTGTAATTGTAATGTGGTCCAAGACAGGGCTGATGTCATTCACATCATTTAGCAGAGTTCGAGCACCTTATTATTCATCAAGAAGGGTTTGATACTGACAAATGTTATTCAGAAGGTTTGCTTTGGTGATTTCATCTGCCACAGGGTTATCACTACCTAGCAGTGAAGCAAGGATGAACTCGATTTGGAGGAGATGAAAGATTTGTGACAAGTTCACTATGATTTCCATGACGATGGAGAGGAAAGGAGTGTTTAATTGTGCTAACATATTATAATTGTGATTTAGTTTGGCCTTTCTTATTACATCAACAGTTTGGTTTCAAAGGCGTAAAATTAGTTAGGTAGTCAATATTTCCTTAGCTTTATTTTTTGATAAACGTAAGAAAAATAAAATACCTAAGTTTTTTAAGTTATTTCATATATCTAAGTTAAAATAAGGGTACTAAAACGCTCACTTAATGAAGTGTTTTGGAAACACCAATGCCCCTTGAAAGGGCAAATGGATAGTTGACCTTTGACCTATTGATAGACTTTATCAATAGGGGTCATCTATCTATATTTGACCAACCTTCAAACCAAGTGAAGACCTAAGAGGCCAAAACAGTCGAATTGGCCAGACAAGGTTTGATTACAAACGAGCAAAAAAGACGGGACACAAGCAAACCAGCAATATATACCCCCATTTCTTTGAAGTGGGGGCATAACTAGAACTTTAAAAAAGAAACCTACAATTACAAAAATATGACAAAAATATAAATGCAAATCATTTCAATTTCAAGACATTTTACCTATTAGAAATAACTGCTAGGATAAGAATAAAGTTTTGTAAACATACTAGTGGAGAATAAAGCTCAGAAAAATCAACTACCTAAGTTTTTTCAGTTATTTCATATATCTTAAGTTAAAATAAGGGTACTAAAAACGCTCACTTAATGAAGTGTTTTGGAAACACCAATGCCCCTTGAAAGGGCAAATGGATAGTTGACCTTTGACCTATTGATAGACCATATCAACAGGGGTCATCTATCTATATTTGACCAACCTTCAAACCAAGTGAAGACCTAAGAGGCCAAAACAGTCGAATTGGCCAGACAAGGTTTGATTACAAACGAGCAAAAAAGACGGACACAAGCAAACCAGCAATATATACCCCCATTTCTTTGAAGTGGGGGCATAACTAGAACTTTAAAAATGAACCCTACAATTACAAAAATATGACAAAAATATAAATACAAATCATTTCAATTCAAGACGTTTTACCTAATAGAAATAACTACTTGTACATTTGTATAAGAAAAAAGTTTAGTAGAAATATTTAGGCAGTTGATTTTTCCTTAGCTTTATAAAATCTACATATTAAGTTAAAATAGGGGTACTAAAATGCTATCTTAATATTATGTTTGTAATTAAGAAACAAACATTTAGAAAAATCAAAATTCACCTCCTAAAAAATGAACCTATAATTGGAACAAATTTTATTCAAGAGTTGTTGTTTGTAGGTTTGTGAAGCAGTTAATGTAACCCCGACAACTATATAAAGGCTTGTGGCATCTGCAAATAGATGGATATTTGCCCTGATGTCAGAAATAATGTCATGGATAAATATCAAGGAAATGAGGTGGCCCACAATTGACTCCTGTGGAGTCCCAGCTTTAATATCATTCCACTTTGATTGAGCATCAGGCAGAACAACAGTTTGCTGTCTGTCACTTAGATAAGATGAGAACCAATTAAAAAGACTGCAGGAAATCCCAAAATGTTTGAGTCTGAAGAGGAAAGCATGATGCGAGAAACGGTCAAAAGCTTTGCTTATGCCGGAGAGTACAGCTCTGGAATCGACTGCCTTAGTGAAGAAGTTGTATAGATAAGTCAGTTGGTTAACTGTTGAGTCACCAGGTACAAAGCCTGATTTAAAGCAGAGTGAGAAGATCATTGTCTCTATTGTGTTTAGGTATGCCTGTGGACTACCCTTTCAAGGACTTTCCCTATGGTACAGAGGAGAGAAATAGGTTGACAATTGCCAACATGAAAATGGCTTCCAGGAGTGACAAAAGTGTCTTTCCTTAAGCTAGGAAAAACAGAAGAGGACAGACACTGGTAAAAAAGTTACACAGAGGAGTGGACAGTTCAAATTTTATAATATCCTCTATCTTAGAGGTTGTAATTGTAATGTGGTCCAAGACAGGGCTGATGTCATTCACATCATTTAGCAGAGTTCGAGCACCTTATTATTCATCAAGAAGGGTTTGATACTGACAAATGTTATTCAGAAGGTTTGCTTTGGTGATTTCATCTGCCACAGGGTTATCACTACCTAGCAGTGAAGCAAGGATGAACTCGATTTGGAGGAGATGAAAGATTTGTGACAAGTTCACTATGATTTCCATGACGATGGAGAGGAAAGGAGTGTTTAATTGTGCTAACATATTATAATTGTGATTTAGTTTGGCCTTTCTTATTACATCAACAGTTTGGTTTCAAAGGCGTAAAATTAGTTAGGCAGTCAATCTTTCCTTAGCTTTATTTTTTGATAAACGTAAGAAAAATAAAATACCTAAGTTTTTTAAGTTATTTCATATATCTATGTTAAAATAAGGGTACTAAAACGCTCACTTAATGAAGTGTTTTGGAAACACCAATGCCCCTTGAAAGGGCAAATGGATAGTTGACCTTTGACCTATTGATAGACTTTATCAATAGGGGTCATCTATCGATATTTGACCAACCTTCAAACCAAGTGAAGACCTAAGAGGCCAAAACAGTCGAATTGGCCAGACAAGGTTTGATTACAAACGAGCAAAAAAGACGGGACACAAGCAAACCAGCAATATATACCCCCATTTCTTTGAAATGGGGGCATAACTAGAACTTTAAAAAAGAAACCTACAATTACAAAAATATGACAAAAATATAAATGCAAATCATTTCAATTTCAAGACATTTTACCTATTAGAAATAACTGCTAGGATAAGAATAAAGTTTTGTAAACATACTAGTGGAGAATAAAGCTCAGAAAAATCAACTACCTAAGTTTTTTAAGTTATTTCATATATCTTAAGTTAAAATAAGGGTACTAAAAACGCTCACTTAATGAAGTGTTTTGGAAACACCAATGCCCCTTGAAAGGGCAAATGGATAGTTGACCTTTGACCTATTGATAGACCATATCAACAGGGGTCATCTATCTATATTTGACCAACCTTCAAACCAAGTGAAGACCTAAGAGGCCAAAACAGTCGAATTGGCCAGACAAGGTTTGATTACAAACGAGCAAAAAAGACGGACACAAGCAAACCAGCAATATATACCCCCATTTCTTTGAAGTGGGGGCATAACTAGAACTTTAAAAATGAACCCTACAATTACAAAAATATGACAAAAATATAAATACAAATCATTTCAATTCAAGACGTTTTACCTAATAGAAATAACTACTTGTACATTTGTATAAGAAAAAAGTTTAGTAGAAATATTTATATAGGCAGTTGATTTTTCCTTAGCTTTATAAAATCTACATATTAAGTTAAAATAGGGGTACTAAAATGCTATCTTAATATTATGTTTGTAATTAAGAAACAAACATTTAGAAAAATCAAAATTCACCTCCTAAAAAATGAACCTATAATTGGAACAAATTTTATTCAAGAGTTGTTGTTTGTAGGTTTGTGAAGCAGTTAATGTAACCCCGACAACTATATAAAGGCTTGTGGCATCTGCAAATAGATGGATATTTGCCCTGATGTCAGAAATAATGTCATGGATAAATATCAAGGAAATGAGGTGGCCCACAATTGACTCCTGTGGAGTCCCAGCTTTAATATCATTCCACTTTGATTGAGCATCAGGCAGAACAACAGTTTGCTGTCTGTCACTTAGATAAGATGAGAACCAATTAAAAAGACTGCAAGAAATCCCAAAATGTTTGAGTCTGAAGAGGAAAGCATGATGCGAGAAACGGTCAAAAGCTTTGCTTATGCCGGAGAGTACAGCTCTGGAATCGACTGCCTTAGTGAAGAAGTTGTATAGATAAGTCAGTTGGTTAACTGTTGAGTCACCAGGTACAAAGCCTGATTTAAAGCAGAGTGAGAAGATCATTGTCTCTATTGTGTTTAAGTATGCCTGTGGACTACCCTTTCAAGGACTTTCCCTATGGTACAGAGGAGAGAAATAGGTTGACAATTGCCAACATGAAAATGGCTTCCAGGAGTGACAAAAGTGTCTTTCCTTAAGCTAGGAAAAACAGAAGAGGGCAGAGACTGGTAAAAAAGTTACACAGAGGAGTGGACAGTTCAAATTTTATAATATCCTCTATCTTAGAGGTTGTAATTGTAATGTGGTCCAAGACAGGGCTGATGTCATTCACATCATTTAGCAGAGTTCGAGCACCTTATTATTCATCAAGAAGGGTTTGATACTGACAAATGTTATTCAGAAGGTTTGCTTTGGTGATTTCATCTGCCACAGGGTTATCACTACCTAGCAGTGAAGCAAGGATGAACTCGATTTGGAGGAGATGAAAGATTTGTGACAAGTTCACTATGATTTCCATGACGATGGAGAGGAAAGGAGTGTTTAATTGTGCTAACATATTATAATTGTGATTTAGTTTGGCCTTTCTTATTACATCAACAGTTTGGTTTCAAAGGCGTAAAATTAGTTAGGTAGTCAATCTTTCCTTAGCTTTATTTTTTGATAAACGTAAGAAAAATAAAATACCTAAGTTTTTTAAGTTATTTCATATATCTAAGTTAAAATAAGGGTACTAAAACGCTCACTTAATGAAGTGTTTTGGAAACACCAATGCCCCTTGAAAGGGCAAATGGATAGTTGACCTTTGACCTATTGATAGACTTTATCAATAGGGGTCATCTATCTATATTTGACCAACCTTCAAACCAAGTGAAGACCTAAGAGGCCAAAACAGTCGAATTGGCCAGACAAGGTTTGATTACAAACGAGCAAAAAAGACGGGACACAAGCAAACCAGCAATATATACCCCCATTTCTTTGAAATGGGGGCATAACTAGAACTTTAAAAAAGAAACCTACAATTACAAAAATATGACAAAAATATAAATGCAAATCATTTCAATTTCAAGACATTTTACCTATTAGAAATAACTGCTAGGATAAGAATAAAGTTTTGTAAACATACTAGTGGAGAATAAAGCTCAGAAAAATCAACTACCTAAGTTTTTTAAGTTATTTCATATATCTTAAGTTAAAATAAGGGTACTAAAAACGCTCACTTAATGAAGTGTTTTGGAAACACCAATGCCCCTTGAAAGGGCAAATGGATAGTTGACCTTTGACCTATTGATAGACCATATCAACAGGGGTCATCTATCTATATTTGACCAACCTTCAAACCAAGTGAAGACCTAAGAGGCCAAAACAGTCGAATTGGCCAGACAAGGTTTGATTACAAACGAGCAAAAAAGACGGACACAAGCAAACCAGCAATATATACCCCCATTTCTTTGAAGTGGGGGCATAACTAGAACTTTAAAAATGAACCCTACAATTACAAAAATATGACAAAAATATAAATACAAATCATTTCAATTCAAGACGTTTTACCTAATAGAAATAACTACTTGTACATTTGTATAAGAAAAAAGTTTAGTAGAAATATTTAGGCAGTTGATTTTTCCTTAGCTTTATAAAATCTACATATTAAGTTAAAATAGGGGTACTAAAATGCTATCTTAATATTGTGTTTGTAATTAAGAAACAAACATTTAGAAAAATCAAAATTCACCTCCTAAAAAATGAACCTATAATTTGAACAAATTTTATTCAAGAGTTGTTGTTTGTAGGTTTGTGAAGCAGTTAATGTAACCCCGACAACTATATAAAGGCTTGTGGCATCTGCAAATAGATGGATATTTGCCCTGATGTCAGAAATAATGTCATGGACAAATATCAAGGAAATGAGGTGGCCCACAATTGACTCCTGTGGAGTCCCAGCTTTAATATCATTCCACTTTGATTGAGCATCAGGCAGAACAACAGTTTGCTGTCTGTCACTTAGATAAGATGAGAACCAATTAAAAAGACTGCAAGAAATCCCAAAATGTTTGAGTCTGAAGAGGAAAGCATGATGCGAGAAACGGTCAAAAGCTTTGCTTATGCCGGAGAGTACAGCTCTGGAATCGACTGCCTTAGTGAAGAAGTTGTATAGATAAGTCAGTTGGTTAACTGTTGAGTCACCAGGTACAAAGCCTGATTTAAAGCAGAGTGAGAAGATCATTGTCTCTATTGTGTTTAAGTATGCCTGTGGACTACCCTTTCAAGGACTTTCCCTATGGTACAGAGGAGAGAAATAGGTTGACAATTGCCAACATGAAAATGGCTTCCAGGAGTGACAAAAGTGTCTTTCCTTAAGCTAGGAAAAACAGAAGAGGGCAGAGACTGGTAAAAAAGTTACACAGAGGAGTGGACAGTTCAAATTTTATAATATCCTCTATCTTAGAGGTTGTAATTGTAATGTGGTCCAAGACAGGGCTGATGTCATTCACATCATTTAGCAGAGTTCGAGCACCTTATTATTCATCAAGAAGGGTTTGATACTGACAAATGTTATTCAGAAGGTTTGCTTTGGTGATTTCATCTGCCACAGGGTTATCACTACCTAGCAGTGAAGCAAGGATGAACTCGATTTGGAGGAGATGAAAGATTTGTGACAAGTTCACTATGATTTCCATGACGATGGAGAGGAAAGGAGTGTTTAATTGTGCTAACATATTATAATTGTGATTTAGTTTGGCCTTTCTTATTACATCAACAGTTTGGTTTCAAAGGCGTAAAATTAGTTAGGTAGTCAATCTTTCCTTAGCTTTATTTTTTGATAAACGTAAGAAAAATAAAATACCTAAGTTTTTTAAGTTATTTCATATATCTAAGTTAAAATAAGGGTACTAAAACGCTCACTTAATGAAGTGTTTTGGAAACACCAATGCCCCTTGAAAGGGCAAATGGATAGTTGACCTTTGACCTATTGATAGACTTTATCAATAGGGGTCATCTATCTATATTTGACCAACCTTCAAACCAAGTGAAGACCTAAGAGGCCAAAACAGTCGAATTGGCCAGACAAGGTTTGATTACAAACGAGCAAAAAAGACGGGACACAAGCAAACCAGCAATATATACCCCCATTTCTTTGAAATGGGGGCATAACTAGAACTTTAAAAAAGAAACCTACAATTACAAAAATATGACAAAAATATAAATGCAAATCATTTCAATTTCAAGACATTTTACCTATTAGAAATAACTGCTAGGATAAGAATAAAGTTTTGTAAACATACTAGTGGAGAATAAAGCTCAGAAAAATCAACTACCTAAGTTTTTTAAGTTATTTCATATATCTTAAGTTAAAATAAGGGTACTAAAAACGCTCACTTAATGAAGTGTTTTGGAAACACCAATGCCCCTTGAAAGGGCAAATGGATAGTTGACCTTTGACCTATTGATAGACCATATCAACAGGGGTCATCTATCTATATTTGACCAACCTTCAAACCAAGTGAAGACCTAAGAGGCCAAAACAGTCGAATTGGCCAGACAAGGTTTGATTACAAACGAGCAAAAAAGACGGACACAAGCAAACCAGCAATATATACCCCCATTTCTTTGAAGTGGGGGCATAACTAGAACTTTAAAAATGAACCCTACAATTACAAAAATATGACAAAAATATAAATACAAATCATTTCAATTCAAGACGTTTTACCTAATAGAAATAACTACTTGTACATTTGTATAAGAAAAAAGTTTAGTAGAAATATTTATATAGGCAGTTGATTTTTCCTTAGCTTTATAAAATCTACATATTAAGTTAAAATAGGGGTACTAAAATGCTATCTTAATATTATGTTTGTAATTAAGAAACAAACATTTAGAAAAATCAAAATTCACCTCCTAAAAAATGAACCTATAATTGGAACAAATTTTATTCAAGAGTTGTTGTTTGTAGGTTTGTGAAGCAGTTAATGTAACCCCGACAACTATATAAAGGCTTGTGGCATCTGCAAATAGATGGATATTTGCCCTGATGTCAGAAATAATGTCATGGATAAATATCAAGGAAATGAGGTGGCCCACAATTGACTCCTGTGGAGTCCCAGCTTTAATATCATTCCACTTTGATTGAGCATCAGGCAGAACAACAGTTTGCTGTCTGTCACTTAGATAAGATGAGAACCAATTAAAAAGACTGCAAGAAATCCCAAAATGTTTGAGTCTGAAGAGGAAAGCATGATGCGAGAAACGGTCAAAAGCTTTGCTTATGCCGGAGAGTACAGCTCTGGAATCGACTGCCTTAGTGAAGAAGTTGTATAGATAAGTCAGTTGGTTAACTGTTGAGTCACCAGGTACAAAGCCTGATTTAAAGCAGAGTGAGAAGATCATTGTCTCTATTGTGTTAAAGTATGCCTGTGGACAACCCTTTCAAGGACTTTCCCTATGGCACAGAGGAGAGAAATAGGTTGACAATTGCCAACATGAAAATCATGTTGCTATTGTGTTTAATGTTTGCCTGTGGACTACCGGCTTCCAGGAGTGACAAAAGCGTCTTTCCATGAGCTAGGAAAAACAGAAGAGGACAGAGACTGGTAAAAAAAGTCACATAGAGGAGTGGACAGTTCAAATTTTATAATATCTTCTATCTTAGAGGTTGTAATTGTAATGTGGTCCAAGACAGGGCTGATGTCATTCACATCATTTTGCAGAGTTCGAGCACCTAATTATGCTAACATATTATTGTGATTCAGTTTGGCCTTTCTTATTTCATCAACAGAATGGTTTTCGAATGTGTTGAAATGTAGAAGATTTTTTATCAAGCTAACATCATTTTTATTAAGATTACAACTCAACAATATAAATGGTGGCTTGTAATCATACTCAATTTTCAATTTAAACTCTCAAATATCCTACCAACCATCACTTTAATTCAGAGTAAGATATCTATTATGATTTTCATGATAAGTCTAAGTCTATGGAGTTTTTTTCAGCGAAAGCGAAGCGAGAGCTTTTATAGTGATACACCCATTTTGTATTAACAAAAACGTGACACCTTTACACAATACATTCGTGTTGAAAATAGTACCACTGGTTGTATAACTCTACCGATTGCTGTTATCATACAAGTTGGATATATTGCAGGATTATGTTCATTTTGAATTATTACATTGCCATGGCTTTTCAAACTGTACAATTATTGAGTTTAATCATTCAGTATTCATCACCACAAAAGTTTCATTCATAAGAACGATCCGCACAAATGTTTCATTCATAAAGACAATAAATAGTGTGCATCGCCACTTTACATAAGGGAATCGCTAAAAGACACTAACAGATGGAAGACACCAGTTAATCATAACTCTGCCTACTGGACAGACATAAAGTACAGAATGGACTTACTAAGCTCGATCTCACAAAATGAATTTCTTATTTGCGAGATGGGTTTGCATAAAAACAACTTCAACATAAATGAATTGTCATTAATACAGAATTATAATCAGCCCATTTGACTGAATTCGGGGCATTTTAAGAATTCTTTGGAGCATAATAAGTGGACCTTTACCAAAACGTCTTTATTACACTGAGCCAAAACTGACTCTTTTGAGGAAATTATTAGTCTAAACAATAAATACATTTGAGTTTGTAACATTGAGGCCAAGAGTAGGTTGAGATTTTTGGGACTTGGTTTTGATAAAAATCAAGTCCCTTTGTAATCGGTGAGCAAGTAAATGTCGCTGGACTCCATAACAGCTTGGTTTAAAAAATACTGCAGAAAGGAAATAGTACACAACTAAATGGTTGGATTATATAGACGTATCTGGAACATTTCCTCAATTAAGTGTGTCGGATCTAAATATATTTCAAATAATTTCATTGTAACTACATGGAAAGAGTCATGTATCTAAATAAGTGCTTGTCGGTAAATACAAGAGATATTCAAATGCGTAGAATTAAAACCGCGTATCCACTGTCCAACGAAATATCGCGCCTAAGTGGCTGTTTTGCAGTATCATGTTTCCATAAAAGTAGTTCTACTTTCGATTTTCGTTCGATGGTTCAGAAACATCTCTACGAACGTATGCATGCATTTGCAACAATCTACCATCAATGTATGTGTTTTGTGCCTTTTTAACATTTATCTTAATATTACAGGGCGAATTCTCATTCACATCAACTGGTGTCAGCTAGACGACGCAGTCGCTATTTATAGAATGAGTTCATGTCGAGTCGAATTTTTAAACTGCAGCTTACGAATAATAATTCGAGTCGCTAAATACGAACGTAAATTACTGGTTATGTGCTTTTAAAAATGGTAGTTAAAGAGTTCTTTTTATGCAAGATTATTTAGAATTACATGATCACGTCTGAATCTCATGCAACATCGGGTTAACTATAGGCCATTTAGGCCCTACTCTATTGTGTCAGGGTCTTTTTAATTTGAGTGACCCTGATTGTGTTCAGCGGACGATCTTCTGTTGTGTTAAAATCAGAAGAATCAGTGTTGGTATTTACTGTTACTGATGTGTTGTTCACTAGTTTGTGTACAAGAAAGAGTTTTTAATGCAATTAAATTGTCTTCAATTAATGTGTTAAACATTAAACTTTCCAATATCTTTTTTCCATTTTAAAATTTTAGCAAAGGGACTAGTAAAGCGCTAGCATATGTCCTTCACATACATGCATATGACCTGCATTACAATATGAATGAAAAATCGGTCATAAGTGTAAATGTTAAAAATATTTGCATGGGCACGAATGATGTGGGTACACATTTCTCTTTTTTGGTTTTTGCTTCGAATGGAAAAAAATCAAGTTCTGACAGTACTTACAGTACTTTGATTGGTATTATCTAACGCAATTCTACCAAATATTATCAATAACATTTTAACTTTCACTTCTGACAGTACTCTGTGTAGCAAACAAATACAGTGTTAACATAATTATATCTGAAACAATTAATATCGGAAGTGAAAAACCTGAGAACTTTCACTTCCTGTTCAACCGCTACAAAAAATAGTTTTCAGCATATCCAATAATATACGCAAGTCTAAGTTTAAACTCTACAGTCCATGAGAATCAAACCATGAATTTCTTTTACAGGTATATTAAATTCATAAACACCACTCCATTAGCAAATACTGATTATCTGTACCGTTATTGGAACTTTCACTTCTGTAATGGCTGACGGTCACGTAATAAAACAATGGCCCAGGCTTAATTAATAGAAATAGAATCGTCCAAAGCAAAACTTGTTTATATGTAATATATGTGTAGTATTGATAATCTTACAAACTACTGGCCTCACTGGCTTTATTCTACACAATTTCTCAAAATCACAAGCACATAAATATTCCAATCAGTAGTATATATGAATAGTGAAGTTGACATAATGAGAATCAGCTGTAGAAGGAAGTGTACAAAAAGTGTATTGTATATATCTATTTTCCTTTTTAATTATTTCAAGCAAGACCCTGCATACAATAAACACATAATTCCAGGGCTCAGTGCAACACTGTCGTAACTTGTTCTTATTTCAATATGAGTTACGACGCTGTTGCGCTGAACCCTCGAATTTATACCCCTAATGGCACACTTGTTGCAACAGATTTCGATGGGATTTTGTCATCTGAAAATGGTAATGCTATAGGGCTGATTAAGAACTTGAGCACTTACCTTTTGTCCAGTGGCTGTCACAGGATGGATGCTTAGTCTTCATCTTTGTTTACTGAAAAATATAAATTGCTTACATGAATATTTTGTATACCTGTATCATGGAATAATAAAAATAAACTAGACTGAAGCACCGTAAGGTGGAGCAATATACCCCCCAAGGTATAATTGATAGTGTTTTAACATTATTTTGGGGGTATTTCTTGTGTATATGACCTTTGACCCCCTAAGTGTGACCGTGAAGTAAGCCTTCCAAAACATGGAAGCTGTACTTCTTCTCAACGTGGTGAATATTTGAGTTAAGTTTCTTCAAAATCCTTTGCAGGCTTAAAGAGTTACAAAGCAGTAACAATTCATATGACCTTCGATCCGTAAATGTGACCTTGCCCTTGAAGTTAGCTTTCCGAAACATGTGCTGTGCATGTTGTCTTGATCTGGTAATCATTTGAGTAATGTTTCTTCGAAAACTTTCAAGGGGCTAAAGAGTAACAGAGCTGACATGAAATTGCTGATGGACGGACAGACAGACGCACACTAGCACCATAACATAATGCAACACTTCAGACGTATAAAAATAAATACTGAGGTATTCCGCATTAAACTCAAAATAAAGTTGAAATGCAAAAACCACAAACATACAATTTGTACACATATTGCACAAGAACACACAAAGTAATTAATGTTTACATGTAAGCCTTAAATCAAATCAGGAGAATTACAGATCTAAATTGTGTAGCTACAAATAAATTTGAACAGAAACAGGTTTTATTTATTTATTTCATCAGATTAAACACCATTTTCAACATTATTACAGTTATATCATGGAAGGCAGTTATCCCAAACCAGCTTCCCAGAGTGGACTTCACTTAGCCAAGTTATGTACCCCACATAATTCAGAGGTGGAGGAAGATTTAACATAGGATGTATTACTAATATCTTCAGTCAAATTTGACAAAGACAGTTTGCGCCTTGTCCGTGGTCAAACTCACAACAATAAGTAAGCTATACAAAATTCTAAACTAAAAAAAATATTCTTTAACTGCCATCATTTGGTAAATCTTTATTGCAAAGTATGAGCAGAAGGAAGTTCAAACAGAATCATCAAAAACTACTTACAACAAATCCAATATCCTTAAAACACATTAAAATAAATAGACAAAGTACAACTTTCAATATTTGTTACCCTGACTACACCAACAACTAGGGTCACTTCCTGCTAAAACCTGAGTGAATCTGATTGGTCAGAACCCTTTGTTGACCAATCAATGACAAGCTTATTAAAAAGAATTTGAATGTTTACAATATTCACCAATAAAAGTCTATGTTACAATTGTGATTCAAATGACAAAATCTTCAACAGCAAGTGTGACTTTTTCAATAGAAAAATACCTTCTATAAACACATGGTGAACTATGAACTTACACCTTTCAGATTAATACTTTAATTGTTTTTGTAAGCTATCCACACTTATCTTCTCAAGCAAAAGAAGTGAAGGGTCCTTTTTTTGAAGTAATCACTTAATCAAATAATACATATCCATGTGTATCTTAATCTGCATAAAATTAAGAACAAATTGATACCAAATATGAATGCATTTCACCTCCTAGAATCCAATTGATAAATAAAAAGTATTATCTCATTTTAATTCTGAACATAAAGTTACAAGTCTATGTTTCCTGGAGATAGATACAATGCAACCTTTCCAAAACAACACCCTGTGGGAGTAGCAAAATTATGTTGCCGATGAGAGGTTGTTGCTCTGAAGAGGTTAAATAAATTCTTAAATCATTCAGTGGGTAAAACTCATACTGTTGTAGAAGGGAGGTTGTTGCTCAAGATAGGGCCACTCTGGACAGGTTGTGTTGTACGATAAAATAAGTATTTACAAAATCCTATAAACCATGAAGTATTAAAACATCATGATCAGCTGTACACAATATATATTGCCTAATTAATCATCAATTAACCACAAAAACAAAGGAACCACTATAAAATTGAGTCATACCTAAGATAACAACCATTATTGCATTCATGTACCTGATTCTTGCATTTTATATACTGTGCAAGCTCTCCAAAGCAACATCCTTTGGGAGTAGCAAAATTATGTTGTTGTTAAGAGGTTGTTGCTTTTGAGAGGTTAAATTATCAGTTAAATTGTGCAGTTGGAAAAAATCATTCTGTTATTGAAGGGAGGTTGTTCAAGAGAGGGCTGCTCTAGGGAGGTTGCGCTGTATATTATAATAAATTATTAAGGTTGTAAAGTTAAACCCAAGTTAATTAATTGCTACCTGGGATCAATATAGCATGATAGGGAAACCTCTGATGAATGGATGACTGAGCTAAAGTCATATTTCTTCTTTCTTTCTGGTGATCTTTGTTTACAGGTTTGACTATATACAATACAATAACTTTATTTAAATGATGTAGACCACGACCCATTACACAGAATTACATACATGTACATACAACTTAACTTTTGTGTGTCAAATAGTAAAAAAAGAAAGAAAAAAGTATGCATGCATTTGAAAAGAAGATAATACTATTGTAGTCTATGCTGCAGGGAGAATTTAGAATCTATTTTTCATTATCACTGAAAGTTTGAGGATGGTGGTATTTGCTAACTTTCTTTAGAAATCAATTACATGTAAGTGGTGTTATACTTTTTTTCACACAAATGTCCAGTCACCATAAACTGGAACATTTTTCTCCAAATATGTCAGTGGATAGAACAAATAAATATCTCAACAAACACACAAAAAGTCAAACCTGTGAACAAAGGCCAGTCATGCGAATAACATAATGTGACCTTTATTGACAGGTGGTCTTTTTCAGAAGTCTTTCTTCTAAATATCAATAACAGTTTGTAAAAGGCTGGCCTTTACTCACAGGGTGGTCTGTATTCAAAGGTGACCTGACTGTATATCATATGAAGGACATTGGAAAGACAAAGCCATGAACAATAGATCCATTTATGAAACGCATAATATTATAGCTCGCCCAGTTAGGTCAGTGGTTAGAGTACTGGTCTACTGATCAAGCGTTTGTGAGTTCAAACCCTCGGCCAGACTCACACTGTCTGTGACAAATTTGACTGAAGATATTATACATCCCATGTTTACTTGCCCCCACCTCTGAAATATGTGGGAAAGTTTGGTAGTTATAGCTTGTGGATAGAACATAATTATGGATGCCTATATCATAGTATAATTTCTGAAGTCCAGGGAAGCTGGTTATGATAACTACATGCCACAATATGACTGAAATAAGGTTGAAAATAGGGTTAAATCTGAAGAAATATGAAAAGCAAATTTTCCTTAACCACAGAAAATCTTATTTTTCAACCATATCTTACAAGAAATATCTTTAGAAAAAGATAATTGGCACAGATACAGTACAATTAACTTATTGCCATATAGCTGTATAATTTTCAGACACAGGCAAAGTCAAGCATGGCAACACATTGTAAAAAGGAAATAATTAATTGTATTAATTTTGGGGTAAAATGTACTCAGTGGGTAAGGTTACATTTTCTTCTTTTTTCTCACCAGCTATGGCAGGAAATCCTTAAGTTGTATAAATAACTGTAATTATAACAGGGCTTTCATTTAACCCTTAAAATGGTATTTTGACCCTTGAAATGAGTAAAATAAGGATACTGACTCCTGAGAAAAGGTACCAAAGGGTCAAATTTGTAATTACAATAGTAAGAAATTTGCTAACTCCTTAAATCATTGACAGCCAAGGGTCATATCAGACCCTCAACTTTTGATGTCTATAATGAAAGTTACCTGTACAGTAAACAAGAGGGCCAAGATGGCCCTATATCGCTCACATGACAATCACTGTTCACTCATTAAAACATTGTTTTGAACCGGTGACCTAGTTTTTGACCCCAGACGACCTATGTTCGAATTTGTCTTACATATCATTAAGACAAACAGTCTGACTAGGTTTGGTGAAAATACGATCAAAATTTGACATCTACAGTGTTAATAAGGTTTTCCTAAGATTTGACCTTGTGACCTGGTTTTTGACCCTAGGTGACCCATATTTGAACTTGTCCTTAATATCATTAAGACAAACAATCTGACAAGGTTTAGCCAAGATCCAATCAAAACCATGACATTTAGAGCTTTTACAAGATTTTTACCGAAGATTTGACCTTGTGACCCAGTTTTTGAACCCGGCTGACCCATGTTCATCCTTGACCATATCATTGAGGCAAACATTTTGACAAGGTTTGGTGAAGATCCAATTAAAACTGTGACATCTACAGTGTTAACAAAGTTTTCCTAAGATTTGACCTGGTGACCTAGTTATTGACCCCAGATGACCCATATTTATACTTGGCCGTTATATCATTAAAACAAACGATTTGACAAAGTTTGGTGAAGATCCAATAATAACTGTGAAATCTACAGTGTTAACGTGGTTTTTCATAAGATTTGACCTAGCGACCTAGTTTTTGACCCAAGATGACCCATGTTCGAACTCGTCCAAGATATTA
Source organism: Lutraria lutraria (assembly GCA_964023205.1). Lineage (NCBI taxonomy): Eukaryota > Metazoa > Mollusca > Bivalvia > Venerida > Mactridae > Lutraria > Lutraria lutraria. The sequence goes on from OZ026846.1 coordinate 36,676,045, forward strand.
TGAAGACAAACATTCTGACAAGGTTTCATGATCATCCAATCAGAACAGTGACTTCTAGAGTGTTCACAAGGTTTTCCAACAATTTGCCCTAGTGACCTAATTTTACTACAGAAATTACCCATTATCAAACTTGACCTACATATTATTAAAATAAACATTCTGACAAAGTTTCATGAAGATAAATGCAAAACAGTGATTTCTAAAGTGTTCACAAGGTTTTCCCTTATTTGGCCCTGGTGACCTACTTTTTGACCCCAAATGGCCCAATATCGAACTTGTCCGAGATTTTGTTGATATTAACGTTTTGACCCAGTTTTGCTAAAATTGAGCCAAAAATGTGGCCCCTAGTGTGGTCACAACAAAAAGTTTGACGACGCACGACGCCGGACGCCGGACGGAGAGTGATCCTAATAGCTCACTTTGTCACTTTGTGACATGTGAGCTAAAAATGATCAGGTATAAAGCAATAAATACCAATAATGAAATTTGAAATGTAGAATTTTGATGTTGATATATATTTCATAAATTTTGTTTACCATACAAGCACCCTAGATCTGGTACTCAACTCACATGTTTTTTTAAACCTTTAAAATTGTTTTATTTGCCAGATTTAACATTAATTTACACCATTGCAAGTGTACTATTACCATAGCAGATAAGGGGTGGTATTCACGAAAGATCTTAAGGATAAATCTTTTATTAAGGTTGAAGTTTTTCCTTAAGTTTCAAAAGATATTCCTTAAATCTAAAATAAATCTTAAGCAGTATTCAGAAAACATTTTAACTTAAGATTTTCCTCAAAACATGCATTTTTTTCCTTAGATTTTAAGGCAGGTTGTGGCTTCCTTAAATCTGTTAAGGATGACATTAAGTATCCAAATTTCATAAGTGTGTTCAGAAATCGCATAGAATGTCAAATTCAGGCAGTATATATTTGGTTTCTTTGTAGTTTGAACATTTAATGCAGATGGTATAAAGTATATAGATCAAACACAAAATTCAACAATCCCACAGGATGGTGTTGGGATGGTTATGGTTGATTATGAATGGAATGGATATGTCCGGTCTAAGGGACCAAACACTCAAACACAATCTCTCGTGACCATCAAACAAGTGCACTACTATATACCAACATCAACTCAATATCAGGCCTCAATTCAACAAAATAATAATTTCTTCAAACATAGAACTTTCATTCACAATAACAGCTGATCGACTGAAAATCACTTGACGTTGAAGAGTACCAATCACAAAAAAGAGCCAAAGTAAATTAAAATACAAAAAGAGACATAGTCACACAAAGCACCAAAAAAGAAGATAAAAGCAACCCGGTTACAATTTATACTCATCAACAGATAGAAGCTGCATACATGCAGCAAAACATTTTCTGCATTAATGCTTCAACGTCATTGAATGTTATGGAAAATGACACATTTACAGCACATATTTAAGTTCAAATATATATACAACTGTACGAAACTTTATTGAAAATTGATTTGTCCCACAAAAATATTTGCTACAATGGACATAATTATGTATACATGTACATGATAATTTAATTTGAAATACATAAATTCTCTAAAACATGATCTCTTAATTTAAAGCTTTTGAATACAAAAACTGACAATATTTTAGCTTGATTTTTTTTCGGATTGCATAAGATATTAGCATTATGTTTATAATACAATTGATTGTAGTGGATGTTTAAAATATGAACTTTAAACTTAATTTTCTAAGTGTAAAGCCTTAGAAACAGAAAATTCCATGATTATTTAATTTCTAGAGGAAAACTACTTAAATACTGGTTAGACAGTTAGAAGAATATTTATCAATAAAATAATTGCTATGATAATCAAAGCAATGAAAGTGCTGAAGTGACAATAATCATTGGAAGCACATTTTAAGACAAGAGTTATCACCATTACTTCAATGACTGACTGAAAAGCAAACAGTGCTCTGCTGTTCAATTTTTACAGTACTATCCATACTTCATGCAAGTATTTACTGTTTATATACTGACCTAACAGCTAACACAATTTAGACATAACCATTTTTACTTTATAATTATTAGGTGCACACTGAACATGTTAGCTTTCCAAGATTTTGTAAATACAAACATTCTGACCCAGTTTTCAGAAAATCTAACTAAAATATGAACTCTAGTGTTCACAACACAAAAGTTGATGCCACACTTAGCATGTCGATCAACCGACATGGACCAAACACAAGGTCCTCAGGTAATTGGTATAACCTAGTATTTGGTCGTTAGTTGATCGTTGTGGGGTGTATGGCATAAAGTATACAACTACTTTTACTATAGTCCGACAACAACCTGTGAATGATCAAAGATCAGCCAAGTCCATTTTGTAGGGTGGGTGGGTGGCATTTCAGAACGTTTCGGTGGTTTCCGTTATATATAAATATCAGTTATTTGTACAATTAAGCTGAGATTAAGAGCATAGCTCAATAGGTTAAGGCACCAACCTCTTTAGTTATTCAGTCTGTTAATCTAGATGTTACGGGTTTGAACCCCATGTAAAATATTTTTCCTTTCTATTTTTATTGGCTTATTGGCATTTGTTACTTGCAAGTTTTTACTTCAATATTTGGAATGAATTTGTATGTATTTCATTTAATTTCTATTTTAATTACCCCTTTCTATTTTCAATTGGCTTTTTGGCATTTTGTTATTGCAAATATTTACGTCAATATTTGGAATGAATTTCGTATGTATTTTAATTTATTTTCATTCCATTTAATTTCAATTTAAAATCCTTTGTTAGCAGTATCTGTAATGGAGCATGATGCACTGTCAAAATCTAATAAATTGCTTTGTTATAACATAACATCGTCTGCATACTTTGAGAACAGAATTGATTTTGATTGCAAATACTTACCCTTTTTAACATAAAGGCACCAAAATCACGAGCAGTGCATGATTTGAAAAAAAATAGTGGCAAGATTAAGGATACGAACCAACACAATTCAGTTTAATAATGTTACTAGTGCGGCGCACTGATTTCAGGACTACATATAGGCCTCTTATGACAGTGGCCTACACAATTTTAATCTAAGGTCATGTTTAGCAATGTACTTAGTCATTGTATTACTTATCCCTATTTTAAAGAATGGAATAATCCTCGCTTTCGTCACGACTCACTGCTCGATCTCTATCTATAATACTTTGGTTCTAAACAATACTAACTGATTATGTAGGTCAACAGGTCAGGAAGGGATAAATGCAACCAAAACACAAATTTAATATACATGTACACAAAAAACAAAAGGAAAATCAATATCCATGATTCCCAGCAAGAGTAAGTATGAACAATAACAGTAAATTATCTAAATAAAGACTGTAAGGCCAAATATCTCACAACATAACATCAAGATAAACCAAATCTGGGAAAAATGACAAAAACTGATGCATGAATTTAATGCAGTACTTAAATGGATATTACTAGCAACCAATATGCAGAAAGTGACCACAAAATCCTGTACAATTATCAATACAACCAGCCTAAATAGTAAAGTTTAAGACTAGTAGAAATAGGATACTCAAATCAAACAACTGGGAAAAATGGTAACTTAGGAATTACTGGAAAGTTATAGGAAAAAGTCTCAGACAGATGCAAGAGAAGATATATGCTTCACCAATTATAATTCATACTATATGACATGCAATAATGTGATGACTCTTACACACTGTGACACAAACTATAAGCTCACAAAGTAAAATAAAAGAAACTGCTGTTGTATGGGAATATTTACAAATGGAAGAATTATAATTATCTATCACAACAAAAACAAATAAAATGGTTATATAATTATCAATTGAGTGTTTAGAAAATTAAACTGAAAGAAAAAATTTCAACAGCAATTATCCAAATACTTTGCAACATCACTATCATACTCACAAATCTAGGTAAATAGAGCACTGTAGCACTTGTAGCCACACAATGAAAATCACTACAAAAAGTCAATGTCACCAATGATCCAGTGATGATTGATGATTCTTCTGAAAGCAAATCATGATTCCTAAACATGATACTGATGATACTCAGGTCTCCCCCATCCAAAAATGATGTCCTTAGTGAAGAACTATAACTTGTCAAACATGTTGGGCTCAGTTTTGTACCTGGGCTAGTAGCTCATATCTAATGGGTGGTGCATGGGTATAAAAGTGATACTTGTACACCATGAGGCAATATATACTGGTGTACCCGGACACTAAAACAATATAAGGTTCTGATGATTACAATATGGATAGTGCAAACAGTAGTAGATCTATTACACAAAGTTACAACAATCAAACAGGATGGTGGCCTCCAGTCTATCATCAGGGACTAAACACTCCAACACAACCACTCTCACATGACCATCAACATGTGCACTATTATTCAACATAAACAGACAGAATTAACCCTCTTCGACAATAACAGCTGATCAACTGAATATCATGTGACTCTGAAGAGTATAGATCACAAAAAGAGCCAAAGTAAATTAAAATATGAATAGCTATATTACCTTGAGAGGTTTCTACTTGTACACTGTTAAGGAAAGAAAGATGGTGGCTGACTGCATTGTCTTTATTGATTGTGGGTACTAGATTAGTACAGATTTTGAACATTTGACTATTGGCATCAATCCGTAAAGGAGATGTGTACATATATAAATTACCGGTACTTTATATTAATTTTTTGGCAGGGAATGTTTTTCTTTCTTCAATTTCTGTTTTAAATTTAGCTACACCACTATCCAGTATCAATATAATTATATAAGTATTTAGTAATCAAGAGCTTTGACCCAGAGAGGTAGAAAAAGTTCAGATAACATGAATTCAGCCTTAAATTGACCAAATTATTATCACAGGTACACCCGGCCCCCTATGGTGGTATCCCTTGTATACATAAATTGATAGTATCGCGATATACATAATACTGTGAGTGCCCGTGTAATAACAATAACTGGCACATGCATCATCATGTTGCCTCTACTTCATTTCCACCAAGCATTTCTTTTACATTACATACCACGACTTTCAAACATTTTCATCGATCAATTATCTAAATAAATGTCATTTCTACAGTCAAGTTAATTTATCTTTTATACAATCATGTGAATTCAACAAATTTCCCCGCATGACTTCTTATCTAGCATTTGATGGGCTGATTAGCGGTATAATGTGGCTATAATTGACTTTTTAGTTACTTTCCAACATCTGTGATTAATTATTATTACTCTAAGTCCATTTTGATTCTACTTAATACTGTAGCAGGAATGGTTTAACTCTATATTACTGTTGTGTACACTTTTCAACTCTTTATTTATGATAACCTTGTTTTCTGTATTAACCAAGTAGTTTGATTGTTAAGATTTTGTAGCCTGTCCATATACTGTTTTGTGTAAACACTAATCAATGTATAATTACTATGTCTAGAGTATACTTCATGAATCTCATGCTATTACAAATTTATCTTACCAATTGCTCATGTTTCATGGGAATGTAAACCATTTTGGCAGGAATTTTTAGTATATAAGTCAGCGAAATCTTATTATCTTTGCCTTTCTTATTGGACTCCATAGGTAACGTTTACCTTTTGTCTCAAAGACTGGTCACTTCACTTAAAATTCACTTTAGGGTTAAATTTTTGTCCAATTTAGCTTTGTTAGAAATTAACTTTAATAATTAAATTCAGTAGATAATAAACAGGCATCATTAGACATTGTATTATGTATTTATAAATATATAATATCAGGATAAACTTAAATAAAATATATAGATCTTGTATAGTGAGTTATCATCTTTTATTTGCAATTAGTGTATAGTTATAAAGAAAACAAATACATGTATAACTTGATAAAACCACGATAGAACCTGGGTTGAAAGAATTATGGCTCCTGTTACATTTGGTGCATAGTGACCAAGATCAAGTATTAATACATAAAATAGTTTAAAATAAAAGATAAATCTATACAAATTCTGTTCATTTGAAATAAAATAGGACTCATTCATTAAATTTCTGTTTGAGGAACTGTTGGTTAAAATTACTATAATTATAAGTAAATTACTCATGTTTAAAGGTATTTAGGAATAAATAAATACATAAATAAATATAAATATATAAATTAAATTCACTCTCATAAGTTAATTAAAATAATAAATAGGCATAAGGTAAAATTTGGGAATAAATTATGTAAATAAGGTGATAGGCAAAACCCCTATTAAAGAAGTACATAGTTATCAAACATGTATAGAATAAATCCAAAAGGTGTAGGTGTACCAAATCATCAACTAAATAACCCTGATAATTTACAAGGTGCTACTTCATCTATAGATAAAAAGTTAAAGAACACACAACACTTTTTTAACGCTCCATTAATAAGCTCGACACAATATCCAATAAAACAAGAAACATGGGATCATCCAACACATTTACAGTCCCAAAGTAGCTGGGGTACCTGTACAAACAATGATGTGATGACAGTCAAACCTGATTCCTCATATTGGGACATGGCTCACTACACAGCAACACACACCATGCCTTCAATGAAGAATACTGGTCAATTACAGGGTGTACCAAATGTCTCTCAAAACATTCATCCTCTTACACAATATAATACGCACAGTCATATACAGGATGAAGCCAAATTAAACAGACATTTATATAACCAAAGAAACTGTCCAAATGACTTCCCTAGTAGTCAACACAATATGCATACAATGGGCACACAACCACCTTTCAATAGATATGGTTTGGAACATAACATGCCTGACAATAATTATAATGTTCCTCGTGTAACACGCAAACAAAAAGAACCAGATAAATTTGATGGAAAAAGTACTGAATGGCGTGACTATATCATCCATTTTGAGAATGTTGCTCAATGGAATGGATGGAGTAATATAGAAAAGGCACAACAACTTGTTATGAGCCTAAGGGGTACTGCTCAAAAACTGTTAAGTGAAATAGGTTCAGATTCCTTGATAGATTATCACTGCCTTAAAGAAATTCTGTCAAAAAGATTCAATCCACCTGAGAGAGAAACTGCATTTAGATGCGAATTTAGGAATAGAAAACAAAATAAACAAGAAAGTGCTTCAGATTTTGGGTATACACTCCAGCGATTATGTTTATTAGCTTTTCCTGGTGTAAATGCAGAAGCAAGAGAAATATATGTCATTGATCAATTCATAAACGGACTTTCACGTCCTGAACTTCGTAGCCATGTTCAATTTAGGCATCCAAAAACAATAAATGAAGCCATCTCACTGGCTGTAGAATTTGAGGCTTTTGACAGTGCTCATAGTATCTTGCGTAAGCCTAGATTTGAGGGAGATAACTCTCTAAATTCAGTTTGTGAACACTCTTCACGATCAGTTGGTAATCATACAAGCAGATCAGAAACTGTAACTTTAAATGACCTTGCCAAATTAATAGAAGGGTTATCTAAATCAATGAAGCGTAGCAATACCAGAAGCAATAGTAGAGATAGGCTTGACTTGAAAAATATCAAATGTTTTAATTGTCATGAAAAAGGACATCTTGCTGCCAATTGTCCTACAAAAAGCTTGCAGGAAAACTAGGTCAGGCTGAACTTGAGCCCGAAAGCTCAGCCACTTGTATTAACCCTTTGAATAATGGGCAACAAAACATAACCTTAAGTCCCATTCAGCAACGAAATTGTCTCTTTACTAAACTTTTAATAGAAGATTTAAATTGTCATGCATTAATTGACTCTGGTTCAGCAGCAACAATACTTTCATCTAGTACATTTCAAAGGTTGGGTATAGATAAACAAAAGTTAATCAAAGTTAACTCTACTTTAACAGCTGCCAATGGGTCTAACATAACTGTTGAAGGCAGAATATGCCTGTCCTTCGAAATAGATAATGAAAAATTTCAATATGAATTTTTAGTAGCTGAAATAGATAATATGGAGATAATTCTGGGAAATGATTTTCTGAGTGATTTTGATGTTTCAGTAAAATTTGGCAAATGTGTAATGCAAATAGGAAAACATAAAATAAAGTTAAGTAAGACTGAGTCAAACAAAGTAGCTAGGGTAAAATTGAGTGAAGCTGTTTCAATACCTCCTGAGTCTGAAGTTTTAGTGAAGGGAATTTCTGAGGGTAGTTTACAAGAAAATAATGCTTGCTTAGAACCATACAGATTTATCAATAAGAAAGGTCTTTTAATGTGCAAAACCGTTGTAAAAACTAAGCAAACAGATATTCCTCTCTCATTTATTAACTTAACCCAACAGAACATCAAACTTGAAAAAAATATGGCAATTGGGAACTTACACAATGTTGGTTGCATACAGTCATTGAAAACCTCTAATCAAACCAAGGTTTCAGAAAAGACAGAATTACCTGACTACTTGAAACCTATGTTCGATGAAGCATCCCATAATCTTGACAACAAGGAAAAAAATAAACTAAATAGCTTATTACATAATTTTCAAGATATTTTCATAAACGAGTCTGGGAAAGTTGGCAGAACTACTCTTGTTGAACACGAAATTGATGTTGGTGATGCAAGGCCAATTAAGATACCGCCCCGTAGACTTGCTATTGCTCAAAAAGAAATAGTAGGTAATGAAATAAAACAAATGTTACAGGACAATGTAATTGAACCCAGCAACAGTAGTTGGGCAGCGCCTATTGTTTTAGTTACCAAAGCTGATGGCTCCATTCGTTTTTGTGTGGATTATCGCAGACTGAATTCAGTAACTAAGAAAGATGCTTATCCCCTACCTAAAATAAGTGAAGCTCTTGATACATTGTCTTCAGCAAGTTATTTTTGTACTTTAGACTTAGCAAGTGGGTATTGGCAAATTCCGATGTCTGATAAATCCAAACCATTGACGGCGTTCTCATCTCATTTGGGTTTGCATCAATTCAATGTCATGCCATTTGGCTTATGCAATGCTCCCTCCACATTTGAAAGATTAATAGAAAGAGTATTACATCATTTACAATTTGAAAAATGTCTTTGTTACCTAGACGACATAATTGTTTTCGGCAAGTCCTTTGATGAAACTTTGGCTAATCTAGAACAAGTATTTGCATGTTTTAAAAAAGCTAATCTAACATTAAAACCAAAAAAATGTCATCTTTTCCAGAAACAAGTTGAATATTTAGGACACCAAATATCAGATCAAGGCATCACATGTTCTAAGAAAAAGATAAAGGCTGTCCAAAATTGGCCTATCCCAAAGGATAAGACTGATATACGTAGTTTTCTGGGGCTCTTAAATTATTACAGACGTTTTGTACCTGACTTTGCCACTGTAGCATTTCCTTTAACCCAACTCACCCAGAAAAGAACAAAATTTTCCTGGAATGAAAATTGCCAATACAGCTTTGAACGGCTCAAACAACTTTTAATAACAGCACCAATTCTTTGTTATCCAAAACGGGAAGGAAATTTTATTCTGGATACTGATGGTAGCCAAATGGGTATAGGAGCTGTGCTATCTCAAATACAAAATGGGGAAGAACATGTAATTGCATATGCCAGTAAAACTTTAAGTAAATCCCAACAAAGGTATTGTACTACCTACATAGAATTATTAGCTGTTGTCACCTTCATTAAATACTTTAAACATTATTTATGGGGTAGACATTTTCTTGTTCGTACTGACCATGCATCCTTAAAATGGCTTAAAAATTTCAAGGAACCTGAAGGCATGTTGGCCCGATGGATCACCACCTTAGAAACATTTGATTTTGAAATACAATATAGAAAGGGTACATGTACACTCCATGGTAACGCAGATGCCATGTCTCGTAATCCTCTGTTAAGACGTACATGTAAAAGAACTGAATGTTCTGACTGTACAATTTCCCAAGAAAGCAAAAACAAAACCCACTCTAAAGTGTCAACACCAATCTTCCCAATAAATGCTTGTGATAATTCAGATAACTCAAATGACCATGAAAGCATACAAAACCAAAATAGTGATTTATCAAATTGGATAGATTGCTGGTCTCCTGAAGAACTTAAGCAATTACAAGAAACTGACCCTGACCTAAAACAAATTATTCAATTTAAGGCACAAAGTGACCTAAAACCACAAAAAGCTTTTGTACATAAGGCATCTTATAGTCTTAGAACTCTCTGGAGCAGGGCACCCAAAAACCGACAATTTGCCGGTCCAGACCGAATTTCAACGCCTCAGACCGATTTGAGCAGCAGAAAAGTGTTAAAAAATCGGTCTATAAATGAGCTATAAATGTTTCATAAATTTCATGAAATTCGGTCCATATCGCATTGTACGCGCAAAATGTCACAAACCTTCCTGTATATTGTTCGCACCATTCTAATGACCCCCAATAAACACGTCAAGATGCCTGCAGCGATCTTTTGTTAATCCAATCAATAGGGGGTCGATGGTAATTAGTCCAAACACGTGGTCACATGTAAACTGGTTCTCATTGACTTGTATGCACTTCGGTGCACAGCAACATGGAACGGGAACCAGTTTATGTTTACATGCAGACGATTTTACTCGTTTAACTCTAGAACAGTTCTGAAAGTTAATCGAACGCGCAAGAGATTTATTTACGTGAACACCGGCTGCATGGAGTTGTCTCCCGCGACGATCTTCAAATCTGTACTGATTGTTGACATTTAAAACATTGACATTACGATAGTCAGAAAGCCTTGCCCGATCATGAAGTAAAGTAAACATTAGATGTGAATGAATTTAATTCGCTCGATTTACTCTAGAACAGTCCTGCATGTTCATCGAACGTATACGGTTCCGTAATACATTTTCGCGACCCTTACTGAATTTAGAAATTGTTCTTTGTAGCTCGTGTTTTGGGTCTAATAATACATAATGGAGCATATTAATTTGTTTCTAATAATTTAAAGTTAGACTGCCACTCATATATTACGATAAACCGCGATGCTGCATGTTTTCAATGGTGACAACTTACGTATAGGTAACGTACGGGGGGGGGTACATTTTCGCCTAAAATGGGGGGGGGGGGCGACTCTGGACCGATTTTGATTTCAACTTTTTAGATGCCCTGCTCTGGAGTATGTGGGAATTGATTATCCTGAAAGATGGCATTTTATATAAACAATTGATTGAGCATGATAATTTCAACTCTAAACTTCAAATTTTAGTCCCGGCCAAAATGAGGTCTCAAATTTTTAAACAACTGCACTGCAATCGTATTGCTGGACATTTAGGCCGAGATCGAACATTGAAGTCCATTAAATCTCGGTTTTATTGGCCAGGAATGTCAACTGATATCAAAACATGGTGTAAACAGTGTGACTCTTGTGCACAAAGGAAACCAGGTCCAGGTGTGGGTAGATCCCCGTTACAACAACAAATTTCTACATTACCTATGCAAAGAATAGCATTAGATATTATGGGTCCTTTATCTATTTCTGGGGATGGAAATGAATACATTATGGTGGTAGGGGATTATTTTACTAAGTATTCGGAAGCTTATGCAATACCAGATCATACTGCAATAACAGTGGCCGACAAACTAGTCAATGAATTTATCTGTAGATTTGGGGTACCAACTTATATTCATTCTGATCAAGGGAGAGAATTTGAGTCTAATCTTTTTAAGCAAATGTGCAAACAATTACAAATAGAAAAAACACGAACATGCCCATATAATCCAAAATCTGATGGCATGATTGAGCGTCTAAATAGATCAATTTTGCAAATGTTAGCAATGTTCATAAATGAAAATAAGGATGATTGGGATGTCCATTTACCATTTATTATGATGGCATATCGGTCTACATGTCATGAAAGCACTAAGTTCACTCCAAACAAACTAATGTTTGGTCGAGAAATATCCTATCCTATTGATGTCATGTTTAGTGCCTGTCCTGATGAAATTAACAATGTTTGCTCCTCACAATATGTTGAATGGCTTAAACAGTCTCTTGAACTTTCTTTTAATACTGCATATCTAAATCTTAATGTAGCAGCTTCTCGGCAGAAAAAGGCTTATGAACAAGGCCTAAAACCAAGAAACTTCAATGTTGATGATCTTGTCTGGAGATGGTATCCACCTCAGGCTAAAATGAAATTATCTTTCGGGTGGACTGGTCCTTATAAAATTTGCAGGAAATTGACTGAAGTAACATATGAAATTCAACATACAACATCATTAAAACACATTGTTGTCCATGTTGATCACTTGAAGCCCTACCAAGGCAGTCAAACATTCAATTTTTCTAGGGAAACTATCAATGATAATTTACAGGAACTTGAAAAGTTTATACCTGAAAGCTCTTCTTTTGAACTAGAAAATAACTGTTATGAAAATGGTAGTGCTTGCGCATTCAGCGATGAAACTTTTGATTCTCAGATTATACATGATACTGTGACCACAGAGAGAACCCCTTATGTTACTAGAACTGGGAGACAAGTTAAACCTAAAGTAATATTTTCCCCATCTTAATCATCAGATGGACTTTATTACTTATAATGTTGTATCTTTTAAACTCTTGCATTATGATAATGATGGCTCAAGAATAACCTTATGTGTTATATAAGGGAAGCCAATTTGTTATAATTAATAGTTTAATCAATCTTTTGTCAAGTTAAACTTAAATTAATATTTCCCCATCTGAATAATCAGATGGACTTTATTACTTATAATGCTTTATGATGATGATGGCTCAAGAATAACCTATTGTGTTATATAAGGAAAGCCAATTTGTTATAATTAAAAGTTTAATTAATCTTTTGTTGTACATAATTGTGCAGATGCATGTACATTGTAAATCTAACTTTATGTTACTAGAACTGGGAGACAAGTTAAACCTAAAGTAATATTTTCCCCATCTTAATCATCAGATGGACTTTATTACTTATAATGTTGTATCTTTTAAACTCTTGCATTATGATAATGATGGCTCAAGAATAACCTTATGTGTTATATAAGGGAAGCCAATTTGTTATAATTAATAGTTTAATCAATCTTTTGTCAAGTTAAACTTAAATTAATATTTCCCCATCTGAATAATCAGATGGACTTTATTACTTATAATGCTTTATGATGATGATGGCTCAAGAATAACCTATTGTGTTATATAAGGAAAGCCAATTTGTTATAATTAAAAGTTTAATTAATCTTTTGTTGTACATAATTGTGCAGATGCATGTACATTGTAAATCTAACTTTACAATTCATTGACAAAAATTGATTTAATATGCTGTATATAAATAATTGTACTCTGGTGTATATAATACACAATAATATTGAATAAATCCAACACTCTTTTGGGTGAAGCAACCATTTCAGTATTGTTACCGATATAAGAATGGTGAAATATATACAAATATATAAAATATAATTGTTAATTAATGATAAGTTAATTAACATGTAATCCCTTAAAATAAATAATAACTAAACTACATTTGATAATTGATAATAGCGGTAATAAATACAATGTCTATGGTGCTATACTGTTTTTCTGAAGTGACCAATCAGATTTTTATGATAGTCTTACACTGTTGATACGATAATAAGTTAATAGCTTATAGATAAACTCTATTCTTTTTTTTAAAGTTTTATATGGTGTCAATTAAGATTAATTTTAATGTTTGATTTGATTGAATCAATTTAATACGGACTGCATCTAGATTAATTGTGATATTTGTGTTAAAGAAGGATAATCTAGATATCCTATCATCACAAATTCACTGATTTAATTAAATAGCCTAGGATGTGTTCCTACTATGGGGTTAATCTCAGAAAACCATGTTGTCCAGGCTGAGATATTAATTGTATTATTTCAAAACTGACATAGAATTCGTCATGGTTGATGTCATGTTCAACGTTTAATTATTGTCTGATTTCTCAGACAAAATTCACACAAAGATGTCACTAGAGCTGTTAGATGGCGTGGACACTGAAGTTTCTTTCTTCTTAACGAACGAAACCAAACGAAGACCATTCTGGCCAAATACTCCTACACCATGTCCTGTGATGGAATGTGGGGAAGAAAAGTATAACAATTATTCGTCCTTCCAAAGACACTGGAACTCAAAACACATTCCAAGTATCCTAGTATACAAATCGAGGGTTCAACGCAACAGTGGCGTAAGTCATATTGAAATAAGAACAAGTTACTACAGTGTTGCGCTGAGCCCTCGAAATGTCCATCCTGCCAATATAAGGGAACCAGGAGGTACAATGCAAAGAAGCACTTAGCTGACCGCCACCAACTTCATCAGGACAGTATACTGTCTACTGTTGAGCCCAACAGTCGATTTATAGATGCCGGAGTTATTGAGCCATATCAATTTGACCACAAAACAAGGATGGCCCAGAAAAGGAAGAACAACATTGACCCATCTGTAGCTGAGTCTCTTGTCCGTGGTGGCGAAGTATGCAGGGATCAGGCGGCTGTTTTTAACAATACCGGGAAAGTGAAGATTATGTTTAGACATTGACAGTTCCAACTTATACCATATCCATATGTTCCATATTGTACAGAGAGACATTTTATCTTGAGATCGTGATATGTTTAAAAAGTGTATTATCTATCCTGTGTTACATACTCTATTCATTTTCAGTTGCTTTAGTTCAGTTAATTCATTCCTGCTTTGATTTGGATTCTTGACAAATTTTTGTTCTACTTTACTAAAATTAGGTCTTAAGTGAGGGGGATGTAGCAGGAATGGTTTAACTCTATATTACTGTTGTGTACACTTTTCAACTCTTTATTTATGATAACCTTGTTTTCTGTATTAACCAAGTAGTTTGATTGTTAAGATTTTGTAGCCTGTCCATATACTGTTTTGTGTAAACACTAATCAATGTATAATTACTATGTCTAGAGTATACTTCATGAATCTCATGCTATTACAAATTTATCTTACCAATTGCTCATGTTTCATGGGAATGTAAACCATTTTGGTGGGAATTTTTAGTATATAAGTCAGCGAAATCTTATTATCTTTGCCTTTCTTATTGGACTCCATAGGTAACGTTTACCTTTTGTCTCAAAGACTGGTCACTTCACTTAAAATTCACTTTAGGGTTAATTTTTTGTCCAATTTAGCTTTGTTAGAAATTAACTTTAATAATTAAATTCAGTAGATAATAAACAGGCATCATTAGACATTGTATTATGTATTTATAAATATATAATATCAGGATAAACTTAAATAAAATATATAGATCTTGTATAGTGAGTTATCATCTTTTATTTGCAATTAGTGTATAGTTATAAAGAAAACAAATACATGTATAACTTGATAAAACCACGATAGATCCTGGGTTGAAAGAATTATGGCTCCTGTTACAATACATTTAGTCTAAAGGTATTTTTCCTTCTACACATGTTTATTCAAGCAATCATTACATAATATTATTAAATTATCTAGTCATTGGGGTGTCCAAGGTCTATTTTTTCACTTGATATACTTAAAATCACATTGTTTAACCATCAGTTTATGTGTTACAATGTACATGTTTTAGTATACCCGTGTCATTCAAAAAGGGTGTATCATAAAATTCCCATGATTTCTCTCCCTGAAAGGGTATATTATAAGGCGAAGTTACCAGCACTCATTGCTCAGTTCACTGACATTTGCAAGGTAGATTCTACCCTTGTCTGAACTTTGCCAAGTCCTTCTCCATAAATTTAAGGGACACTTTTATTATAGGGTTCTAAATTCATAGACTGAATTATTATATTTCTTTCCTTCTAAATTCATGGTCTTTGTATATGTAAAATTAAATTAATTAAATTGTTGAGTATTTTATTCATCTAATTTATTGTTCACCTTATTTATTATAATCTGTAAAACTTGTTATAAATATTGTGACAACTTATAAATCAATAGAAAGTAAAAGTATCTGTAAACCCAAGAACTGTTTCCTTATATATTTATTTATTACAAATAAAACCACAGTCAGCAACACAGATATAATGGCTTTGGCATCCAACGCATTTATGGAAGAAATTAGGGGTCAAATGAAGCTTGTCTTGACGACCGTTAATGATATAAAATCAAACCAAGATAAAATGAGAAAGTTGTTCGACAATAAACTAGATTCAATGACAAGTGAACTCACCGCAGCAATTGAGGAAAAAACAAGTAAATTAAGGCATGAAATAAGTGAAGATATAAATCATGAAAGTGGCCAAATTGACAATCTTGTAGTATAACTTGAAGCATTACAAACACGAATAGTGTAATGTATACTAGTTGAGCTGTATCTCTGAGTCATATGAGTTAAATGATAAGCTCCGCCCACTGTATAGATGCATGCCTCTTTGACATTTACGTATATGAGAATAGATTTAGTAAGCTATAGAGAGTGTTGTTAATTTTATAGTACTCCAATAAAAACCTGTGATTATCAAGATACAAATATAACAAATAGATACTGTCGAACATAGGCCCACATCAAGTATGGGCACAAAGAACAGTGCTTCAGGTGCTCAAGGTAATCAGTAGGGCTGTCCCGATACGGCGGTGTACCAGTACGTACCGGTACAGTGCTGAACGATATATGCGTATCGTATGGGAAGGTCCCGTATCGGCCATATCGCGGTTTATTGTTTTATATTAAAAAACTCTTAGAATGTTGAACAACTGAACTAGATTTGTCAATTTACTCTCATTTTATCGTCGACATTGCTTACGCAACTAATATCTGGGATTCCCTTCTCTATTTATAGACATTAGTTGCACCAGGTAAAGCTAGACAACGAATTCAATTTGAATATTCAGATTTTGTCAAGTAGATATATATTGACATATAGATTGTAATACGCTACCATGTAATTTTACACAAAAATATGACAACATTTTGTTTTGCCGATTAATGAAAAAAAGAAGCACGTACAAATGTAGTAATATTAGAAGTGTCAACACGGTGTCAAGTGTAGTGGTGGGAACACATATGTCTCGTTATCATAAGTTGTAGGTTCCAAAAGTTCATAATTAATATTAGTTAATAAATTTGATTCCTTAAACAGTTTTATATGGCTAGGTTCTATTCTTGATACAAGGTCATTTATGGGACAGAGATTTAAACTTGCTAATATTTTTCATAACCAACTAACATACTAGCATATGTGAATCAAATTGATGACTTTGAGTACAAGACAAAACACCTTTTTAACAGTTAATAAGTACTTTTTAGCACCAAACAAGTGTACAGAGTTCCCAAAAATACTAATTTTACAACGTTTTTCATTACTTTGAAATATTTTCATATCGTATCGTTGATATCGCATATCGCTAGTACCGTATCGCAATACGTATCGGCTGAGATCTGTATCGGGACAGCCCTAGTAATCAGGACGTAGGTCTGAATGACCCAGACGTGTGTGTGCCATTAGTGGTATACCCTATGATGAAGACGAGGTTCTGATTGAAAAGTCAAGACAAGGTTTCATCAAAAGTTGAGATCACTGGAGTCACACGGTTTAAGTCATACGTACCTGGTCGGGTTGGTTTTGTGAAAATCAGTTTCCGTAATGTCAATGAGAAGATATTAGTGCTCAGAAATAAAATGGTACTGAAATATTCCACACAATACAGAGAAGTGTACATAACAAGAGGGCCAAGATGGCCCTATATCGCTCACATGACAATCACTGTTCACTCATTAAAACATTGTTTTGAACCGGTGACCTAAGTTTTTGACCCCAGACGACCTATGTTCAAATTTGTCTTACATATCATTAAGACAAACAGTCTGACTAGGTTTGGTGAAGATACGATCAAAATTTGACATCTACAGTGTTAATAAGGTTTTCCTAAGATTTGACCTTGTGACCTGGTTTTTGATCCTAGGTTACCCATATTTGAACTTGTCCTTAATATCATTAAGACAAACAATCTGACAAGGTTTGGCCAAGATCCAATCAAAACCATGACATTTAGAGCTTTTACAAGATTTTTACCTAAGATTTGACCTTGTGACCCAGTTTTTGAACCCGGCTGACCCATGTTCATCCTTGACCCACATATCATTGAGGCAAACATTTTGACAAGGTTTGGTGAAGATCTAATTAAAAATGTGACATCTACAGTGTTACAAAGTTTTCCTAAGATTTGACCTGGTGACCTAGTTATTGACCCCAGATGACCCATATTTATACTTGACTGTTATATCATTAAAACAAACGATTTGACAAAGTTTGGTGAATCCAATAATAACTGTGAAATATACAGTGTTAACATGGTTTTTCATAAGATTTGACCTAGCGACCTAGTTTTTGACCCAAGATGACCCATGTTTGAACTCGTCCAAGATATTATGAAGACAAACATTCTGACAAGGTTTCATGATCATCCAATCAAAACAGTGACTTCTAGAGTGTTCACAAGGTTTTCCAGCAATTTGCCCTAGTGACCTAATTTTACTACAGAAATGACCCATTATCAAACTTGACCTACATATTATTAAAATAAACATTCTGACAAAGTTTCATGAAGATCCAGTCAAAACAGTGATTTCTAAAGTGTTCACAAGGTTTTCCCTTATTTGGCCCTGGTGACCTAGTTTTTGACCCCAAGTGGCCCAATATCGAACTCGCTCGAGATTTTGTTGATATTAACGTTCTGACCCAGTTTTGCTAAAATTGAGCTAAAAATGTGGCCCCTAGTGTGGTCACAACATAAAGTTTGACGACGCACGACACACACAGCACGACGCCGGACGGAGAGTGATCCTAATAGCTCACTTTGTGACATGTGAGCTAAAAAGCAGTAAGTCTCACGCAGAAAGACTTATTGAAATGAACGCAAGAACGCTTTTGCAATTTTGTAGTGTATTCATGCTACCTACCACCTGAAAACTCAACACGTGATCGAAATGCACAGTCCTTCTTTGCATATCTACTAGCCCAGATATACTTACATAATGACTGTGACAGTATGTTCATTTTGGGTGGCATGAATTCGAGAATTGGATCTCTGTCGGATACTATCGATGTGTGCGATTCGGTTCCCATACGAAAAAATATTGACAATAGCATTAACCTACACGGGCATGAATTCCTGGATTTCCTGAACGAATCAAAATTTTGCTTATCAAATGGTCGCTACAATGAGCACTTTGATAACTGGACTTCGTTGTCGGTCAAGGGGAAGGCAGTCGTTGACTATATTTGTGTATATCACATGATGTATTAAACAAGAGGGCCATGATGGCCCTATAAATGCTCACCAGGAGAAAAGGTCATTTGGAGATTAACATTGTTGAAGTTTTCTATACGAGTCTAAGTAAGATCAAGTGACCCATCTGGGCCGTTTTTTATCCCATGGCCATTATATGAACAGATTTTAAAGAGGTCCATTAGACAAAGCTAGATACCAAATATCTTAGCTCTAGGCCTTGTCACTGGTTTCGGAGAAGAAGATTTTTTTTAATTTTCCTATATAAAATAGATTAAACCCCAGGGCAGGGCTAATTTTGACCCCGGGGCCATAATTTGAACAAACTTGGTAGAGGTCCACTACACAATGCCACATACAAAATATCTAAGCTCTAGGCCTTGCGGTTTCGGAGAAGAAGATTTTTTAAATTTTCCTATATAAGTCTATATAAATCAAGTGACCCCGGGGCGGGGCCAATTTTGACCCTAGGGCAATAATTTGAACAAACTTGGTAGAGGTCCACTAGACAATGCTACATACCAAATATCTTAGCTCTAGGCTTTGTGGTTTCGGAGAAGAAGATTTTTTAAATTTTCCTATATAAGTCTATATAAATCAAGTGACCCCCGGGGCGGGGCCAATTTTGACCCTAGGGCAATAATTTGAACAAACTTGGTAGAGGTCCACTAGACAATGCTACATACCAAATATCTTAGCTCTAGGCCTTGTGGTTTCGGAGAAGAAGATTTTTTTAATTTTCCTATATAAAATAGAATAAACCCCAGGGCAGGGCCAATTTTGACACTGGGGCCATAATTTGAACAAACTTGGTAGAGGTCCACTAGACAATGCCACATACAAAATATCTAAGCTCTAGGCCTTGCGGTTTCGGAGAAGAAGATTTTTTTAATTTTCCTATATAAGTCTATATAAATCAAGTGACCCTGGGGCGGGGCCAATTTTGACCCTAGGGCAATAATTTGAACAAACTTGGTAGAGGTCCACTAGACAATGCTACATACCAAATATCTTAGCTCTAGGCCTTGTGGTTTCGGAGAAGAAGATTTTTTAAATTTTCCTATATAAGTCTATATAAATCAAGTGACCCCCGGGGCGGGGCCAATTTTGACCCTAGGGCAATAATTTGAACAAACTTGGTAGAGGTCCACTAGACAATGCTACATACCAAATATCTTAGCTCTAGGCCTTGTGGTTTCGGAGAAGAAGATTTTTTAAATTTTCCTATATAAAATAGAATAAACCCCAGGGCAGGGCCAATTTTGACACCGGGGCCATAATTTCAACAAACTTGGTAGTGGTCCACTGGACAATGCCACATACAAAATATCTAAGCTCTAGGCCTTGCGGTTTCGGAGAAGAAGATTTTTTAAATTTTCCTATATAAGTCTATATAAATCAAGTGACCCTCGGGGCGGGGCCAATTTTGACCCTAGGGCAATAATTTGAACAAACTTGGTAGAGGTCCACTAGACAATGCTACATACCAAATATCTTAGCTCTAGGCCTTGTGGTTTCGGAGAAGAAGATTTTTTAAATTTTCCTTTATAAAATAGAATAAACCCCAGGGCAGGGCCAATTTTGACACCGGGGCCATAATTTCAACAAACTTGGTAGAGGTCCACTAGACAATGCCACATACAAAATATCTAAGCTCTAGGCCTTGCGGTTTCGGAGAAGATTTTTTAAATTTTCCTATATAAGTCTATATAAATCAAGTGACCCCCGGGGCGGGGCCAATTTTGACCCTAGGGCAATAATTTGAACAAACTTGGTAGAGGTCCACTAGACTATGCTACACACCAAATATCAAAGCTCTAGGCATTGTAGTTTTTGACAAGAAGATTTTTTAAATTTCCTATATAAGTCTATGTAAAATCAAGTTACCCCCGGGGCGGAGCCAATTTTGACCCTAGGAAAATAATTTGAACAATCTTTGTAGAGTTCCATTAGACAATGCTACATACCAAATATCTAAGCTCTAGGCCCTGTGGTTTCAGACAAGAAGATTTTTTAAGTTTTTTCAATTTGTTGCCATAGCAACCAGAATTTTTAATGAAATTTAATTTTTTGAACAACTTTGAAAGGGGACCACCCAAGGATCATTCCAGCCAAGTTTGGTTGCAATTGGCATAGGGGTGTAGGAGGAGATGTTGTTTTAAGTAAACATGGACGCCACGTATTCGTAACGACGCACGACGCACGACGCACGATGGACGCCGGGCGATCACAAAAGCTCACCCTGAGCACATTCGTGCTCTGGTGAGCTAAAAAGTGCGCAGACTTCAGAGTTATAACAGTACAGTCAATTATCGACGCTCATTCATTGTACGGATTATTAGGTGCGAGATCAAGATTACCAGACCACTGTGCTTTGATAACAGAATTTGAAACACACTATAATGATTAATGTAAGGGATCAGACAACCAACAGTAAACCCCGTTATAATTTGAAACGCTTACCTGCAGACTTTATGACTAGTGATATATCTAGACAGGCAATCGCACATATCATAGACACTATTGAAAACGCCCGTGAATGTCAAAACGACATTGATTTAATATATTATGAGGATTTGTGCAGTACGATAAGGCGCGAAATGGAGGCTAACATACCCAAGTACGGGGGCACAAACAGAACCAACAAAAGTATGAAACACAAGAAACCATACTGGAACGATGAATTGCTAAGTCTTTGGAACGTTATGAGAAACGATGAAAATATATACTTAAAGTGTCACAGCGACAACCAGATTAGAGCCCACTGTTGTATGAACTATATAAAATCGCGTAATAGATTTTATACATGCCTAAAACAAACAGAGCGTGCTTATAGAAGGGCTAAAGCATTCGATATTGAAGAAATGACTACATCAAATCCTAGTTGGGGCCACGTAAAGATAATAGCATTTCGGTTGAGGTTGTTGATAACTCCGGTAACAGTGTGCATGAAGAACATTTAGTGTTCGATAGATGGAAACATGACTTCTTTTACTTGTATAATTGCAATGAAGACAGTGACTCTGACGAAATACACTATGATCGGTCTAAGTTACATAAAGTGGTACTAGAGAATAACATGGACGACCCACTGTACAAGTCAAACAATGAACTGAACATTGATATTAAACTGGAAGAAATCGTCTATGTTATTCAGAAATCCCGAACGGTTCTGCCTGCGGATTCGATGATATTCCATATGATGTTTTAAAAAAGCCCGGCGATTGCTGTAACACAGTTATTTCAGCTTATATTTGACTGCAGTTTCATACCATCTGTCTGGCGGAAAGCAGTCATATGCCCACTGTTAAAAGATCAGTCATATTGAAAGTCTGTCGGAAATCCGTGCCGGTCCGGTAAAATTTTCCCTTTAGTCGGTCCGACTGTCCGGAAAAATACTGAGTTTTAGACATAACCCGCGAAAAGTGAAAATTATGGTTAGCGAATTTCACGCACCGTTGCTTCCGGCTTGTACGTTGAAAATATATGGTAATCGAGAACCAGCGTCGTATTTTTATTGTCATACGATTTCGCGAAGGATTTTTAATAACAGATCTTCCAAACAGGTGATTTCGTTTTCAAAATATTTATTTTCGAGCATAAATCTTCTTTCCATCGCATTTTACATACAATTATGGTCATGATATCGGACCTTGCCTACTTTACAGGCGACGTTCCTGGGTCTAGTATGATAGGTTTATTTTTATTCTTTGAATAAACAGCTGTTTTCTAAATTTATCTAAAGGCTAGTTATTGATAATTTTTAATGAATTTAGTTCAGATACAATGATTCAAGCTACATATTTCATGTGCTGTTTTCTGGTAATTTTTCAGTGATCTGCTTTGAAGCCCCAGAAGTTAGGAGCTCCAGTAAGCATCCAGATGACACAGCAATCAGTGTTCCTGAAGAAAATTTGCTGAATATGAACTGCAGACTGCTTTTCTGGGAAATTTCATATTCATTTTAATGTATGAATAAAAAATAAATAGAATATTATTAGCTGACAAGACTGTGTTCTCTTTTTCCAATAACCACAGAAAAAATGTTGTGATTATTTTTGGTGTGGTAAAATTTTGTTCGGTCTGGTAAAATTTCCAAAGACACCAGACCGACTGTCTGGTAAAATTCTGAGGTCTTTTAAATAAAGTAAAACCTCGATTATCCGAACACCGATTATCCGAATACCCGGTATTATCCGAATAAATTCTACGGTCCCGATTACGTCTCTATATATTTCAACTGCAACGAACCCCGGTTATACGAATCGGATTTTACGAATACCTGGTGTAATCCGAATACATTATTTGGTCCCTAAAGTTACGTATGCGCATATTTTCACACCTATTATTCGAAATCGTCAATTGATAACAATGGCCGATTGAGAATCAAATGTCGTGTGACAAACAATGTGTAACATCAATTCATACACGAAGCGTGTCAACAGTTTAATTATCGTTAAGTTGACCATATTGTTTGTTACGATTTTATACAAATCGCGACGACTATTTCACTGTGATCTTGGGTATAATAAGTTAATACGCGTACGTACCTGGTGATCTGTATGAAATTATTTGCATTTCAGCGTATTTCAAAATTTAAAAACTGATTTAAACACAAAATACAAACACTAACTAGAATATGATGATTTAGTGAAAAAAATGTTCCAAACATAAAAACATTACATCTTCGATTCTTTTAATTGTTTGAGAATGTGACGATAGCGATGCCTACTCGATCGTTAGTAAGTGAAGTGAGAATGACATATTATTGTGTCGGATTGTGCTCTGCATAATCCATAAATGTGCAGGCATTTATTGAACAAGAATTATTGTTTCATTTGTTAACTCATATACATTCATAAAACAAGGATAAACCAATAATAAGTGTTTGTTATACATTTTTATTTTATTCTCTTTATTATCACTCAAGAAACGTCATGTTTGCACACGAGAGTTAACTCCCTTGCAATATACGGACAGTACGGAATTTATTGTTTCCAACCGGTACATCAGACTGAAATGGATTATTCGAAACCATGGATTATCCGAATGATTTTTCAGGGCTCAACGACATTCCAATAATCGGGGTTTTACTGTAGTCTGAAAGATCCAAGCTCCGACAAACGCGTCCCAATGCACTATCGTGGAATTAGTTTACTATCTTGTTCTAGCAAATTGTACACGTCACTACTGAACAAACCTCTGACAGATTACTTGGAAAACAATAACATCCTAGCTGATGAACAAAACGGTTTCCGCAACAAAGATAGGTCGTGTGAGGACCACATATTCACTTTAAACAGTATCCTGCAGAATAATAAAACTGTATTCACGGCATACATAGACCTGAAGCGTTGCTTTGATTACATCGACAGAGATATGCTACTTTATAAGCTACTGGTCAATAACATTGATGGCAAGTTATATAACTCAATCAAAAGTATATACGCAACCTCATTTTCTTGTGTAAGAATTAATAGCAAGCTCACAGATTGGTTTGAATGCTACACTGGTGTGAAACAGGGCTGTAATCTTTCGCCAACGTTATTTTCCATATTCGCCAACGATTTGGTTAACGAAAACAATGCTCTCAGTCTTGGTATACCAGTTGGAGACATTAAACTATCTCTCTTAATGTATGCAGATGACATTGTCCTTACGGCAGTCTCAGAAGATAAATTACAGTCAATGTTAGACACTATGCACGCTTGGTGTAAACGCTGGAGAGTTTTGATTAACACTAATAATTCAAAATGCATGCACTTCCAGAAGGGCAGAACTGTACGAAGTGACTTTGAATTTAAAATTGGCAATAATACGTTGGAAACAGTAGACAAATACAAATACCTTGGTGTTATATTCCATGAGAAAAATGACTTTACAAATAGCAGTGAATCACTTGGTAAAGCTGGCGGTCGTACTCTTGGTGCTATCATCAGTAAGATACACAACATGAAAGAGTTTGGTTTCAAGTCACACAAAAAATTATTCTCGTCATGCGTGATTCGTATTCACAAAGCATCTTAAGATTTTCTTTAACTTAAGTCGAAATGTTTGCTTAAGTGTAATTTTTTTTCATGGTAAAAGTTTGTAAACCAGTCATCAAAAGTGTGAAAATGAATTATCATTTTCATAATTGGCATCTTTAGAACAAAGATAAAATCATATTATTGTGATTTCCTCCTTTATATTAGTACAAAAGAGTTAAGGAAAAAGTCGAATTTAAGGAAAAATATAACTTAAGTTAAAACATTACTTAAGATACTTTGTGAATACGGACCCTGGACTATAGCTCTGCTGTCTGGGGCTTTAAAAAATACCCACACATTGAAAACATGCAAAATCAGGCAATGAGATACTTTTTAGGTGTTCATCGTTTTACGCCAATTCTAGCTATGATAGGAGACACTGGGTGGATTCCTGGTGCTAACAGACGATGGGGCAACATGCTATGTTTGTGGAATAGACTAATTCTCATTGATGATAATCGTATTACCAAAAAAGTGTTTCTGTACAATTACGCAAAGTGTAAAAGCAACTGGTGGCATGAAGCTAAACAAATCATGTCAACGCTCGACTTAACTACAAATTATAATCAGAAATCAGTTGTTAACTTGTCTCATGCTCGTGTACTATTACAAACACACTACTCGCGTATTTGGTCAAGAGATGTTGGCAGTGTCTCAAAACTCAGGACTTATCGCATGTTCAAACACAGTTTTGAATGCGAGGACTATATCACTTTAAACCTGAGCAAAAATGAGCGATCTATTCTAAGCCAATTCCGACGCGGTATCCTAACACTTAAGAGTAGAAACCGGACGATATGCTGGTGAACAGCCTGACCAACGTTTATGTAATTTTTTTTTCTTCGAACACCGTAGAAGATGAAACTCATTTCCTTCTGAACTGTGAACTCTATGATAATCTGAGAAGCGGAACATTCTGTGATTCATTCAGTAACAGCACACATCTCCAAATTAACGATAGACTCGCACATATTGTACTTACGCAACCAAGAAAACTGGCAAAGTTCCTTATTTGTGCTTTTCTTAAACGTAGAAACACTTTATTCACGTAACATATTGTTACAATGTTTTTGTCTGCAGCTTCATATTTATATGTTGTAAACATCCATGAAAAAACTGTATACGTATGCATAATTACTGTAAATTATTATATTGTATACACTTATGATTGCATATCATTGTTTAAAACATTTAAAACATCACAAAAAAAATTATTAACAAAGCTCAATATTTTCTCCAGTAAAGTTCAGACTAGGTATATACATGGCTTCCTGTGTAGATTGTAATTATCTCAAATAAGAAGCAGATTACATAAATATTGCATGGTATTTACACCTTCTGAATTATATTATTAAATACATTTTATTTTTTTATTAATAAGTATTAAAGGGGCATGCCCTGGAACTGAAGCGTCTCAAATAACAATCAATTTGGTATCATTTTAATGCCTAAATCAATTAATGAAAGCCCTGTAAAATATTTACAAAACATCCCGCTAGTTTACTCAAAATACACATTTCAAGATTTACCAAACCTGCCGATTTCGGCCTCAGAAATTATTTGTTATTTTCACAACTCGACCCTTTCGGTATCTGTCAAAACCGAAAATATCGCGGGAAAAATGTCAACAAACTGAAATGGTAAGTATTTTTCATGTTATGTTCACTTGAAAGGCAGCGCACATGCTCAGTTAAGCTCTCAGACGTGTCGAAAATATCATTGTCGTCAATAAAAGGCTGTAAGCCTTTTATTCAAACAGACATACAAATACCGACGCGCGCGTTATAGGGTCATTTTTTGAGCGGACATTCTTCTTTGACTTTTAGGTAATAATTGGTTTTACAAATGACAAACGCATTTTTGGAGTACAAAAAAAAAGACACAGCAGTTCCTGGGCATGCCCCTTTAATGCTTCACTAAATAATGTATGTTTTTGTTTCTTTTGTAACGTTATTTCATAAATAAGTATTCCACAACTTATCTGTTAATACTACTACATGTTCCTAGCATTTTGAGTATACAGTAAAACCCCGATTATTCGAATGTCGTTGGGCCCAGAAAAATCATTCGGATAATCCATGGTTTCAAATAGTCCATTTCAGTCTGATGTACCGGTCGGAAACGATAAATTCCGTACTGTCCGTACATTGCAAGGGAATTAACTCTCGTGTGCAAACATGACGTTACTTGAGTTATAATAAGAATAAAATAAAATGTATAACAAACACTTGTTATTGGTTTATCCTTGTTTTATGAATGTATATGAGTTAACAAATGAAACAATAATAATTGTTTAATAAATACCCGCGCATTTATGGATTATGCACAACACAATCCGACACAATAATATGTCATTATCACTTCACTTAATAACGATCGACTAGGCATCACTATTGTTACATTCTCAAAAAATTAAAAGAATCAAAGACGTAATGTTTTATGTTTGGAACATTTTTTTCAATAAATCATCATATTCTAGTTAGTTTTGTTTAATTGTGTTCAAATCAGTGTTTAAATTTTGAAAGACGCTGAAATGCAAATAATTTCATACAGATCATCAGGTACGTACGCGTATTAATTTATTATACCCGAGATTACAGTGAAATAGTCGTCGCGATTTGTATAAAAACGTAACAGACAATATGGTCAACTTAACGATAATTAAACTGTTCACATGCTTCGTGTATGAATTGATGTTACACATTGTTTGTCACACGACATTTGATTCTCAATCGGCCATTGTTATCAATTGACGATTTCGAATAATAGGTGTGAAAATACGCGCATTCGTTACTTTAGGGACCAAATAATGTATTCGGATTACACCAGGTATTCGTAAAATCCGATTCGTATAACCGGGGTTCGTTGCAGTTGAAATATATAGAGATGTAATCGGGACCGTAGATTTTATTCGGATAATACCGGGTATTCGGATAATCGGTGTTCGGATAATCGAGGTTTTACTGTAAATGATACTTCATTAAACTTG
>OZ026847.1:12500-233525 GCA_964023205.1 Lutraria lutraria
CCCTAACCCTAACCCTAACCCTAACCCTAACCCTAACCCTAACCCTAAACCCTAACCCTAACCCTAACCCTAACCCTAACCCTAACCCTAACCTAACCCTAACCCTAACCCTAACCCTAACCCTAAACCCTAACCCTAACCCTAACCCTAACCCTAACCCTAACCCTAACCCTAACCCTAACCCTAAACCCTAACCCTAACCCTAACCCTAACCCTAACCCTAACCCTAACCCTAACCCTAAACCCTAACCCTAACCCTAACCCTAAACCCATTGATAGCTATAACTTTATCTAATGTAAGTACATGTACTTATCAT
The DNA here is from genome assembly GCA_964023205.1 of Lutraria lutraria. Classification (NCBI taxonomy): domain Eukaryota; kingdom Metazoa; phylum Mollusca; class Bivalvia; order Venerida; family Mactridae; genus Lutraria; species Lutraria lutraria. The sequence continues at coordinate 12,818 of OZ026847.1, forward strand.
CATGCAATGTTAGCCGTCGATATTCTTATAAATCATTGTTTCTGCAAATTATATTTGAAAGTAAGAAACTGACTTTAGTGTATTATGCACTAACATTTTCCTCGCCATGCTTTGGATTAAGTCCGATGCGTTCCGGAAACGACGTGACATGATCTGCGTCAATAGACGCACGAAGATGCAACATGACAAGAGGACAATTCCATACCTAGACGAATTAAAAAATACTAATTTAAAAACCCAGACATAGCACACACACGCACACAAATTTTGTTATACATATCACGCGGTTTGTTCTCAAATATTAATGTCGTCAGCGAACATAAATGTTTTTATTTCTCACCACACGGGAAACATTTAGTTTTTGAATCATGACAGGATAATACGATCAATTTGTAACATTAGGACCAATTTTAGATCGAAATTACGTATGATAACAACAATCATATAATCGTTTTCGTGATGAAATGATTGTCTGTCTGAAATGTCACGGAATACACGTGTGTAATATGAGGGCTGGTCCAACAGTAGCGACTACTTGGTAAGGGACCTTATATCTCGTCGCCCTAATTCCATAATGTTGTAAGTCGTATTTTGTACATTTCGAGAAAATCGAGTTCAAAGTTTTGAAAGGCTATAACTTTTTACCTACTCAACCGAATTTAAAATAAAATATATCTGCTTTTACAGATTGATTTCTATTTTTACAATATAGAATATGAAGATGTTGCTATGGATACTTTTAAAATAAAGTAACAATGAAAATATTATAATTCACAGAAAATTCACATTTTTACGAAAAAATGGAAAAAACAGATTGTTCTTAAGAGTTACAACAATCTGACCCTTAATATGTCAGGATATTTTTAGTTACAGCAATAAAAAAGGAAGCTATTTTATTGTTTTATATTTAATTTAATTGCAGGATTATGATACAATCTGAGACTTTATTTTATTATGTATAATGACCATATACTGTCTTTGACACAGTGAACCGTGCCGATCAAAATGGAGGATAAGCCACAAAACAATATATTCCACATGTTGGAATTGTAACACTTTGATATACAACAACAAACAAAATTTGGAAATATCGTAACTACATTGAAATTGAACTTATTTTTTAAAATAAATTAACTTTTTGTAATTCTAATTATCTGTATTGTCTCCTAAAATTTCAATTAAATGAAATGTTGAACCCTTTGAATGTTTTGTTAAATTCATTCACGAGAAGGTATATTCTACAGCAAGCTCAGTGATTCTCAATTTAAGAACGCAGATACCATTTCACACAAATGAACGTTTTTTGAAACTTACATTCCACACAAAAAATGTGCTAATTAGCATAAATGCTTTAATTCAAAATGTGCAAAAAATTGCCGAATGCAACGAATTTGAATTTCGGAAGGCGCTCAATTCAGACTCGCATAGGAATCAATAGGCGTACGTTTTACCTTCGGTCCTTTCGTATTAGTGTCGATATTATCTCGTGACAAATTTTTATTCAATGATATACATGTGGAGCACTGCCAAAAGTGTCTCATACAATAAGTAGAAATGATTTACATGCATTCTCTTTTTTGGAGGATGAAGACGGCCACTAGACGTGTTGTGTTTTGCCACTATTAGTTTCATGGCCTAATGATAAATACAGGATATCAGTATAATCTGAAGAGGTCTTATGCAAGCACTGGATGCTTACAAGACACTATGATGGCATGTAATCTGAAATGAGATCCTTTGGAAGCACAGATCCAGTTTGATAGGGTCTGTCCATGAGTGGTAATGGAATGTGTGACACCTTTCACGACACTAGCACCGGCATATGCGGAACTTGAGTATACCAATTGAGTATACTCCATGATCCAAAAGGACCAGAAAATGTAACGATATAATATGAAAGGAGATCGTAACCAAGAAAATATAATAGCAGACCCAGTTTGTTTGGGTCTGTTCATGAGTGTTAATGAATAGTGCAACACCACTCATGCCTCTAGCACCGGCTACACTGAAGTACAGGGCGACTTTTTACGGCCGCTACACGAGCACATAAAGATTATTGTTGCGATAGTTTATATAATATGAAAGGAGATCTTTAGGAAGCTCTGAATACTACCAAGAAATATAATAGCAGACCCAGTTAGATAAGGTCTGTGAGTGGTAATGGAATGTGCAACACCACTCATGCCCCCTGGCACCGGATTAAGTTGAACTCTATTATACCAGTATTGTGTATACTCCATGATCCCAAAGGACCAGACAGTATAACAACACAAAATCCATACCCAGTTTGATTGGGTCTGTTCATGAGTGGTCAACACTCACGCCCCCCAGCACCGACTTTGTAACAAAGCCAGAAAACTTTACTTATTGTCTAATATAGTCTGAAAAGAGATCCTTTGGAAACACATAGTGCAACTATGTCAAAAGATGTGATCGGATGTGATTTGGTCTCCTCAAAAGCAAAAGTGCAACAGCTATCACTGGTTTATGCTATATTCTGTTATAATATTAAATACAGAATAATCGCATTCAGTAGGTAACGATCAGGACAACCGATCACTTAGTTATAAAAAGTTAGCACTACATATACACTGAAAGATGGCATTAATTGATGGACTAGACAACTAGCTTATCCGAACATTGTTGTATCCGAATCATATCACTAACTTTGTTGCTCTGAATTTATTTAACGATTAAGTGTAGCAGTTTTTTCTACTCAATGTTTGGAACAGTACAACAAATTATTCATATTTCTATAATTATATACCATTTTAAATAAAACACTTACACGCTAGAAGCCAAAATCAACTTCCAAAAATTGTTCAGCACATTCTTAATACTCCGCCATATTGAAAAGATGGTATCACGTGACCAATATCCTGGAAAGCTATTGGCTCAAAAGTTACAACACTCTGGACTTGAATTTATGGACATAGAACAATCTGACCCTGGCAATATCTCAATATAGGTAGGTTCCAGAGTGTTGCTGCTCATACCACCAGATAGAGCTTAAAAAGACGAACATTTTGATACCAAAAACTCATTTTTTCAAAAAATGGAGTTACAACATTCTGGAATTAGGGCGATCTGTCTTAGATCTGTCTGCTATATATTTAATAATTTCACGAAGTCATTTATGCATTGTTTAAATTAGTATAGTCCATACGTTACCTAGTGCATCATGTCACCTATAACACGGCTAAATTCTGGCGTACGATAAGTGTCATAAATGCACGACCCTGCAAGATGCTGAAAGTACTAAATGGTCGTAAAACTATTTTAACTATGAATAAGTGAAGTCAATATTTGCTATCTTCAATGAAATGATAATTTCAAAACAGTCATTTCTTCAGTGATTTCAACATTATGAGTGTATATATGTAAACAAAGTGAATATAATTATATATTGTATGATTCCAACATTGAAAAGTTCGGAACAACCCTCGCATGCACAATTATTCACTTATAAAATGTTGCAAAACTTGTGTATGTCATTCTCTACTCAAATTTATTTGAACTTAGTTCTTGAATAATATGGAGCTACATTTATTTCTTGTAGTAAGTTTGGTGATTTCCTTCGCTCATTGCATTGTTTTAAAACATAATGGCGACAGCTTACAACAACGGACTAATATCTTAAGGCAAGAGCTAAACAGTCCAGTTGATATTGGCGGACATTTGAAATCCTCCGTCTTGAAGACACATGAAAATGCACAATCAGACGTCTATACGCTTATATGTAGTTTACTACCTTGCACGGATTGGACTGAATGGTCTTCGTGTGCTTCGGTAGTTGGACGGTTCGGCACGCAACAGCGAACACGAGAATGTGGACAAAATTCAACAATTTGTCAGGAGAAAGCTGAAGGTGCTAATATTGACAAGAGAGAATGTATGATTGACATTCCATGGTGTCCGTTAGATTTCGAGTACACCAGACATGGTCATTGTATCAAGCTCTTCAATACGACCTTTCTATCATGGTACGAGGCACAGATGTACTGCAAAGATTTAGACGGCTTCTTGATAAATATTGATAGTAAAACAAAATACCTGGACGTTCAGGAATCTCTTAGACCAGTCGCCTTGTCGTCTATGACAGCATGGGTTGATGGAATTAAGATCGGCGCAATTAACAAGTGGAATGTTGCGTATGGATCTAAACAACAGGTGCCGTATGGTAGTTGGTATCGTGGCGAGCTCGAAGAACACACGAATAACACCATTTGCCGATGTGTGGTAAAACATTCAACCGAACAACCCTTCATGTGGTGTGCCGGGTACGTTTGTGAGAATCGAGAAAATTTCATTTGTGAAATAATGAAGAAATAAAGCGGTTTCAATGGACTAAAACCTGTAGAAGTAACAATTTCGTATATGTAAATGTTGTAAAATTTAATGCTTTAATTCATTGATCAATTTATACATCCAAGTAGACAGGAAAAGAATGCATTACATCTGAATCTAAATCTACGTAAAGTCTTATTTTATCACTTATATGTTTATAAAAAAAATATCGAACTGAATCAGTAAATGGTTTGTCATTCTAAATCGTACATACATTTTAAATGAATGAGTTATGTATAATTATAAATACTACAGAACTACTGCTCGTCATTTTTAATCAGTATTAAAAGTATCTGGTATTGTCAATCGACCACGAATGACTCCATCATTTTATTAATTCGTCTGAGCATCACGCACTTGGCTGTATTTTATCTTGTTATTACTGTACCATGTTTATACGTGCTATATTATATTATGCGTATCATGATTGCATATGATAACCTTTTAACGGCTAGTTTTAGTTTTGTTATATTTCCATTGTTGTTCAATGAAACGTATTTGTGGAACTCTTTTAGTACAGTGGCAGTGTTAAATTACTGCATTTGTGTTACCTATACTCAGTGTATGAATGCTGATAAAAACACATGATGAAGTAATGGAGAGCGTTATGATCATTTTAAGAAACGATTATATCATTATATATTAAGACAGTTAACACATACAGTAGAAATACTATAAACAGGTCAGTAAAGAATCTGCTCATGAAATGATCGCAAGCTAAGATTTTGCTGCTAGTGACATTAATGTAAGTCATTAATAAATACTTCTTTGTTATAGCGTAGCTAAAATAGTCGACAGCTAGATATACAAACATTGAGTTTGTATGTTTTATATGCTATGAACGTTTCTGACCATTGTAGCGGTTTGAGAGATGACATTATGTCCTGATGGCCCCGAGAGTATAAAACTTGAAATCGGTCTCCGAGCTCAAAAATCTTGTCTTTTAATGTTTCTAAGTTAATGATCAGACAATAATTATAGTATTGATATATTAGTCTGACAGCATAATTGATCTGAACATGCATCTAAACCATAATCACCTCTATCTCACCTCTTTGAAGTTTGAGCTCGGAGATTGTTCTCAAGTTTTATAACCTCGGGGTCAGGGTCATCTTTATCCACCACTGAACATTCTTGTGGAGAAGATAAATCTTACTACTAAAGTACACAATTAGTACTTGTATGGACAGTTTATTACACAATTAGTACATGTATGGACAGTTTATTACACAATTAGTACTTGTATGGACAGTTTATTACACAATTAGTACTTGTATGGACAGTTTATTACACAATTAGTACATGTATGGATAGTTTATTACACAATTAGTACTTGTATGGACAGTTTATTACACAATTAGTACTTGTATGGACAGTTTATTACAAAATTAGTACTTGTATGGACAGTTTATTACACAATTAGTACATGTATGGACAGTTTATTAACTACCTGCTGTATATGGCTGAAATACTGTTGAACACAGGAACATTACTCAAACTATCTTATCCTAATCAATTAGGTTGTACAGTTCATGATTTAGGGCTGAGATAAATATTGAATGTGAAATGGATGTATTTAAATGAACCCATTCATGCGTTCTTCCACATTTAATATAAATGCATGTAGTTACATTTTATAAATTAATGAATCTCGGCTCCTCCTTCCGATAATTCAGAAACGCTTTTCAGTGTTCCCATCCCAACAACCGAGCCCAGTGTTTTGTGGTTAGAAAATCACGGTAAAACGGGGAGACATGTATCGTTAGTTTATATTGGACATGATAAAGAACCAAGAACAGCTAGTCTAAATAAGAGCAGGTATATTAATGTCCACTTATCCTATATCTTCTCTTCCCTCTCTCTTGGGTGGGTATTATATTACCATCGCTGCAACTGGGCTGTTAAACAACAGATAGACTGTTATATTTCATCTAGTATTTCTTTATTTAAAGATTTCTGTTGCAATATTTTATTATCTCCTGTAAAGTTTTCCCTTCATTATCAAATATTTACGACGTACATGACTGTATAACGATATAATTGCATGGTGCATATTAGAATATTATTTACGACGTACATGACTGTATAACGATATAATTGCATGGTGCATATTAGAATATTATTTACGACGTACATGACTGTATTACGATATAATTGCATGGTGCATATTAGAATATTATTTACGACGTACATGACTGTATTACGATATAATTGCATGGTGCATATTAGAATATTATTTACGACGTACATGACTGTATTACGATATAATTGCATGGTGCATATTAGAATATTATTTACGACGTACATGACTGTATAACGATATAATTGCATGGTGCATATTAGAATAGTATTTACGACGTACATGACTGTATAACGATATAATTGCATGGTGCATATTAGAATATTATTTACGACGTACATGACTGTATAACGATATAATTGCATGGTGCATATTAGAATAGTATTTACGACGTACATGACTGTATTACGATATAATTGCATGGTGCATATTAGAATAGTATTTACGACGTACATGACTGTATTACGATATAATTGCATGGTGCATATTAGAATAGTATTAACGACGTACATGACTGTATAACGATATAATTGCATGGTGCATATTAGAATATTATTTACGACGTACATGACTGTATAACGATATAATTGCATGGTGCATATTAGAATATTATTTACGACGTACATGACTGTATAACGATATAACTGCATGGTGCATATTAGAATATTATTTACGACGTACATGACTGTATAACGATATAACTGCATGGTGCATATTAGAATATTATTTACGACGTACATGACTGTATAACGATATAATTGCATGGTGCATATTAGAATAGTATTAACGACGTACATGACTGTATTACGATATAATTGCATGGTGCATATTAGAATATTATTTACGACGTACATGACTGTATAACGATATAATTGCATGGTGCATATTAGAATATTATTTACGACGTACATGACTGTATAACGATATAATTGCATGGTGCATATTAGAATATTATTTACGACGTACATGACTGTATAACGATATAACTGCATGGTGCATATTAGAATATTATTTACGACGTACATGACTGTATAACGATATAACTGCATGGTGCATATTAGAATATTATTTACGACGTACATGACTGTATAACGATATAATTGCATGGTGCATATTAGAATAGTATTAACAAATCAACAAGGGATTCTGAATTGTGGATAAAGTTCATTGGTGAAGATTCATTTTCGTTTTTGCGGATTGCGTTTAAATAAATTAGTAGTTAGCTCTGCTATAGTAGACGTTCCTCAAACAATAGACGAACTGGAATTTGGTAATGCTGGTGTCGATGTTTCGGGCACATCAGTGACTGTTGTCTCAGGCGTATTTTCAGACGAGGTGCTATAAATTCCGGTGACTACAGTTTGACTTGAATATGTCGTAACCGCCTCCGGACTCATAGTTGGTGTTCTGGTTATAATTGCAGTCGCTACTGTAGTTTCTTCCACATTGATCTTAACATGAGCAGATTTAAGTTTGCCATTCTCGGTTGCTAGGACGCCAAGCCCGGCGGCCATACCGATTACCAGTACGACTGTTAATACAGACAAAGGCCAAAACAAACACTTTGGAATAATGATAACAGATTTCTGTTGTGAAGGTGAACTGTATTCGATATCAATATTAACGAAATCCGCCGATTGTCTTTTTTCTAAGTCGTAGGTATCAGTAGACATGTTTTTTTTGGCTCTACAAATAATAAGATAAAGCCACTTACAATACAAATGCATGAACAATACTGTGTAATACTGAAAAAGCTCGACGTGATGACAGAACTACTTGTATGTATATCGTGAAAATGATAAAATTCACGATACCAGCTATATATTATCATTAAAAGAAACAATGTGCAGGATTGGTTACTTTTATTCCTTATAACAATCTTATTATAGTCGTGAAAAATAATGATAAATAACTTGTTATACAGTTTTATACGAACTTCCAAATACATACATGAACAAATAATCGATGATTAGATACTTGACGATTTGAAAATCAAGCACAAACTACACATAACATAAAACATGTAATAGACAGCTAGATAATATTAAAAGTTGCCACACAACGTAAATTTCGAAACTTGAAATAATGAAAAAAGTATAAGATTACCTTATTACTGGGGTAATTATCCACGACTATCCTGTTTGATGAATAATTAAAACAATTATCTCAGTTGGCTTTTTAACGTTTCGTTATCATTACAAGTGTATTGTTATGTATTATCAAACTTGTAATAAAATGTCAGTTACTATTTTTAACCATTGTAAAAGATAACCGACTAAAACAATAGGCTGACATAGGGACTTCTGTCGACTGTTTGTATTATAGTCTGGCCTTTTTTCTATAATACCCAAACTAACCAGTTTGTTTAGACCACGCCCACCATAGCGCAGTGCAGCACAGCATTACACGACACCGCATCGCATCCCACTGCATCGCAACACACCGCACCGGATCACAACGTATTTCACCACACCTCACCACATTGCACAATACCGCAGGCAAGGCATAAACATCGCTTCACACCACACTTCACCTCACCGTCCCTGTTTCAAACAATGTTTTACTAAACCCCACATATAATGTATACATGCTATATCACTTAGCTTGTCAACCCCACATATAATGTATACATGCTATATCACTTAGCTTGTCAACCCCACATATAATGTATACATGCTATATCACTTAGCTTGTCAACCCCACATATAATGTATACATGCTATATCACTTAGCTTGTCAACCCCACATATAATGTATACATACTATATCACTTAGCTTGTCAACTTGTCTAGGTACACATCTTTAGTCCACGGAAAATAAATCTAAGTTCAATAAATGCAACATCCATGTTTTGGCAGGTTTGTTATGACAGCAGTAAAATAAACATCAATGTAAAAGCACAGGAGATTGAAATTATGACTCAGAATAAAGTTAAGATATAGCCTCGCACTATTAAGCTATATATAAACACAAGGAATGAAACATTTTTTCCCGCCATCTGTCAAAACGAACGAAAGTCCAGTTTTTATCATTAATTGGATTTATATTGGGCTATAAAGTTTCAAGACAGTAGAATTTACCATTTGTAACTATAAACAATGCTCACGTGGCACAGATGTATATAATACTTGAACTATGGCGGTAATTCTGAAGTGTTAGGAAATCCATTGCTGCTATTTTGGGGGAATTCCCTCGTAACTATTCCGCACTGAATAAAGTTGTATATAAATTCCAATAAAACCGTACCCAGCCGGGTACAAAGGGAAGTAACTCACGCACCTCGTGCTTTTTGTGGAATCAAGAGTTACTGTTCGTATTTACCTTTGAAGAAATATTATTTTGTAATAAATCATTTACAAATAAATCATTACTAGAATAAAGAACATATAATTATTATATTAAATGTGGTATATAGAGTTATTTGTCTAGATACATTTTTATATTAAAGGCTAATATTTTATTCACTTCGGTGTTCTTTGGTATGAATGAACGATTCGGCAACCGAATTGCATACATAATTGGAGAAAAACACGGATATTCTTTACACCTGGGACATGTCAGCAAGTTTAACTAGTTCTCGTGGTAAATTTTAGTGTACTTTTTGTAAATAATGCTACAAGTTTGAGCATTCATGTGTAATAATACCAGTTTTACGCGTTCCTAGTGGTTGGGCTAAGAACTGTGTTTCATTCCTTGTGTATTATATATACATATATGAGTGATTTGTTGTAGCAAGTGACATATGGATAAAATTTCAATCTCCTGTGGTAAAAATCAATGTAAATGACAAGTTACCCGCCCATTTAGTTCAATTTCATGAAAAAGAACCCTGTTCTTTGGTTGAAACAATTTATCTAATGGTTATTTATATGGAGAAGTAGGCAGTGTTGTATAATATAGATAACGTGGAAGAATACAGTAATGCTGGCAAAGTTAACAGACCGCCGGTATATAACAGTTTAAAATGAACGAACCAAAGAAAGACACAACATATAATTATTATCATTGATCAGATTCACTATTAAAGCCACAATATGTCTTTAAAATGGTATTACCTCAATGTACAAAAGACCTCGCAAGATTGTGATATTAAAATGTTCCTAAAAAGGTACAAAAGGGACCCATATCTGATCTCATCGACCGTTCCTTCCTTGAGAAATAACTAACGGAGGACAAAATACGATTTATTTATCACATGCCGTGCCGTTTTGGCCGTGTCGTAAAAGCGGTATGGCACGGCCGTGTCGTGAAAGTGGTATGGCACGGCCGTTTCGTTAAAGCGGTATGGCACGGCCGTGTCGTTAAAGCGGTATGGCACGTTTGGCTGTGTCGTTAAAGCGGGATGGCACGTTTGGCCGTGTCGTTAAAGCGATATGGCACGGCCGTGTCGTTAAAGCGGTATGGCACGTTTGGCCGTGTCGTTAAAGCGATATGGGGTTAGGGTTAGGGTTACATTTTATATCCTCTATGTATGTAGAATCTATTGTTTACGTTTTACATTTGCCGAGCATTTCTGAAAGCTTCCTTATAGTTATTTTTACTGAGAATCTCTGTTCTATATTCTATTAATTTTGTTTATTTATTGTTCGTTTTTAATGTTCTTATCAACACTGTCATAAAATCTATTGTTTTACGTCATGGTTATCTGTTCAGTTATTGTTTAGGGCGCTTTTGTTTGCAACAAACCAGGTTTGATTTCAAACCAGTTTGTCAAACTGTCCGTTTTGCCATTTGTTTAAAAGAATCTCGAACCGGATTGTCTAATCTTCCAAACTACCCCAGAGGCGGTTTGGTCGGTTTGATGCGTCCGAATTTACATGCATTTGAGCGCGGGAAAATGGCCGACCATGTTGACCTTTAGAGAAACTTTTAATACACAATTTCTTATCTGATCTGATAAGCTACGGTCAGATTTCTACCTTATGATTATTAATGGACATTTTTTAATCTAACGTTTTTATTTATCTTTTTACTGTAAAGAGAGCAAGTACAACCATATACCCGGCCTATTCAGTATATCAACCAATTTCCAAATATGACATCATAATCAGTGAATAACAATAGAGATAATAACTTCATTTTTTTCTTTACTGTTAATATATCAAAAACATAGTAAAGTTCTTTTCTGTCGCCATGGAGATTAAAATGCTTCTTCAAACTGCCCGTTTGTTTGCCACTCAGTTTAAATCGAAACCAGTTTTAGTTTATTGTCCAACGTGTAACCAAACCTAAAACTTAAACTGAAAGCGGATATTTTCAACTAAAGCGGCCTTAGATAAATGACCTTGACTTGTTATTTATCATAACCATAAACCTACATACATATTTTGTTCTGTTCGGTTTAGATTAAAATATTTTATATTCTTATTACACACAGCGGGTGATTGCATTTACATCTTTTACTTGCCCACTGCACGGAATCATGCGTTAGATCAGATGAGCTAAAGGGAAACAATCCAATAGTTGGTATCAGCTTAATCAGCTTTATCTCTAAAGGGAGACTACTTATGGAAATTGACCAAAATAGTCCCATAAGTAAATGACATTTTACAATTCTGTACCACAGATTTCGATTATCAAAGGATGACAATACACTCGAAGCTTATTGTGGCTTTAATTGAAACTACGACGCACACACGTCGCAGTTCAGTAAATGTTTTATTTAAAATGATTCAGACAAAATAAAAACAATCTACAACGTGTATACCCCAGACTCGGTGTTATCTTTTATAAATGGGATAAAATAAGGTGACATTCAGTGTACATTCATCAAGATAATTCTGAAGATAAAACATTCATATTTAACGTCCTCAATATTTGCTCAAATTCTTACTGTAACAAGACGTCTAACAAAATAGCCGAATTATGAACTGGGCTTTTAAACATAACAAAATACAGTAAAACTTCACGACTTATCTGGAGACGAGATGACCTCGATTTTTTCAGTCTATTTTCAATACTTAATGAGACCAACTTATGATTGATTTATTTGATCCAAAATGTGGTATAAATATAAAGATTTTACTGACATATTACTTACAAGATAACGAAGGTCATGAAGGTCAATTCAACGCTCACGTAAACAACCATACACCAACATCATGTATTTAGATAAACATGATAAATAGTAAATTAATTTTATCAATGTGAGGCTAGTTGCACACAAATACTGATAAAGTTTTCAGTTATTTCAATATTCCGAATAGTTCATATATGAAACAACTGAAAATCATCCAATGTTATTTCCATAATTTTACAACTAATTACTGTAAACAATACGTAGGCAAAACCTGTCTAAAATTTCATGCTACATATACTCCTTGTTCTTAAAATACGCCAGTTCTTCAATAGCAACACTATAGTTGGTGAGTACAGTTGGTCCAGTGTAAACTGTTCCATCCCCTCGTAACATGTCGACCCATTCGCCTGACGGAATATAAATATCACGTGATCTTTGTCCTTCCTGTACTACTGGCGCAACTAGGAAATAATCACCAACTAGGAATTCATCTTCGCATGTTAACGCGGTGATGTGGGTTGGGTCTATCCACCATAGTGGACGGATTATAGGATTAACAGATGTTAGAGTCTCGTTTGCAAACTGTAACAAAACCTCTGATATATTCGTGTGCAATTCGACAAATTCATGTGAAATTGCTACAACGTCGATGCTAGAATCGTTAAAACGTGGATCCCAAGGAACTATGGAAAATTGCATGGCAGGGAGAAAGGTATTGAGCTGTATCCATCGAACGAAAAGCTCCGATGATGGAAATAGGCCATCGTACGCATTACCACCAATCATGTCTGGGAGAACGAACGGGTATCCAAGAATGCCGAATGTTAATACACCAGGGATGACTGATAATAATCCATTATTGTGGTCCCACGTAGACCTTTTATCGATCTGACGTACAAATATTGGATATCTCTGTGTTTTGTATGCACTTCTCACTTCCTGTCGAAAATTTCTGTCAGCATTTACCGCCATTTCCACATAACGTGTAGGATAGTTATCGCTTGGGTTAGCCGGTAGCTCGGTTGCATTGTACAACTTCGGCAACCACGATAGTTCTCCAGCATCGAATTTAAAAGAATCTATTCCGGTTGATTTTCTTAAATCATTCAGTATATCCAGGTACCAGCTGACAGCTAAAGGATTGGACACATCGAGCACTCCGGTTGAGTTACCATCCCACCAACTAGTCAACGCCGCTGAATCAGAACTTATATTTCTTAGAAGGTACGAGTAGTTTTGGGCTATTTGGAAATACTCACTGTCGGAATTAAAGAATGGATGAACCCATGCAGTTACTGCACATCCACGAGATTGGATATATCGAACCATTCCTGATATGTTCGGGAACTTTTCAGTGTCGAATTCAAAATCACCATACGTAGGTGTCCAATTATCATCTATTTCTATTTGCGAACAAGTGAAGTTTCTATCGAGAATATTGTTGGTAAAGTCAAGCACAGTAGTTTGGTTAATATCGGTATGGTACTGTGCCCAGGTTGACCATATAGGGTATTTAAACAATGATGGGTTTGGTATCCAATTTGGTGACCTAATGAATGCTTCAGTCATCTTCTTTTGAATTGTTACAACATCCTCTTCCTGACAGAGGGTATAATTCAGTCTCGGCAGCAATTTGTTTACATTAAAATAAGGGGATCCCTCGTATTTGGACATAAAACACATTTTCCCGGGCACTGCTGTGTCATTCAAACTGAAATACAACGGTACGTCTGTGCCAACAAGCAAACCTACTCCTTGTGAAGAAACGAAATATCTATCTTGAACATTGCCAATTCCATTCTTAAATGCATCATGAGTTGTATACGAAGACAAAGGCATTGTGTTTTTCTCAAAAGGCCAGTATTGGTGTGTATCTTCATAGCCTCCGTACCAATAACTATTATCTATATCAAAACAGTCTGAAAGTGTTTGGGAGACATCGTTCAATGCATCCCATTCCACCACATAACACTCCATGTCTCCACTTAGTAAAGGCCTCATGACTTTAGTGACATTAAGACGTACATTATTCGACCATACAATGCATATATTTGTTGTATTATCACTCGAGCAGTCCTCTGTTTCTTGTGGCAATGAATGGGGTACACTATGATTCCACTTTACTCTGTAGTTGCTATTATTACTAAGGCTAAATTCAAGATTTTGATTCATTTGTAGAGCACCGAGTGTCTTCGACCATACGCGCGGACTTCCGGTACTGGTTCCAATACTACTTCCGGTACTGGTTCCAATACTACTTCCGGTACTGGTTCTGATACTACTCCCGGTAACATGAGTTGTTTGTTCATGCTGCATCTGCGCCTTCATCTCTGATAACTTCGATGTTAGTTCACTCTTCTCAGTTGACAACACAATGATACCTATAAACAGACCAAGAACGCCCACACCAACAACAGACACGGCTATCCAGAATATTCTTCTCGGAACAATTATTAGTGTAGGCTTGGCATGTCCCTCATCATCGAGAGCGATTTCAACAAATTTTGACGATCTCTCATCATGCGAACCTGCTAGATCGTATGAGGACATATCTTTGCATCACGTGGACACCTGAAATAACGGATAATTGATACATATTATAATTCTTAACTCATTGTACTTTGCTAAAAAATAATGGTGGCTGATTCATGCCATGTCGTATTTTCGCTTCTTTGCCACGAAAATGCGTAAACACGAAAACACGAAGGGGCGATAAAATCACAGTTAATTTATATTGATCTGAAATTAGCTAGTCTTAGTTTAGATAACATCAATGTGGCACCTTCCAACAGCAGGTGTACATTAAACTATTTGAGTAAGAGATGTATAAGAAATCATCCAGAACTAGTGTACTTTCTATTGATATCATTGTACATATACTTCATCAGTACCATTGTGACTATTTAGCCAATTGTAACACAAGTGTCGTAGATTACGCCGTGTAGAGCTTACACCGTAAGTTCTGTACGTCAAGTATATACATCTATGTACAATGTTTTTAAGTAATTTGGCTGACCTATAGAGCTTACGTGCCGAATGACCAAAATTAATGGCCGGTATCTAATTACTATTTTTTGAACTTTTATATCTTATTGTCACAAAAAAGTAAAATCACCCAAATATCGAGAAACTTCACAGAATGATTCAGAATATAATGCAAATATTTCGCCATTTTGTTGTTGTTCGTAATA
Organism: Lutraria lutraria; assembly: GCA_964023205.1. Taxonomy (NCBI): domain Eukaryota; kingdom Metazoa; phylum Mollusca; class Bivalvia; order Venerida; family Mactridae; genus Lutraria; species Lutraria lutraria. The sequence goes on from OZ026847.1 coordinate 28,455, forward strand.
AAAAAAAATGAAACGTAGTGTTTTTGTGCACTGTGTTTTTTCATGCAATTTTCACAAAAAGTTCGCGATATTTTTGGAATCCAAGTAATTTTAAGCCGCAAATGAAAACAAATCATTACGCAATAATTGTTGAAAGAGTTACTTCCTTTTCCAACATTTTATGCTTCGTCGTGAAACATTTTAAATACAATGTCCACGAAACCTTAAGTTACATGCCTACCCTTACTCATCATTGTCCATTTAACACTTTTCAGCAAATGAGCTTTATACGTCAAAATAGTGCATACTGACGTATAGAGCTTACGGTAAGCTCTCTACGGCGCAAACATACAAAGTTTACAAGTTTGATTTACTATACTTATTTATAATGATAAAACTTAAATATAATACATAATACCATATCGAAAACCTTAACACAGTTTTAATGTCTTTATAAAAACAAACTCACACATGACAGACAATATTTACAAGTTTTATATTTTACAAATAGTAATAATTATAAAAAAGTAATAATAAACAATTACATGTATATTTATACTTTTCGATACCGGATTACAATAACTTATGTATCTTTATTAAACCAAGTCAACATATAACAATGTTAACAAGTTTTCGTGTAAAGCAAGAGTCTTTACAGATTCTTGATTAATACATTTAACAAATGCGTGGTAATATTTAAACATTAATCATGTTCAAACGAATCCAATTTGTTTACTTTATAGAATAAACACGTGAACTTTTGTTTAGTTTTAAAAAAGCAAACCAACCTTTCTGTGAATTATATTTTTTTTATAATCCCTTTATTTATATGTACACGTTCTTATAGTTCAGTGTATTATTATACATTTATGTATCATATTTTAACCTAATGTTATTATCTTGACTCGGTGATTTCAGATTACCATGGACTTTACTTATAACAGATTAGATACAATATAATGATAAACAATCGGTCATGAATGCAGTCCCTGAGCTTAAGCCTCAATATATATGTATATAATATGAAACTCGACTAATGACTTTGACTTTTTACTTGACAATGTTTTGTCCGTTGTAAGAGTTGTAAATAAGTTGGATATACGTGTATTAATGCTTCCTAAAGTCGGACTATCAATGATGTTGCAGGAATTTTCTGGAATGGTACATGTTGTTAGAAGTTGAAGCCAGCAATAAAATAATAAAATTTAATAAAATCCGGACATTTGAAACATGGACTGTTGAAGTTACTGTCCAACAAAAAGTTGCACTCATAATGAAGTGATCACTTAACATTGAGGTGGGGGTTAGGATTCTATCGATTTGATGTTTTTTTAACGTGTCGTCATGCAAAATTTATTGATTGCGAATCCGTAGTTTGTTTATTGGATCTATACACCAAATTATACTCAACGATTGATACGTTACATATCATATATAATATATATAACACAGTTTGTTTATTAGATCTATACACCAAATTATACTCAATGATTGATACGTTACATATCATATATAATATATATAACACAGTTTGTTTATTGGATCTATACACCAAATTATACTCAATGATTGATACGTTACATATCATATATAATATATATAACACAGTTTGTTTATTGGATCTATACACCAAATTATACTCAATGATTGATACGTAACATATCATATATAATATATATAACACAGTTTGTTTATTGGATCTATACACCAAATTATACTCAATGATTGATACGTAAAATATCATATATAATATATATAACACAGTTTGTTTATTGGATCTATACACCAAATTATACTCAATGATGGATACGTAAAATATCATATATAATATGTATAACACAGTTTGTTTATTGGATCTATACACCAAATTATACTTAATGATTGATACGTAACATATCATATATAATATATATAACACAGTTTGTTTATTGGATCTATACACCAAATTATACTCAATGATTGATACGTAACATATCATATATAATATATATAACACAGTTTGTTTATTGGATATATACTCCAAATTATACTCAATAATTGATACGTAACATATCATATATAATATATATAACACAGTTTGTTTATTGGATCTATACACCAAATTATACTCAATGATTGATACGTAACATATCATATAAAATATATATAACACAGTTTGTTTATTGGATCTATACACCAAATTATACTCAATGATTGATACGTAACATATCATATATAATATATATAACACAGTTTGTTTATTGGATATATACTCCAAATTATACTCAATAATTGATATGTTACATATCAAATATAATATATATAACACAGTTTGTTTATTGGATATATACTCCAAATTATACTCAATAATTGATATGTTACATATCATATATAATATATATAACACAGTTTGTTTATTGGATCTATACACCAAATTATACTAAATAATTGATACGTTACATATCATATATAATATATATAACACAGTTTGTTTATTGGATCTATCCACCAAATTATACTCAATGATTGATACGTAACATATCATATATAATATATATAACACAGTTTGTTTATTGGATCTATGCACCAAATTATACTCAATGATTGATACGTAACATATCATATATAATATATATAACACAGTTTGTTTATTGGATCTATACACCAAATTATACTCAATGATTGATACGTAACATATCATATATAAAGTAAATATATATAACACAGTTTGTTTATTGGATCTATACACCAAATTATACTCAATGATTGATACGTAACATATCATATATAATATATATAACACAGTTTGTTTATTGGATCTATACACCAAATTATACTCAATGATTGATACGTAACATATCATATATCATATATATAACACAGTTTGTTTATTGGATCTATACACCAAATTATACTCAATGATTGATACGTAACATATCATATATAATATATATAACACAGTTTGTTTATTGGATCTATACACCAAATTATACTCAATGATTGATACGTTACATATCATATATAATATATATAACACAGTTTGTTTATTGGATATATACTCCAAATTATACTCAATAATTGATATGTTACATATCATATATAATATATATAACACAGTTTGTTTATTGGACCTATACACCAAATTATACTAAATAATTGATACGTTACATATCATATATAATATATATAACACAGTTTGTTTATTGGATCTATCCACCAAATTATACTCAATGATTGATACGTAACATATCATATATAATATATATAACACAGTTTGTTTATCGGATCTATGCACCAAATTATACTCAATGATTGATACGTAACATATCATATATAATATATATAACACAGTTTGTTTATCGGATCTATACACCAAATTATACTCAATGATTGATACGTAACATATCATATATAATGTATATAACACAGTTTGTTTATTGGATCTATACACCAAATTATACTCAATGATTGATACGTAACATATCATATATAATATATATAACACAGTTTGTTTATTGGATCTATACACCAAATTATACTCAATGATTGATACGTAACATATCATATATAATATATATAACACAGTTTGTTTATTGGATATATACTCCAAATTATACTCAATAATTGATATGTTACATATCATATATAATATATATAACACAGTTTGTTTATTGGATCTATACACCAAATTATACTCAATAATTGATACGTTACATATCATATATAATATATATAACACAGTTTGTTTATTGGATCTATCCACCAAATTATACTCAATGATTGATACGTAACATATCATATATAATATATATAACACAGTTTGTTTATTGGATCTATACACCAAATTATACTCAATGATTGATACGTAACATATCATATATAATATATATAACACAGTTTGTTTATTGGATCTATACACCAAATTATACTCAATAATTGATACGATACATATCATATATAATATATATAACACAGTTTGTTTATTGGATCTATCCACCAAATTATACTCAATGATTGATACGTAACATATCATATATAATATATATAACACAGTTTGTTTATTGGATCTATCCACCAAATTATACTCAATGATTGATACGTAACATATCATATATAATATATATAACAGTTTTTCCTACTTCTGTTTTATTTCTACTTGATGACAGTTCATCGTTTATATTAAGACAATGTTTCTTTTGGTCCAAATTATGGTTCTATATCGTAATCGATGTGACGCGCTGATGCACATCTCCTCCATTTCCCTGTGATTTTCTAGACACAGTACTTGGCGCGGTAGTTGGGGAATAGGGACACTCAAAAAGTGTCCTTGGGAAAGTCAAAAGGTGGAGCCGAGAATCACCCATTGCTCAAGTCATACAATAAAGTGATGAGTCATTGCACATGTTCAAGTCATACAATAAAGTGATGAGTCATTGCACATGTTCATGTTATATGATAAAGTGATGAGTCATTGCACATGTTCATGTTATATGATAAAGTGATGAGTCATTGCACATGTTCAAGTTATATGATAAAGTGATGAGTCATTGCACATGTTCAAGTTATATGAAAAAGTGATGAGTCATTGCACATGTTCAAGTCATACAATAAAGTGATGAGTCATTGCACATGTTCAAGTCATACAATAAAGTGATGAGTCATTGCACATGTTCAAGTCATACAATAAAGTGATGAGTCATTGCACATGTTCAAGTCATACAATAAAGTGATGAGTCATTGCACATGTTCAAGTCATACAATAAAGTGATGAGTCATTGCACATGTTCATGTTATATGATAAAGTGATGAGTCATTGCACATGTTCATGTTATATGATAAAGTGATGAGTCATTGCACATGTTCATGTTATATGATAAAGTGATGAGTCATTGCACATGTTCAAGTCATACAATAAAGTGATGAGTCATTGCACATGTTCAAGTCATACAATAAAGTGATGAGTCATTGCACATGTTCAAGTCATTCAATAAAGTGATGAGTCATTGCACATGTTCAAGTCATATGATAAAGTGATGAGTCATTGTACATGCCCAAGTCATACAATAAAGTGATGAGTCATTGCACATGTTCAAGTTATACAATAAAGTGATGAGTCATTGCACATGTTCATGTTATATGATAAAGTGATGAGTCATTGCACATGTTCATGTTATATGATAAAGTGATGAGTCATTGCACATGTTCAAGTTATATGGTAAAGTGATGAGTCATTGCACATGTTCAAGTCATACAATAAAGTGATGAGTCATTGCACATGTTCATGTTATATGATAAAGTGATGATTCATTGCACATGTTCAAGTTATATGATAAAGTGATGAGTCATTGCACATGTTCATGTTATATGATAAAGTGATGAGTCATTGCACATGTTCAAGTTATATGATAAAGTGATGAGTCATTGCACATGTTCAAGTCATACAATAAAGTGATGAGTCATTGCACATGTTCATGTTATATGATAAAGTGATGAGTCATTGTACATGTTCAAGTCATACAATAAAGTGATGAGTCATTGCACATGTTCATGTTATATGATAAAGTGATGAGTCATTGCACATGTTCAAGTTATATGATAAAGTGATGATTCATTGCACATGTTCAAGTCATACAATAAAGTGATGAGTCATTGCACATGTTCATGTTATATGATAAAGTGATGAGTCATTGCACATGTTCATGTTATATGATAAAGTGATGAGTCATTGCATATGTTCATGTTATATGATAAAGTGATGAGTCATTGCACATGTTCAAGTCATACAATAAAGTGATGAGTCATTGCACATGTTCAAGTCATACAATAAAGTGATGAGTCATTGCACATGCTCAAGTCATACAATAAAGTGATGAGTCATTGCACATGTTCAAGTCATACAATAAAGTGATGAGTCATTGCACATGTTCAAGTCTTACAATAAAGTGATGAGTCATTGCACATGTTCAAGTCATATGATAAAGTGATGAGTCATTGCACATGTTCAAGTCATACAATAAAGTGATGAGTCATTGCACATGTTCATGTTATATGATAAAGTGATGAGTTATTGCACATGTTCATGTTATATGATAAAGTGATGAGTCATTGCACATGTTCATGTTATACAATAAAGTGATGAGTCATTGCACATGTTCAAGTCATACAATAAAGTGATGAGTCATTGCACATGTTCAAGTCATACAATAAAGTGATGAGTCATTGCACATGTTCAAGTCATACAATAAAGTGATGAGTCATTGCACATGTTCAAGTCATACAATAAAGTGATGAGTCATTGCACATGTTCAAGTCATACAATAAAGTGATGAGTCATTGCACATGTTCAAGTCATACAATAAAGTGATGAGTCATTGCACATGTTCAAGTCATATGATAAAGTGATGATTTATTGCACATGTTCAAGTCATACAATAAAGTGATGAGTCATTGCACATGTTCAAGTCATATGATAAAGTGATGAGTCATTGCACATGTTCAAGTCAAACAATAAAGTGATGAGTCATTGCACATGTTCAAGTCATATGATAAAGTGATGAGTCATTGCACATGTTCAAGTCATACAATAAAGTGATGAGTCATTGCACATGTTCAAGTCATACAATAAAGTGATGAGTCATTGCACATGTTCAAGTTATACAATAAAGTGATGAGTCATTGCACATGTTCATGTTATATGATAAAGTGATGAGTCATTGCACATGTTCATGTTATATGATAAAGTGATGAGTCATTGCACATGTTCAAGTTATATGATAAAGTGATGAGTCATTGCACATGTTCAAGTCATACAATAAAGTGATGAGTCATTGCACATGTTCATGTTATATGATAAAGTGATGAGTCATTGCACATGTTCAAGTTATATGATAAAGTGATGAGTCATTGCACATGTTCATGTTATATGATAAAGTGATGAGTCATTGCATATGTTCATGTTATATGATAAAGTGATGAGTCATTGCACATGTTCAAGTCATACAATAAAGTGATGAGTCATTGCACATGTTCAAGTCATACAATAAAGTGATGAGTCATTGCACATGCTCAAGTCATACAATAAAGTGATGAGTCATTGCACATGTTCAAGTCATACAATAAAGTGATGAGTCATTGCACATGTTCAAGTCTTACAATAAAGTGATGAGTCATTGCACATGTTCAAGTCATATGATAAAGTGATGAGTCATTGCACATGTTCAAGTCATACAATAAAGTGATGAGTCATTGCACATGTTCATGTTATATGATAAAGTGATGAGTTATTGCACATGTTCATGTTATATGATAAAGTGATGAGTCATTGCACATGTTCATGTTATACAATAAAGTGATGAGTCATTGCACATGTTCAAGTCATACAATAAAGTGATGAGTCATTGCACATGTTCAAGTCATACAATAAAGTGATGAGTCATTGCACATGTTCAAGTCATACAATAAAGTGATGAGTCATTGCACATGTTCAAGTCATACAATAAAGTGATGAGTCATTGCACATGTTCAAGTCATACAATAAAGTGATGAGTCATTGCACATGTTCAAGTCATACAATAAAGTGATGAGTCATTGCACATGTTCAAGTCATATGATAAAGTGATGATTTATTGCACATGTTCAAGTCATACAATAAAGTGATGAGTCATTGCACATGTTCAAGTCATATGATAAAGTGATGAGTCATTGCACATGTTCAAGTCAAACAATAAAGTGATGAGTCATTGCACATGTTCAAGTCATATGATAAAGTGATGAGTCATTGCACATGTTCAAGTTATACAATAAAGTGATGAGTCATTGCACATGTTCAAGTCATACAATAAAGTGATGAGTCATTGCACATGTTCAAGTTATACAATAAAGTGATGAGTCATTGCACATGTTCATGTTATATGATATAGTGATGAGTCATTGCACATGTTCATGTTATATGATAAAGTGATGAGTCATTGCACATGTTCAAGTTATATGATAAAGTGATGAGTCATTGCACATGTTCAAGTCATACAATAAAGTGATGAGTCATTGCACATGTTCATGTTATATGATAAAGTGATGAGTCATTGCACATGTTCAAGTTATATGATAAAGTGATGAGTCATTGCACATGTTCATGTTATATGATAAAGTGATGAGTCATTGCACATGTTCAAGTTATATGATAAAGTGATGAGTCATTGCACATGTTCAAGTTATATGATAAAGTGATGAGTCATTGCACATGTTCAAGTCATACAATAAAGTGATGAGTCATTGCACATGTTCATGTTATATGATAAAGTGATGAGTCATTGTACATGTTCAAGTCATACAATAAAGTGATGAGTCATTGCACATGTTCATGTTATATGATAAAGTGATGAGTCATTGCACATGTTCAAGTTATATGATAAAGTGATGATTCATTCACATGTTCAAGTCATACAATAAAGTGATGAGTCATTGCACATGTTCATGCTATATGATAAAGTGATGAGTCATTGCATATGTTCATGTTATATGATAAAGTGATGAGTCATTGCACATGTTCAAGTCATACAATAAAGTGATGAGTCATTGCACATGTTCAAGTCATACAATAAATGATGAGTCATTGCACATGCTCAAGTCATACAATAAAGTGATGAGTTATTGCACATGTTCAAGTCATACAATAAAGTGATGAGTCATTGCACATGTTCAAGTCATACAATAAAGTGATGAGTCATTGTACATGTTCAAGTCATATGACAAAGTGATGAGTCATTGCACATGTTCAAGTCATACAATAAAGTGATGAGTCATTGCACATGTTCATGTTATATGATAAAGTGATGAGTCATTGCACATGTTCATGTTATATGATAAAGTGATGAGTCATTGCACATGTTCATGTTATACAATAAAGTGATGAGTCATTGCACATGTTCAAGTCATACAATAAAGTGATGAGTCATTGCACATGTTCAAGTCATACAATAAAGTGATGAGTCATTGCACATGTTCAAGTCATACAATAAAGTGATGAGTCATTGCACATGTTCAAGTCATACAATAAAGTGATGAGTCATTGCACATGTTCAAGTCATACAATAAAGTGATGAGTCATTGCACATGTTCAAGTCATACAATAAAGTGATGAGTCATTGCACATGTTCAAGTCATATGATAAAGTGATGAGTCATTGCACATGTTCAAGTCATACAATAAAGTGATGAGTCATTGCACATGTTCAAGTCATATGATAAAGTGATGAGTCATTGCACATGTTCAAGTCAAACAATAAAGTGATGAGTCATTGCACATGTTCAAGTCATATGATAAAGTGATGAGTCATTGCACTTGTTCAAGTCATACAATAAAGTGATGAGTCATTGCACATGTTCAAGTCATACAATAAAGTGATGAGTCATTGCACATGTTCAAGTCATATGATAAAGTGATGAGTCATTGCACATGTTCAAGTCATACAATAAAGTGATGAGTCATTGCACATGTTCAAGTCATACAATAAAGTGATGGGTCATTGCACATGTTCAAGTCATACAATAAAGTGATGAGTCATTGCACATGTTCAAGTCATACAATAAAGTGATGAGTCATTGCACATGTTCAAGTCATATGATAAAGTGAAGAGTCATTGCACATGTTCAAGTCATGTGATAAAGTGATCAGTCATTGCACATGTTCAAGTCATACAATAAAGTGATGAGTCATTGCACATGTTCAAGTCATACAATAAAGTGATGAGTCATTGCACATGTTCAAGTCATACAATAAAGTGATAAGTCATTGCACATGTTCAAGTCATATGATAAAGTATTTGTCCTGCAAACAGATTTCAATCATACTTAACAGTTAGGTGATACTTATTTTCCAGAGATTGACTGCTATAACCAATCCGATATAGGAAGTCATGTTGGGATTCAATGATGTGTTGTTTTTGTTCAGTTTGACATATCTACAAAACACCATATAGCTTTCAAAATGGTACTAAACACGTATCTATGTTTATTTGCAAGTAAGTGGATTCTTATGGCTTCATTTTGTTACTTGATGAGTATTCTATTTGCGTCATTGTCGATACAGTTAAGCATTGTATTTAACCCGCGTGACAAGTTGGTAGGATCGGCTCTCACATAATGATCAGACAAAATTAAGATACCCTATATGAAGAGACTACGTGACTTCGTACCTTTGATGATGAGACATTTACGAAGAAACTGTCATATTTATAGAGTGCTGAAATAGCCAAGTTCATAAAGTGTCGCTTGTTTTATTCACGATTAAAGAAATACAGTGTATGATTGACGCAACACTATATGGATGCTTTCATTCCAAAGAAGACTTGGCGACAGACTTGACGTGGAAGCACGCATAAATCATTGTAAGACCTTTACAGTATACAGTGCAACCTCTCCAAAGCAATAAATCATTGTAAGACCTTTACAGTATACAGTGCAACCTCTCCAAAGCAATAAATCATTGTAAGACCTTTACAGTATACAGTGCAACCTCTCCAAAGCAATAAATCATTGTAAGACCTTTACAGTATACAGTACAACCTCTCCAAAGCAATAAATCATTGTAAGACCTTTACAGTATACAGTGCAACCTCTCCAAAGCAATAAACCTTGGGGAGTAGCAAAATTATGTTGTTGTTGAGAGGTTATTGCTCTAGAGAGGTTTAATTAATAGTTAAATCGCTCAGTGCTGTTGTTGCAGAGAAATAGTTGCTAAAGAGAGGGACGCTCTGGAGAGGTTGTACTGTATATACATGCTTTCCTGTATAATGGCTATATACAATTTAATAGCTGTACAATATTATATGTTTTACAATATATGTTTTAAAGTATAGGTTTTACAATATATGCGTTTTAGATATATGTGTTTAACAGGATATATGGAAATTAGTTTGAGATAACCGAAATTTGAGATAAGCAAATATTGTGTTATTATACATTTTTAAAGTATTTTTTTGTGTATAGCCTTTCTTACAATGCTTGTATGTAACTTACGTTTTGCTTGAATAAATCACGTATATACGTAGAGAAGAAACAAAATAATATTATGCATCTATTCATAATAATTTTTATCAACAATCAATGTCCCAGCTTCAGATATTTTTCACAAGAGAGTAAATTAGGTCGAATAATTATCACGCATATTGAAATTTGTTGTAAGAATTCGAAAACACGGTGAGTCTAGCTTCACATATTTTCGGATATGCACGTTTCCGTACACAAAGTAAGATGAGCGTGTTCCTTGCAATGTCGATCACGCATTCGGAATGGATCATTTTTATCAAGCTATGATCATTTTGAAATCCAACACTGTTAGAGATGGCGAGTAATCGTACTTGATTTTCGACGTAGACCTACGAGTGTCATAGTGTTCGGAGAGACACTGCAGCTGAAGACATACGTGATGCGTAGTATTAGTATTTGTTTACCCTACCTACCATGGTTTTAATTAAGTCAAATACCAGATATGATTATCATGCTACACTACACTTACGGTTTCCGTTTGTCACTCGATTGTAAATCTCTCTGAGCATTTAGTTCAATTAGCAAAATGTCATAATAGGTGTGAAAGCGTCCATGATAAACAACTCAAACTACATGTTAATAAGAGTCACTTGGACAAAAATAGTTTGACATAAACGAAATTTTGAGATAAGTGAATTGGAGGTAACCAGATTATTTTCATATAGATATAGAGCAAAAAAATCGGGACCCAAAGAAACAGTTTGACATTAACCGAAATTTTGATATAAGCGAGTTTGACATAACGAGATTCAATGTGATTTACGATATATGCTTTACGATATATATGTTTTACAGTATTATATCCTTTACGATATATATGTTTTACAGTATATATGCTTTACGATATATATGTTTTACAGTATATATGTTTTACAATATATGTGTTTTACAATATATATCTTTTACAATATATATGTTTTACAATATATGTGTTTTACGATATTCATATTTTACAATATATATGTTTTACTATATATGTTTTACAATAATGTGTTTTACGATATTTATATTTTGCAATATTATGTTTTACTATACATGTTTTACAGTATAATATGTTTTATGATATAAATGTTTTACAATATAAATGCCTTACAATATACATATACAGATTTTTCATGCGGTTTTACAAACATGTAGCATTATGTTCACTTCGTACAGATATTCTATAGCAGCTGTTTTATCATAAATTCTGACTTTCAGACTTGAATGAGTTTGTAATAATGGTTGAAATAGCGAACATACAAATGTCGAATTCATTTGTGCTTTGAATGTATTATATCTGAAGGAATCGAAGATAACAGTCTGTAGTTAAATCAACTATTTTGCGGATTTCCCGAGAACTTAACACTTAAACTTAAATAGAAAATCGATATAGTTAGCGCACCGATGGTATTTACTTAACTGACTGTGTGTGGATGAGTGTTTGTACTGTGTGCAATATCACTCTGTTCGCGAGTCTGTAACGACAAAGACCGAACAAGAACAACTATAACAAAACGTTATAGTTAGACGAATTACAAGAAGCATTGGTTTAAGTTTTTTGTATGAAGCTGCTTTTTTCATAAAGGATATTGACCGTCTACTTTATTCATTCCTCCATTATGGAGAGTATAACATATTTACAAGTTATAGAAATTTCACATATTTTGACAATCTTGAGTATTTGACAAATGAATACATTCATGTATATAGTTCATATGTACATGGTATTACCATACCATACATAAACGGAATAAAGTACATCCTAAATACTACCAAATCCACCATAGTCTGATATGATACAACCACATCAAACTTATTATGCCTAGTTAACATCATAGAACGATGCCTACGTTACTTACTTACGTTTCAACAACAGAGAAGACGAACAGATTCAGTCAAACATGACAGGTAACGCGACGAATAGCCAGTCCAATGATTGACCAATCAAAAATGACCAAAATCACCATTAGCCAATCAAATGGCCAGGATTAGCCAAACTAGTAATAGACAATACAGTAAGTACTCGCAAACAGCTATAATAAACAAATACTCGTAAGTATAATTCGTCTAGAAAAATGTAGTACGAAGCGCTACCTAAGCTTACAGAGCAGCGCAAATCATACGATATTGAATTTACCTTGACTAATTTTTACCTTATATTATTGTAGAAATATATTGTAACGTATGTGTAAATATAATTTCTGAGGTTTAGTTAAAATAAAATGATTCGTTCTTCACTTTTTGTTTATGGCTTACTTTCTCTGTCTTAGCCCTTTACCGTTTCACAAAAGTGATTTTAAGACAAATGAAAATGTCCTTTAATGTGGTAATCCTTTAAACTGAGTGAAAAGTAAGTCGGTTTGTATGTGTTGTACGTAAGTCCTTTCAGCTTGGAATAAAAGTATACACATTAATAGCTTAACCAAGTTGTTTTACAGGTAAGAGTTCCTGCAATAATAATAATATAGATATATAGGATTTCCTTCAAACTTTGAACAAATGATGTTCGTTGATAAACTGGTAGGATTTGAACTTTCCTTTCTTAAGGTGAATAGTCTACCACCGGGCAGTCACTCCTCGTTACTCAACCCATTGGCCATCACTCCCCGTTTTAGCAATACACACATGCACACAACGGCGACGGCGATATACAATAAATGCCAGATAAAAAATAAAATCCCAAATCAAACCAGCAAATCACGGTAAAAAAAATAAGAGGGGATAAGCTAAACATTATTATGAACGGATAAACATTATTTATTAAACATATTCGAGTGTGTAGGGATGTAGCAGGAACGATAACTCTGCATTATAGAGGTCGATATAGGAGTGCGACATTTAGCGTTGATGTTGCGACATATAGCGTCAGTGCTATTTGTTGCGACATTTAGCGTTGCAGATGCGACATATAGCGTCAGGAGGTTTTGCGACATTTAGCGTCGATGCGACATTTAACGTTGCTACAAGCATCACACAGTGCACAGCACGTAAAACTTCAGCCAACGTGGACCACGTACGCCAAGTAGCAAGAGGAACTCTGTTTAGTGTCAATTGCATTCATAATTATGGTATAAGCACGATATCGTCGGTTCGAATATACAATTCAACTGTCTTACCAAGAGCATATTTCGGCTGCCATTTGAGGAGTAATATATCCCGAAGTGACATGCGGCACATGGAGGCAGCTCACCACTACTGTCTCAAAAGAATGCAATCACTACCATTTAGAACTCGGTCAGACATGGTGAAGGGTCTTCTGGGGTATACACCTATCGAAGCGCACATCGACCAACAGAAATTGAACTTCTTGGGGTCTATTTGTAGAATAAAATCGACAGATGTTGTCTTGAAAATGTTCTTGTATAGACTATCTCAGTTCAGACTTAATAGTTCCACTCTAAGCATTATGGATTTATACCTGATATTGTTCGTATTCTGAGAAAGTACAACATAGAACAACATATATTGGAGCTTAACCTAACCCTAACCCTAAAACTGTGACAATTTCAACAAACTTGTCATAGAAAAAGACATATAAACATGCGTTATTCTCATACGAACAACGTAAATGGCTAGAACGCATGGACTTGTGTCCAGAATTCAGCAGATCTTCGAACCTTTGGCGAGTGGCGCTAATGAAGCTAAACAGTATAGAACTAATGACATTTCTGGTGAAAACTTGTTGTACTCCGGTTACAAATACGGAAACTTTATGCACTGTATGTAACATGACACATAGAGACTACCTTATTCATGTAATGTTTCAGTGCAACAACAATGATATGAACGTTTTACGAGACTCTTTTGTACGGAAAATAAATGTTTTATCTCCAGAATTCTATTATATACTAACTGAATGTACAACGATGTCGTTAAAGCTAAAATATTTACTAGGTTTCATTGATCAAAGACTGTCTTACTTAGTTACCCCAGAAAAATATGCTGAAATAATTTACTTTGTTGCCTCATATATGAGGCGGCTACTTAACGTGCATGCAACTTGTTGCCTCGTATATGAGGCGGCTACTTAACGTGCATGCAACGTGTTGTCTCATATATGAGGCGGCTACTTAACGTGCATGCAACTTGTTGTCTCATATATGAGGCGGCTACTTAACGTGCATGCAACGTGTTGTCTCATATATGAGGCGGCTACTTAACGTGCATGCAACTTGTTGTCTCATATATGAGGCGGCTACTTAACGTGCATGCAACGTGTTGCCTCATATATGAGGCGGCTACTTAACGTGCATGCAACTTGTTGTCTCATATATGAGGCGGCTACTTAACGTGCATGCAACGTGTTGTCTCATATATGAGGCGGCTACTTAACGTGCATGCAACTTGTTGTCTCATATATGAGGCGGCTACTTAACGTGCATGCAACTTGTTGCCTCATATATGAGGCGGCTACTTAACGTGCATGCAACGTGTTGTCTCATATATGAGGCGGCTACTTAACGTGCATGCAACTTGTTGTCTCATATATGAGGCGGCTACTTAACGTGCATGCAACTTGTTGCCTCATATATGAGGCGGCTACTTAACGTGCATGCAACTTGTTGCCTCGTGTATGAGGCGGCTACTTAACGTGCATGCAACTTGTTGCCTCATATATGAGGCGGCTACTTAACGTGCATGCAACTTGTTGCCTCGTATATGAGGCGGCTACTTAACGTGCATGCAACGTGTTGCCTCATATATGAGGCGGCTACTTAACGTGCATGCAACTTGTTGTCTCATATATGAGGCGGCTACTTAACGTGCATGCAACTTTACAGTAACGATTCATAATATTGACCTTATATGAAATGAATCTGAACTTTGAATACACATTTTAAAAGCAATATACTTGAGTACTAGTAATATTCCTATACTTCAGCTTCCATTTCGTTCTTCTTTCGCATACTTTGAAGCTATTGTAAATGGCATATTCACTAATATCATCTGAAAGGCGATATTAATGATCTAGCATTAAGGAGGTACTGTCTAGTGGTTGTAACTGTTTTTTTACTCCGTTCGTCGGTAACTGTATTTATACATTGTATATGTAACTTGTATTTATATGTGTAATTCGGTGTACTTTGTATTTACGTGTAATTTATACTAGTTTGTGTAATTTGGTGTAATTTATAATTGTCATGTGTTTTATTTGAACTTATTTGTGTAATTCTGCTCTAATGTTTCTTTGTATATGCATATCACTCTTCAGAAAATGGAGGAATAAAAGTTATATATACAAGTGAGTACCATTCTGATAAAAATAAATCTTTAAGTTTTTTTTGTTTTACAGTTACTTTCAGCCAATTGACAAAATTATCATTATTCCACATGTTCATTAGTCCACATTTGATAAATATTTGTATAATTTGATAAAACCACGGAAATTTCTTTTTTAAGTAAACATTATTTATATGTCTAGCTAACTCATACAAATTTTTATAAATAATTGCAGACAATTTCACAGGAAAATCTTCATTATGAATTATAGCCGAGTCCTGACAGATATCATTATATGTTCTATATCAATCATATACTTAAGGGTTGTAACTCCACTTTCTCCATAAACCACATAGTTAGGTGTTGATCTTTTCATGTTTAAAATGTATTTAAGAAATCGTAATTGAACTCTTTCAAGTACATCTAAATTACCATTGCCCCAAATTTCTAATCCGTTAAGAAGAATAGGTTTAATTGTTTTATTGAAAAAAAAATCAATTTGTATATCAGTAGGTGAACATAATCTATAAACACTTTCCTAATAAACTATACATAACTCGGGTCGCTTGTACAGCAATGTGCTTTTTAGATTTTGTGAAAGATCCAGATTTACAGAAAAACACCCAACTATTTGTATTCATTAACGGTTTCCAGAGGCCGATTTTTAAATGTAAAATGAACTGGTCGCTGTCTACCCTCTGAAAATATTACGATTTTGGATTTGGCTATCCTAACAGTAAGTTTCCAATTGATACATTATTCTTCATAACATTTAGTGCTCTTTGAAAATCAATTTCATTATCTGCTAATATTACAGTATCTACGGCATAAAGTAAGACACATAGTTTTAGAAAAGTTTGGATTTCGTTTGGTATTTCATTTTCATTGCCAATGTGGGTATTATGATACTGAAGCATAAAAGATTATAAGTCATTAAGAAATATGGAAAATAGCAAAGGTGTAAGATTCTTACCTTGACGTACACCAATATTACTGTCACACTATCTTGCAAACAACAATCCGACATTTGGTATGATTCTAAAACATACATTTTTTTCTTTAGCAAATTACATGCACATTTGAGTGGCAAGATATCTAAAACATCCCAATGACATTTATAATCCTCATGGTGTTGGTGACTGGTGAAGCTTGTATGTTACATGAAAAACGACACAAAATTGAATTGAGAAAGGGCTTTATTTTGTAAAGCCAGAGACCTATACACAGTATAAGGTTCTAACAAATCATATATAACAAAAGGAAGCTTTACTGAATAAAGCCTAATGACAATATCTAAATAAAAAGTTTAAATGAAAACATATATGGGCTAAACAAAGCGCCCTACATATAATTTCTACATATAATGAAATGTTGTAAGTTAACTAGCCGCCATAACTAAAGAGGAAGGAGGATGGGAGGTGGTGGTAAATTTTGAAAATAAAGCGATGCCAGAGTATAAACGTAATCTGCGTACTGAAAATAAAGCTGTAAGTGCGCGTTCCGGAAATGTGAGTGCGCATGCGTGTTCCAGACCACGGCGTGCTTGCGTGACTAATAACCACGGTGGCTAGTCAATGTATGAAATGAGAAAAACACGGCGGCTAGTCAACAATACCCTAAATAGATCTAGAAACTAGATCTATACTAACAGCACCATTTTCTGTCATAAAACATTTTATACAAGTATAAAATTCATTTATAATCCTCATGGTGTTGGTGACTGGTGAAGCTTGTATGTTACATGAAAAACGACACAAAATTGAATTGAGAAAGGGCTTTATTTTGTAAAGCCAGAGACCTATACACAGTATAAGGTTCTAACAAATCATAACAAAAGGAAGCTTTACTGAATAAAGCCTAATGACAATATCTAAATAAAAAGTTTAAATGAAAACATATATGGGCTAAACAAAGCGCCACAGAGTCAAGTATGCTTGACACACGCCCATACAAACCAGTCACCATAACCACTAAATGATAAACCTGATAGAAATTGTTCTAATTTTCGCAATGACAAATTATGTAAACGACATACCATAACATAGCAAAACAACGACTTTTGAATGTAAGTATATACAACAAACATGATGAAAATGTCACTAGGGAGTTGACAACAGTATGGCATAAAAAGTTTCTATGTAACATGAAACAATATTATTAGAATTCATATGAAATATATATTCCCTAGCTCAGTGGCATGACATTAACATTGTTGATTTCATACTTTCATATCACGTTGTCATTCGTCAAATAAATAATTTGTTCTAATTAGACACATCCAATGATAATGATATAATGAATACACTTGTTCCCTTTTTGATTAAAGACAACAGGTAATTACAAATATTCCTAAAGTTTGCACACAAATTCACAGTCCTGTCTGTGGATAAGTTAATAAACACCACACTATTTCATCACTATGTTATCACAACTGACCACTAAAAATCACATGTATCAGTAACATTACGTAAAAGCAGCATTATGTTAAATAAAGATTTTTTGGGTTTTTCATATGTAGCACTCTCACAATCAAATTTAACCCATGTTACAAAACAATTAACTCACAAACTCCTGCTTGAAAGAATTTAAGCCATTTGTTGTTAAAAGATGGCTGCTTAAGCAAGACCATCACTCACAGCAAACTATTGACTTGACTTTGTAAGTAAAGGAACATATAAATGCTATATGTAAAAACAAAAGGAGTGGAGTTAATTTCAATTGCAGCATGCTGCATATAATACCCTCATACATAAACTAATGATGGCTGCTTAATATGCTAGTCCATCATTACCAAATTACATCATAACGTATTTTATTATTGAATAAAGAACTAGCAGGCAATGAGAGACTAAATAAATATAACACACATAGAATTGGGAAGGGGCGTAATGGCAATATTAACACTGAAAACAGTATGGCTGCTTAGGCTAGACCATGACGAATTCAGTGTGGCGAATTTAGTTTTGATTCTGTTAAATCTTGAGAGCAGGTGCCCGCAAGTATTTACGGAAAGCCCCTGACTTCCAACGACCTAATTGCTGTATATGAGTGTCTGAATATTGGAGTTGTTGGGCATGAGTTGCTCCACCTATACGAAAAGAGTGAGCTGTGTACTGTTTCACATTTAAACCAGCAGCTTTCAGGCATTTTAATAAACCTTTCATGAAATACTTGTCCTTAATTGGTTTTCCGGCCTTAGACCTGAAAAGAGGACCTGTATGTTTATTTGTTTTATGCAAATACGACATGAGATTTCTGATTGGACATATGACATTGTCAGCTTGTCTTGTCACTTGAACAAGCGCAGGACGAGAGCTGTGTTTGTAAGTGTCTAATTGAATAGAGCATGAAGTTGCTTTTTTCTGGGAAACTTGAAGTTTGATATTTTGTACTTGTAATGTATGCTGCGTAGCCTTCGTTTGTGTAAATTCGCTAATACGAAGAAGACCAAAGAAAGCCAATGTAAACATCGACTTGAACAACTTGACTGTATATCTAGAATGGAATACTGTTGAACATATTTCTGTGATCATTTTAAGTTGAGAGAGTAAGAGTGGTCTACGTGTATCAGACGGAGGCCGTATCTGTTTGCAACCCTTCAATAATTGTTTTATGATGAACGAATGTGATGGGTTTTTGTGACCTCTTAACTGGTTAATGTAACATAATGCCGATACACGTGTGTTAATTGTAGAAAATATGTGCCCTTCTGAATGACAGTAAGCAATGAAGTTAGTTAGTTTTGATTTCGTACACTTACTTGTAGGAGGACAGTTGTAATATGACATGTGAAATTTGGAATATATTTTATAGGCAGATTTGTAAGTTTTCTTTGAATTTGTAGATAATGATGAATTAAGTAACGAGTGTATAACAGATTTTACTGATTTTCTAACAGATGATGTGGTACAATTGTTGGCTGTCTGTCCATGAATCCTGCTGTCTTGAGTAGGAAACTCTCTATCTGAAAGCGAGAAAGCATATCCGGTAGAATATTGAGCTTACCGCTGACATGTTGAGCTTTAACCAAAATATTATGTGTCATGCATGTTAGCGCTAGACGTCTTACTAAGACCATTATTTTTTTATCCTTGCTACTTTGTTTGTTGATTATAAAGACTACTGCCTTATTGTCCGAGTGTAGGATTAAACAGGTATTTGAGAGTTGTGTTCCCCACACTTCCAATGCTAAAACAATGGGGAAAAGTTCTTTGTATGTAATGTCATAAGCTTGCATAGCTTGGGGCCATGTCCCATAGAACCAATGAGAATTCAACATAGCCCCAAAAGAGCCTGAGGCATCCGTATAAAGATGTAACTTGTCACAAGAAACCCACTTTTGCTCTAACAACACCTTTTTACCATTGAAATGATTAACAAACAACTGCTATGCCGACAAATCCCGCCTAGCCTCTTGATTCAATGTTATACGGTGATGAGCTTTAGATACTCCTATAGTGAGGTCAATAAGGCGCCTGAGAAATGCCCTGTCTGGAACAACGACTTGACAGCAGAAGTTTAATAAACCTATTAGGGACTGTAATTGTTTTAAGGTTATTTTCCTACATTTGGTATGTTGTGTTAGGAGATTCCTAAGTTTGACCAATTTGTCCAGAGGTAACCTAGCTTCCATAGCAATGGAGTCTAATTCTAAACCCATGAAAGTTATAGTGGTGGATGGCCATACTGTCTTTTCATCTTTAATGGGAACCCCTACCATAGAGCATAATTGTAAGAATTTCTCCATGTTATTTTTGCATGTAGTTGAACGTGAAGGTCCTAAGAATAAAAAATCATCCAAGATATGTAAAATATGTGAAATTCCTAATTTTGACGTACAAATCCATTTTAGACCGGAACTAAAGCGGTCAAAAATTGTACAAGAAGAACTTGCACCCATAGGGAGACATTTGTCATAATAGATGGAATCCAAAAATTGAAAACCTAACAGATGGTTATCGGACGGATGAATTGGTATTATTCTAATATCTGAATCTATGTCAGTTTTAGCCATTAAACATCCAGGACCCAGAGATATGAGAAGCTGAACAGCATCTTCAAAAGAAGAGTACTGAACTGTACATAATTCTTTGTCCAGAAAGTCGTTAACTGAAATGCCCGGAGGGTGACTGAGATGATGAATTAATCTGAACTGCCCCTCCGTCTTTTTTGGAACCAAACCAATTGGACTTATAGTAAAGTGTGGCAGTGGGTGATCAGAATATGGACCATCAATTCTACCCAGGTTAAGTTCCTGTTGTAATTTAGATTTTACTATGTCCGGGTGTTCCATACATGACTTCAAATTTTTTGAAGTGTAACCAGACCTAGTGCCCTGGTAACCTAGTTTAAAACCTTCTATAAAACCATTCATAATATAATCAAAACATTTATAGCCCTTCATATATTTTTGAAAGATGTCAATTTTAATTGGAGTGGGCAATTTATACACTGGACATGTGGCTTTTTCATGATTGGCTGGGATGTTTAGTGAAAGATTTGGAGGAGGAACCTTTTTTGGGGAAAGATTTGTCCCTGGATTGGGATTTGGAAGTGCAGTCTCCTGCCTGATGTTGACCTCTGTAGTACCCGCAGACATGTGGCTTTTTCATGATTGGCTGGGATGTTTAGTGAAAGATTTGGAGGAGGAACCTTTTTTGGGGAAAGATTTGTCCCTGGATTGGGATTTGGAAGTGCAGTCTCCTGCCTGATGTTGACCTCTGCAGTACCCGCAGACATGTGGCTTTTTCATGATTGGCTGGGATGTTTAGTGAAAGATTTGGAGGAGGAACCTTTTTTGGGGAAAGATTTGTCCCTGGATTGGGATTTGGAAGTGCAGTCTCCGGTCTGATGTTGACCTCTGCAGTACCCGCAGACATGTGGCTTGTTCATGATTGGCTGGGATGTTTAGTGAAAGATTTGGAGGAGGAACCTTTTTTGGGGAAAGGTTTGTCCCTGGATTGGGATTTGGAAGTGCAGTCTCCTGTCTGATGTTGACCTCTGCAGTACCCGCAGACATGTGGCTTTTTCATGATTGGATGTTTAGTGAAAGATTTGGAGGAGGAACCTTTTTTGGGGAAAGGTTTGTCCCTGGATTGGGATTTGGAAGTGCAGTCTCCTGCCTGATGTTGACCTCTGCAGTACCCGCAGACATGTGGCTTGTTCATGATTGGCTGGGATGTTTAGTGAAAGATTTGGAGGAGGAACCTTTTTTGGGGAAAGGTTTGTCCCTGGATTGGGATTTGGAAGTGCAGTCTCCTGCCTGATGTTGACCTCTGCAGTACCCGCAGACATGTGGCTTGTTCATGATTGGCTGGGATGTTTAGTGAAAGATTTGGAGGAGGAACCTTTTTTGGGGAAAGATTTGTCCCTGGATTGGGATTTGGAAGTGCAGTCTCCTGCCTGATGTTGACCTCTGCAGTACCCGCAGACATGTGGCTTGTTCATGATTGGCTGGGATGTTTAGTGAAAGATTTGGAGGAGGAACCTTTTTTGGGGAAAGGTTTGTCCCTGGATTGGGATTTGGAAGTGCAGTCTCCTGCCTGATGTTGACCTCTGCAGTACCCGCAGACATGTGGCTTGTTCATGATTGGCTGGGATGTTTAGTGAAAGATTTGGAGGAGGAACCTTTTTTGGGGAAAGATTTGTCCCTGGATTGGGATTTGGAAGTGCAGTCTCCTGCCTGATGTTGACCTCTGCAGTACCCGCAGACATGTGGCTTGTTCATGATTGGCTGGGATGTTTAGTGAAAGATTTGGAGGAGGAACCTTTTTTGGGGAAAGGTTTGTCCCTGGATTGGGATTTGGAAGTGCAGTCTCCTGTCTGATGTTGACCTCTGCAGTACCCGCAGACATGTGGCTTTTTCATGATTGGATGTTTAGTGGAAGATTTGGAGGAGGAACCTTTTTTGGGGAAAGGTTTGTCCCTGGATTGGGATTTGGAAGTGCAGTCTTCTGCCTGATGTTGACCTCTGCAGTACCCGCAGACATGTGGCTTGTTCATGATTGGCTGGGATGTTTAGTGAAAGATTTGGAGGAGGAACCTTTTTTGGGGAAAGGTTTGTCCCTGGATTGGGATTTGGAAGTGCAGTCTCCTGTCTGATGTTGACCTCTGCAGTACCCGCAGACATGTGGCAAGGGGCATGATTTGTTGTGGCATGAACCTGACCTGTTATATGCCCAGCATGTGTTGTGTAAAAAACTGGATTTGGCTTTGGTCCGAAAAGTTGACTGTTTCTTACTTTGATGGGAACGAAATGTCTGATTGGCCAAAGCGGATGTGGTAGCTCTTATCCAGAACCCAGAGTGCATCTGGTCCCATGGGAAAGATGTATGTTCCCTAAACAATCTGAATTGCTGGTCAAAATATTTAAATCCAGCTTAACATGATTACCAAATCCAATTTAGATTTCTCAACAAATTGCTATCAATCGACCATGTGAATCAGACAGGTGTAACACACGGGAGTTAGTGGAGTAAACTAACCACTGAACATGATTTGAAAAGTGCTGGTAGAATACATAGTTAATAAATGACACTCAAATATCTTAAATTGTTTTTATCTCTCATATCTCTGTATTGCATTTTATGTGTTCGGCATAATCTCGTTTTATGAATTCTACATACTATTTTGTATACATGTTATTGATGATTTATGAAATTAAATATTGATAAACTTTGCTAAAATCAATGCATCTTAAAACATGTAAATGCCATTCTGCACATCTATACTCACTGAATCTAAAAACCAGTTTGTACAACTGAATAGAGCGTGTAGAGTGTATTGGATACCCTTTTATAAAATCAAAGCTCTGAAGGTTTCTGCTGTTGTTCGGAACTACAAATCAGTCAAAAGTTGAATTTCTTTGTAGGGTGAGTTTTTGAATCCGAACGATAGTTCGCACATGAATTTTGATGCAGACTTAAGTGCTACTAACGCTTTTCTACACCCGCTAAGTGCTTTCAGTACTTTGATTTATGATTCCCATCTGATCACCAAAATAAGTTCAGCAATTAGCATAATATTATGCACATGTAGTCTACCTTAACTGCCTCTTTGTATACTCAACTTATGCAGAATGTAATATCTCATACATGAAGACATGCTCGAAGAAAAAGTTACACGTTATAATCATTAAATTTATCGATTACAATTTCCCGATGAACCACTTTTTTAAATATCTGGTTGACACCCAGTTATCATCGCATCGTCCATGAATTCAATGATGACTTCTATACGTTTACAATAGAAGCTAGGAACCAGACTAAATTAGCATATGCAGCACGTGTATTATGGCGTCATCCTTCCTTGAAATGTGTGTATTGATAGTAGTAATCCGAGGGAGAGGGTTGTTTAGATTTTTACGACTGTTTTGTATTGCTCGTTTACGAAATTGCATAGCGATTGTTGAAAAATGGTAATAACTTTTTTGTTCGTACCAACAACAAACACACACGTATTTTGCGCGCAAAAGCATGTTTGTCCATTTCGGCAAAATTCAGTATACTTAAACGTTACATGCGGCACATGTGGTCATTGTAAACAGAATGAATTGGAAGCAAATAAATGGACAATCAGTAATATTGGTTTTATCAACAATAGGCTGGATGCACAAAATGACGTCACGGACCGGCTAGGAACATTTCAGGGAATCATATAATCCTCCCGAGTTTAGTGTGAAAACCGCGCGGCTTACATCAGTTTATGAATCATTTTATAAACTAAATCAGTAGCATAATACTCGTACGTATATAATCCTGATGACTTGATTGATATCATTTCAGGTTATTATTTTCATTATTCTCTGTTTTACATTATATTCCCACACCAAGTTGTTGCATTCGAGGAAAAAACAATTACTGTTAGTAAAAAGGAACACTTGTTCTAGTTGCCTGAACTTGCTACTGTTAAAGCACTTGGAATAAATGCAGTTAATTATTGATCTGACATCTAAATATCACATTCTTAATTAACGATGTAAAACGAACGCAAACAAACAAATAAACAAATTGAAACATTGAAGGGAGAGTCACAATCAAGCATTAAATTAGTTTGGATTGAATCTTCAAAGTACCCTACATGATTATTGTTGGTGATACAATTCCAAGAAATCTATCATGTCTCTACTTTACATCACTTCGTGACTACCAGTAGTAATAAACTATAATGATAAAAGTGTTCATCATCAGAGTCCTGTCTGTTCGCTCTGTTTGAATGGCTCAGATTAAAGGACTCGTTGCATTAAAACAAATCGAATAATTTCTTTGTCGTTATTTCTCATTTACATTTGTGGTTTAAGTGACTTTACGTGAACATATAACGCATTCAATGTGCAGTACAACCTCTCCAGAACGGCCCTCTCTTGAGCAACTGTTAATTTAACATCTCGAGAACAGCAACCTCTGAACAACATAACAATTTTACTTTTCTCAAACGATGTTGCTTTGGAGACATTACCATTATTGTTATAAGATTTGATCGGAGGTTTCTGCAAAAATATCAACTCCTTACCTTAAAGAAATATATCAATCAATACACTAAAAGTCTTTTCCAATGTCAATATATTTATTGTTATGTTGAGTGCCTGTGACAAAATAACTAGTGTTCCCGCATCAGTGGTCTTGTGGTTAAGGTCGCTGACTTCAAATCACTCTAACCTCTCACTGACAGAGGGTCGTGGGTTTGAGCCTAGCCACCGTCATGCCTCTTTATGTGAAATAATATGCAGTACTGGTTCTTCCAAGGAACGATAATTAGGTGAACTGTCTGTCTCATATGACTGTTGAAAAGGGGCGTAAACCTCGATACAAACAAACAAACAAACAAGCAAACAAACAAACAAACAAACAAACAAACAAACAAACAAACAAACAACAATTTTGAGATTGAAATACATTAAAAGAAATGTTAAATATTTGTGCAGAAACCTACGATCAAATATCAGGTTTTCCGATAATGAATCTTATAACAATAATGGTAAGGTCTCAGAATCTGAAAAACAGGCTCCAGATTTCTCAGAACAAGATCATTAGATTTGTACTTCGGCTAGATCAAAGAAGTCGTATTAATACAGAGTGTTTATTACAGTTAGGCTGGTTACCCGTTGCTAAAAGAGTGGATCAAATCACTCTTAATCATGTTCATGTTCTACCCCTTCTTAAATGAATGAATATTTAACTCCAGCTCGTTTTAGTAATCGGTCATGCTTCAGTATTCCTGAAGTCAAAGGTTTCGGTAAAAAGTCCTTCTCATACAATGGTTGTTCATTATGGAATAAATTGCCAAAAGATAATAAGGTTTCAGCCAACCTGCAAAAATACAAGGTTTCTCTAAAAAAACATCTTTTACTTAGCATGTAGTTACGTTTGTATTAACATCAATTGGTTAATACAATGATTCCTTACTGTGATATATATAATTATATATTACTTTTACTCCTGTTAAACTTGATCAATTTAACCATCATTATTACGAATTGGTTGTGCCTTGCTAGGACATGTCATTATTATTACAGGACCACAATGGAAATAAGGAAATTCACTTTTCCTTTTTTGTGTCATCCTGAGTATATATATATACAATTACATGTACTGGTACATCTATCTATCTATCTATCTATCTATCTATCTATCTATCTATCTATCTATCTATCTATCTATCTATCTATCTATCTATCTATCTATCTATCTATCTATCTATCTATCTATCTATCTATCTATCTATCTATCTATCTATCTATCTATCTATCTAAACTTATACGACTATACCCCCAGCAGAGCTATTCAAAAATAGTCTTCTTACGTTTGACACTTTTCAATAACTCAACTTTCACATGGACATAATCCTTTATCGTCGTATAAGTCAGATACACGTACTCGTATTTTCTTCAAAAATGTCTTCTTACAGACGATAAGAGGACGGTTCGCTTAGACAAACAATCATTTATCGTCGGCTTCGCCTCGGACAAAATGGTTGTTTGTCTAAGCGAACCGTCCTCTTACGTCTGTAAGAAGACACTTTTGAAGAAAAACTCGTACTGTATCTATTACATAATCTGCTGTATAATGTTAAAATCCTATAATTATATCCACTTCGTTTATTTCCTGAACGTTCATATTGATTGATAAGTATTCAAGGAAAAGTATAATTTATGTCATTATTACATATAAACATATCATTATACATGTTGTAAAATTAATGTTTTATAGGACTTTATATATCGACTTTAAATTATTTCGAGCTGTAATAAAGTGTATCAAGTCAAGTCAAATATTAAGTACATCACATGCAATGTGGTTCACATTCGGGAATCCGATTATTTTGTTTGAAGAGAAAACTGACGTAAAATAAGCAGGATTTGTTCAGTGTCGTTATATATATTAGTATATTGTATCATTCCCATCCATTGGGAGATCTAAATAAAACAGTTGCTGTATAGAACTAAAGCAACAATCTTGTGAATTAAGTTAAATCAATAAATACATGACCAATTAGGTATAAACAGCCTTTTAACGAAGCCTTTCAACGGTACATTTAATTTCCTGTCGCGTGTTTTTACGGGTTCGTTATTCATTTGTTTGACCTAATTCCATTTTCTTGATGGCAATAAACTACCTGAAATCGACAAACTGACCAAAGATCTTGTACAATACAGGCTATTTGGGTATCTTAATATTCTGTAAGAAATTGATGGAGCCGCATTTTTAATTTGAAATGATAGGTTATGCTGGTTTAACTGTCATTATAAACAATCAAATACTGTCTTCATTTGTGATCATTTCACCTAGTACTTAGATATCATTTAAATGATGGCGAACATCTGGCGACAAATCAATCATGCCTGAGAGAACTTTGCAATTCACTAATAATCTTATCACGAAGTGACTGGACTTTAAGCCGTAAATCATATAGGTGTGTATATCAGAAATGCAGCCACGTTCGCCTCTGATTAAGAATGGTTACAGGAGGTAATGTAATATGCTGATCATTCTACTGGTCTTTACCGTATTTTATAATCTTCCATGACGTTTGTTTTGTTCATGTCAAAGTCTCGTACTTGTTTTATCATATTGATTTACAGCGTTTAGGCATTCTAGAAAGTAATCATGGAAACGTGAGGCAATAATAATCATGTTCTGAGTACGTAGTATGAATTAATGTTCATCAATTATACTTTACAAGCTATTTATGACAAATACGCTTTTGTTGAAAATGTTATTCATTTTCAATTGTTATTACTTTTTTGATATTACTGTACCGAATAACAGAATATAAGGACATACGTTGTTGGTATGTATCATCTTATACAGGAAACAAGGGACACGTATGTCAGAATTACAAACATTTGAAGTCTTATATATAGTTATAGGATTGAAAATTTGACAGGGGAAGCCAGATATATATGAGGCTGTGTACTGGATGAAATATCTGACAAGTGGAAGTTTATTTGACGTACATTTCTTTTCAGACGCAAATTATGGAACAAGCAATGTACATGTGATTTTACAACCATTATTATTAACACATGGTAACTAGTGAGCTGTGAAATATACGGTCAGTTAGTACGGTCAGTGGTCTCTAGTTACTAAAAGCTTCTAAAATAGTTCTTAACCTAACCCCAGACAACTTTATTGCACTAACTGCTGAACCCAAAACAGAACTCACATGAATATTAAATGAATTTATTTGCTAAAGTTCGTACTGAGTGTTTTTATAGTTATAATATGGATAGTTCATGAATATAATAATAATAGTTTATGGATACAATATCAATAATTTATGGATAGAATATGGACAGTTTATGAATAGTTTATGGATTTTATGTATAGAATATGTACAGTTTATGAATAGTTTATGGATACAATATCTATAATTTATGGATATATTATGGATAGTTAATGGGTAGACTATGGATAGTTAATGGATAGATTATGGATAGTTAATGGGTAGACTATGGATAGTTAATGGATAGATTATGGATAGTTAATGGGTAGAATATGGATAGTTAATGGGTAGACTATGGATATTTAATGGGTAGAATATGGATAGACTATGGATAGTTAATGGGTACACTATGGATATTTAATGGGTAGAATATGGATAGACTATGGATAGTTAATGGGTAGACTATGGATAGTTAATGGGTAGAATATGGATAGTTTAATGATATAATATGGATAGACTATGGATAGTTAATGGGTAGAATATGGATAGTTAATGGGTAGAATATGGATAGTTAATGGGTAGAATATGGATAGTTAATGGGTAGAATATGGATAGTTAATGTGTAGACTATGGATATTTAATGGGTAGAATATGGATAGTTAATGTGTAGAATATGGATAGTTAATGGGTAGAATATGGATAGTTAATGGGTAGAATATGGATAGTTAATGGGTAGAATATGGATATTTAATGGGTAGAATATGGATATTTAATGGGTAGAATATGGATAGACTATGGATAGTTAATGGGTAGAATATGGATAGTTAATGGGTAGAATATGGATAGTTAATGGGTAGAATATGGATAGTTAATGGGTAGAATATGGATAGTTAATGGGTAGAATATGGATAGTTAATGGGTAGAATATGGATAGTTAATGTGTAGAATATGGATAGTTAATGTGTAGAATATGGATAGTTAATGGGTAGAATATGGATAGTTAATGGGTAGAATATGGATATTTAATGGGTAGAATATGGATAGACTATGGATAGTTAATAGGTA
Source organism: Lutraria lutraria (assembly GCA_964023205.1). Classification (NCBI taxonomy): domain Eukaryota; kingdom Metazoa; phylum Mollusca; class Bivalvia; order Venerida; family Mactridae; genus Lutraria; species Lutraria lutraria. Next base: position 58,388 of record OZ026847.1, read on the forward strand.
GACTATGGATAGTTAATGGGTAGAATATGGATAGTTAATGGGTAGAATATGGGTAGACTATGGATAGTTAATGGGTAGACTATGGATAGTTAATGGGTAGAATATGGGTAGAATATGGATAGACTATGTATAGTTAATGGATAGACTATGGATAGTTAATGGGTAGACTATGGATAGTTAATGGGTAGAATATGGGTAGAATATGGATAGTTAATGGGTAGAATATGGGTAGAATATGGGTAGACTATGGATAGTTAATGGGTAGAATATGGATAGTTAAAGGGTAGAATATGGGTAGAATATGGATAGACTATGGATAGTTAATGGGTAGACTATGGATAGTTAAAGGGTAGAATATGGGTAGAATATGGATAGACTATGGATAGTTAATGGGTAGACTATGGATAGTTAATGGGTAGAATATGGGTAGAATATGGATAGACTATGGATAGTTAATGGGTAGACTATGGATAGTTAATGGGTAGAATATGGGTAGAATATGGATATACTATGGATAGTTAATGGGTAGACTATGGATAGTTAATGGGTAGAATCTGGATAGTTAATGGGTAGAATATGGGTAGTTTATGGATAGAATATGGATAGTAATGAAGTTTGTTTCTTGTTCTTGAGTGATTAGAAACCTTAAAAGATAATGAAATAAGAAAATACATTTATATTGTAGTTTGCTAGAAGACAGAATCGGCGAACACGAGAATTAGTTTTATCTGATTATACGAACAGACAAATAACTTTAAATTTCAAACATTATGTCTACTGCCAAAATTACTTACACTACAATTACGTAACTAGACAGTCATTGGAGCACACTGTCTCTAGGATACGGTCATTCGTTTTAATTTATTTTAACGAAATCGTTTTGTTTAAAAGAGCAAACTAAAATAGAAATTTCCAGCACAGCAAAACATAATCAAATCACTAAGTGTACCATCAGGAACGAAGTTTACATGTGTTAGATAAAACCAGCCATACAAATTAAAGGCCTGTCCCTGTCGAAAATTTGATGAACTGTTCACGAAATGTTCATCAGTTTTTTCTTGATTGTCCATAAATTTATTCATGACCTACAAATTGGACATGGAGTTCATGAACAAATGTCCATGAACTAATTAATGAACCTTAGGCAGTCTTTATCAAAAATATGTTTTTCATTAGGTTCATGAATTATTGATGAACTATTTTGATGAACCTTTGATGAACTTTGATGAACAATTTATAAAATTTCCTGAACGGATCATTAATTTATGATGTTCATGAACAGTTCGTTAAGTCTCACGAATTGTTCATGGATTTCAGTTGATGAACAGTTCATAAAACTTAGGTTCATGAACTGTTGATGAGTTATTTTGATAAACCTTTGAATAACTTTAATGAACAATTCATGGAACTTCATTATTTACTGTTCATGAACATCATCAGAACACGGACGAATTCTCAACAGGGGTGTTATCTAAATTATGAATTAGAATTTGAGGGTCAAGTATATAGTCTTGACAAAATGTACATCTTTAAGTTAATTAACCACAATTATCAAGGAAAAGCTACACTCTAAAAGTCATGACACACCAACTGGAAGTCCTTGTACCTAATGCTCTACTCATTTGATGGACTTTTTCTTATACATATCCATTTAAAATTCATTTTAGCAAGGACAATGACGTATTGACTATCACATGATTTATTGCTAGTCTTTAGCAAGGACAATGACGTATTGACTATCACATGATTTATTGCTAGTCTTTAGCAAGGACAATGACGTATTGACTATCACATGATTTATTGCTAGTCTTTAGCAAGGACAATGACGTATTGACTATCACATGATTTACTGCTAGTCTTTAGCAAGGATAATGACGTATTGACTATCACATGATTTATTGCTAGTCTTTAGCAAGGACAATGACGTATTGACTATCACATGATTTATTGCTAGTCTTTAGCAAGGACAATGACGTATTGACTATCACATGATTTACTGCTAGTCTTTAGCAAGGATAATGACGTATTGACTATCACATGATTTATTGCTAGTCTTTAGCAAGGACAATGACGTATTGACTATCACTTGATGTATTGCTAGTCATTAGCAAGGACAATGACGTATTGACTATCACATGATTTACTGCTAGTCTTCAGCAGGGACAATTGCGTATTGACTATCACATGATTTATTGCTATAGGTTACATGTTATATATAAGTTTTATATGTATTCTAGTGTTATATTCATAGGTTACATGTTATATATAAGTTTTACATGTATCCTAGTGTTATACTAATAGGTTACATGTTGTATATAAGTTTTACATGTATACTAGTGTTATATTCATAGGTTACATGTTATATATAAGTTTTACATGTATCCTAGTGTTATACTCATAGGTTACATGTTATAAAAAGGTTTTACATGTAAACTAGTGTTATACACATAGGTTACATGTTATATATAAGTTTTACATGTATACTAGTGTTATACTCATAGGTTACATGTTATATATAAGTTTTAGTTGTATACTAGTTTTATACTCATAGGTTACATGTTATATATAAGTTTTAGTTGTATACTAGTTTTATACTCATAGGTTACATGTTATATATAAGTTTTAGTTGTATACTAGTGTTATATTCATAGGTTACATTTTATATCTAAGTTTTAGTTGTATCCTAGTGTTATACTCATAGGTTACATGTTATATATAAGTTTTAGTTGTATACTAGTGTTATATTCATAGGTTACATGTTATATATAAGTTTTAGTTGTATCCTAGTGTTATATTCATAGGTTAAATGTTATATATAAGTTTTAGTTGTATACTAGTGTTATATTCATAGGTTACATGTTATATATAAGTTTTAGTTGTATACTAGTGTTATATTCATAGGTTACATGTTATATATAAGTTTTAGTTGTATACTAGTGTTATACTCATAGGTTACATGTTATATATAAGTTTTACATGTATCCTAGTGTTATATTCATAGGTTAAATGTTATATATAAGTTTTACATGTATCCTAGTGTTATACTCATAGGTTACATGTTATATATAAGTTTTACTTGTATCCTAGTGTTATACTCATAGGTTACATGTCATATATAAGTTTTAGTTGTATCCTAGTGTTATACTCATAGGTTACATGTTATATATAAGTTTTAGTTGTATACTAGTGTTATATTCATAGGTTACATGTTATATATAAGTTTTAGTTGTATACTAGTTTTATACTCATAGGTTACATGTTATATATAAGTTTTAGTTGTATACTAGTGTTATATTCATAGGTTACATGTTATATATAAGTTTTAGTTGTATCCTAGTGTTATACTCATAGGTTACATGTTATATATAAGTTTTACATGTATACTAGTGTCATATTCATAGGTTACATGTTATATATAAGTTGTACATGTATCCTAGTGTTATATTCATAGGTTACATGTTGTATATAAGTTTTATATGTATACTAGTGTTATATTCATAGGTTACATGTTATATATAAGTTTTACATGTATCCTAGTGTTATATTCATAGGATACATGTTATATATAAGTTTTACATGTATACTAGTGTTATATTCATAGGTAATATGTTATATATAAGTTTCACATGTATACTAGTGTTATACTCATAGGTTACATGTTATATATAAGTTTTACATGTATCCTAGTGTTATATTCATAGGTTAAATGTTATATATAAGTTTTACATGTATCCTAGTGTTATAGTCATAGGTTACATGTTATATATAAGTTTTACATGTATCCTAGTGTTATAATCATAGGTTATATGTTATATATAAGTTTTACTTGTATCCTAGTGTTATATTCTTAGGTTACATGTTATATATAAGTTTTACATGTATACTAGTGTTATACTCATAGGTTACTAGTTATATATAAATTTTACATGTATACTAGTGTTATATTCATAGGTTACATGTCATATATAAGTTTTACATGTAAACTAGTGTTATATTAATAGGTTACATGTTATAAAAAAGTTTTAGTTGTATACTAGTGTTATATTCATAGGTTGCATGTTATATATAAGTTTTAGTTGTATACTAGTGTTATACTCATAGGTTACATGTTATATATAAGTTTTACTTGTATCCTAGTGTTATATTCATAGGTTAAATGTTATATATAAGTTTTACATGTATCCTAGTGTTATACTCATAGGTTACATGTTATATATAAGTTTTACTTGTATCCTAGTGTTATACTCATAGGTTACATGTTATATATAAGTTTTAGTTGTATCCTAGTGTTATACTCATAGGTTACATGTTATATATAAGTTTTAGTTGTATACTAGTGTTATATTCATAGGTTACATGTTATATATAAGTTTTAGTTGTATACTAGTTTTATACTCATAGGTTACATGTTATATATAAGTTTTAGTTGTATACTAGTGTTATATTCATAGGTTACATGTTATATATAAGTTTTAGTTGTATCCTAGTGTTATACTCATAGGTTACATGTTATATATAAGTTTTACATGTATACTAGTGTTATACTCATAGGTTACATGTTATATATAAGTTTTACATGTATCCTAGTGTCATATTCATAGGTTACATGTTATATATAAGTTGTACATGTATCCTAGTGTTATATTCATAGGTTACATGTTGTATATAAGTTTTATATGTATACTAGTGTTATATTCATAGGTTACATGTTATATATAAGTTTTACATGTATCCTAGTGTTATATTCATAGGATACATGTTATATATAAGTTTTACATGTATACTAGTGTTATATTCATAGGTTACATGTTATATATAAGTTTCACATGTATACTAGTGTTATACTCATAGGTTACATGTTATATATAAGTTTTACATGTATCCTAGTGTTATATTCATAGGTTAAATGTTATATATAAGTTTTACATGTATCCTAGTGTTATAGTCATAGGTTACATGTTATATATAAGTTTTACATGTATCCTAGTGTTATAATCATAGGTTATATGTTATATATAAGTTTTACTTGTATCCTAGTGTTATATTCTTAGGTTACATGTTATATATAAGTTTTACATGTATACTAGTGTTATACTCATAGGTTACTAGTTATATATAAATTTTACATGTATACTAGTGTTATATTCATAGGTTACATGTCATATATATGTTTTACATGTAAACTAGTGTTATATTCATAGGTTACATGTTATAAAAAAGTTTTACATGTAAACTAGTGTTATACACATAGGTTACATGTTATATATAAGTTTTACATGTATACTAGTGTTATACTCATAGGTTACATGTTATATATAAGTTTTACTTGTATCCTAGTGTTATACTCATAGGTTACATGTTATATATAAGTTTTAGTTGTATACTAGTTTTATACTCATAGGTTACATGTTATATATAAGTTTTACATGTATCCTAGTGTTATACACATAGGTTACATGTTATATATAAGTTTTACATGTATCCTAGTGTTATACACATAGGTTACATGTTATATATAAGTTTTACATGTATACTAGTGTTATACTCATAGGTTACATGTTATATATAAGTTTTACATGTATACTAGTGTTATACTCATAGGTTACATGTTATATATAAGTTTTAGTTGTATCCTAGTGTTATACACATAGGTTACATGTTATATATAAGTTTTACATGTATCCTAGTGTTATACACATAGGTTACATGTTATATATAAGTTTTACATGTATCCTAGTGTTATACACATAGGTTACATGTTATATATAAGTTTTAGTAGTATCCTAGTGTTATACACATAGGTTACATGTTATATATAAGTTTTACATGTATCCTAGTGTTATACACATAGGTTACATGTTATATATAAGTTTTACATGTATCCTAGTGTTATACTCATAGGTTACATGTTATATATAAGTTTTACTTGTATCCTAGTGTTATACTCATAGGTTACATGTTATATATAAGTTTTACATGTATCCTAGTGTTATATTCATAGGTTACATGTTATATATAAGTTTTACTTGTATCCTAGTGTTATACTCATAGGTTACATGTTATATATAAGTTTTACATGTATCCTAGTGTTATATTCATAGGTAATATGTTGTATATAAGTTTTACATGTATACTAGTGTTATATTCATAGGTTACATGTTATATATAAGTTTTACATGAATCCTAGTGTTATACTCATAGGTTACATGTTATATGTAAGTTTTACATGAATCCTAGTGTTATATTCATAGGTTACATGTTATATATAAGTTTTACTTGTATCCTAGTGTTATACTCATAGGTTACATGTTATATATAAGTTTTACATGTATCCTAGTGTTATATTCATAGGTAATATGTTGTATATAAGTTTTACATGTATACTAGTGTTATATTCATAGGTTACATGTGATATATAAGTTTTACATGAATCCTAGTGTTATATTCATAGGTTACATGTTATATATAAGTTTTACATGTATCCTAGTGTTATATTCATAGGTTACATGTTATATATAAGTTTTACATGTATACTAGTGTTATATTCATTGGTTACATGTTATATATAAGTTTTACATGTATCCTAGTGTTATATTGATAGGTTACATGTTGTATATAAGTTTTACATGTATACTAGTGTTATATTCATAGGTTACATGTTAAAGATAAGTTTTACATGTATCCTAGTGTTATATTCATAGGTTAAATGTTATATATAAGTTTTACATGTATCCTAGTGTTATACTCATAGGTTACATGTTATATATAAGTTTTACTTGTATCCTAGTGTTATACTCATAGGTTACATGTTATATATAAGTTTTAGTTGTATCCTAGTGTTATACTCATAGGTTACATGTTATATATAAGTTTTAGTTGTATACTAGTGTTATATTCATAGGTTACATGTTATATATAAGTTTTAGTTGTATACTAGTTTTATACTCATAGGTTACATGTTATATATAAGTTTTAGTTGTATACTAGTGTTATATTCATAGGTTACATGTTATATATAAGTTTTAGTTGTATCCTAGTGTTATACTCATAGGTTACATGTTATATATAAGTTTTACATGTATACTAGTGTTATACTCATAGGTTACATGTTATATATAAGTTTTACATGTATCCTAGTGTCATATTCATAGGTTACATGTTATATATAAGTTGTACATGTATCCTAGTGTTATATTCATAGGTTACATGTTGTATATAAGTTTTATATGTATACTAGTGTTATATTCATAGGTTACATGTTATATATAAGTTTTACATGTATCCTAGTGTTATATTCATAGGATACATGTTATATATAAGTTTTACATGTATACTAGTGTTATATTCATAGGTTACATGTTATATATAAGTTTCACATGTATACTAGTGTTATACTCATAGGTTACATGTTATTTATAAGTTTTACATGTATCCTAGTGTTATATTCATAGGTTAAATGTTATATATAAGTTTTACATGTATCCTAGTGTTATAGTCATAGGTTACATGTTATATATAAGTTTTACATGTATCCTAGTGTTATAATCATAGGTTATATGTTATATATAAGTTTTACTTTTATCCTAGTGTTATATTCTTAGGTTACATGTTATATATAAGTTTTACATGTATACTAGTGTTATACTCATAGGTTACTAGTTATATATAAATTTTACATGTATACTAGTGTTATATTCATAGGTTACATGTCATATATAAGTTTTACATGTAAACTAGTGTTATATTCATAGGTTACATGTTATAAAAAAGTTTTACATGTAAACTAGTGTTATACACATAGGTTACATGTTATATATAAGTTTTACATGTATACTAGTGTTATACTCATAGGTTACATGTTATATATAAGTTTTACTTGTATCCTAGTGTTATACTCATAGGTTACATGTTATATATAAGTTTTAGTTGTATACTAGTTTTATACTCATAGGTTACATGTTATATATAAGTTTTACATGTATCCTAGTGTTATACACATAGGTTACATGTTATATATAAGTTTTACATGTATCCTAGTGTTATACACATAGGTTACATGTTATATATAAGTTTTACATGTATCCTAGTGTTATACACATAGGTTACATGTTATATATAAGTTTTACATGTATCCTAGTGTTATACACATAGGTTACATGTTATATATAAGTTTTAGTAGTATCCTAGTGTTATACACATAGGTTACATGTTATATATAAGTTTTACATGTATCCTAGTGTTATACACATAGGTTACATGTTATATATAAGTTTTACATGCATCCTAGTGTTATACTCATAGGTTACATGTTATATATAAGTTTTACATGTATCCTAGTGTTATACACATAGGTTACATGTTATATATAAGTTTTACATGTATACTAGTGTTATACTCATAGGTTACATGTTATATATAAGTTTTACATGTATACTAGTTTTATACTCATAGGTTACATGTTATATATAAGTTTTAGTTGTATCCTAGTGTTATACACATAGGTTACATGTTATATATAAGTTTTACATGTATCCTAGTGTTATACACATAGGTTACATGTTATATATAAGTTTTACATGCATCCTAGTGTTATACTCATAGGTTACATGTTGTATATAAGTTTTACATGTATCCTAGTGTTATACTCATAGGTTACATGTTATATATAAGTTTTACATGTATACTAGTGTTATACACATAGGTTACATGTTATATATAAGTTTTACATGTATCCTAGTGTTATACTCATAGGTTACATGTTATATATAAGTTTTACTTGTATCCTAGTGTTATACTCATAGGTTACATGTTATATATAAGTTTTACATGTATCCTAGTGTTATACTCATAGGTTACATGTTATATATAAGTTTTAGTTGTATACTAGTTTTATACTCATAGGTTACATGTTATATATAAGTTTTACATGTATCCTAGTGTTATATTCATAGGTTACATGTTATATATAAGTTTTACATGTATCCTAGTGTTATACTCATAGGTTACATGTTATATATAAGTTTTACATGTATCCTAGTGTTATACTCATAGGTTACATGTTATATATAAGTTTTACATGTATCCTAGTGTTATATTCATAGGTTACATGTTATATATAAGTTTTACATGTATCCTAGTGTTATACTCATAGGTTACATGTTATATATAAGTTTTACATGTATCCTAGTGTTATACTCATAGGTTACATGTTATATATAAGTTTTACATGTATCCTAGTGTTATATTCATAGGTTACATGTTATATATAAGTTTTACATGTATCCTAGTGTTATACTCATAGGTTACATGTTATATATAAGTTTTACTTGTATCCTAGTGTTATACTCATAGGTTACATGTTATATATAACTTTTACATGAATCCTAGTGTTATACTCATAGGTTACATGTTATATATAAGTTTTACATGTATCCTAGTGTTATACTCATAGGTTACATGTTATATATAAGTTTTACATGTATCCTAGTGTTATACTCATAGGTTACATGTTATATATAAGTTTTACTTGTATCCTAGTGTTATACTCATAGGTTACATGTTATATATAAGTTTTACTTGTATCCTAGTGTTATACTCATAGGTTACATGTTATATATAAGTTTTACATGTATCCTAGTGTTATATTCATAGGTTACATGTTATATATAAGTTTTACTTGTATCCTAGTGTTATACTCATAGGTTACATGTTATATATAAGTTTTACATGTATCCTAGTGTTATATTCATAGGTAATATGTTGTATATAAGTTTTACATGTATACTAGTGTTATATTCATAGGTTACATGTTATATATAAGTTTTACATGAATCCTAGTGTTATACTCATAGGTTACATGTTATATGTAAGTTTTACATGAATCCTAGTGTTATATTCATAGGTTACATGTTATATATAAGTTTTACTTGTATCCTAGTGTTATACTCATAGGTTACATGTTATATATAAGTTTTACATGTATCCTAGTGTTATATTCATAGGTAATATGTTGTATATAAGTTTTACATGTATACTAGTGTTATATTCATAGGTTACATGTTATATATAAGTTTTACATGAATCCTAGTGTTATATTCATAGGTTACATGTTATATATAAGTTTTACATGTATCCTAGTGTTATATTCATAGGTTACATGTTATATATAAGTTTTACATGTATACTAGTGTTATATTCATTGGTTACATGTTATATATAAGTTTTACATGTATCCTAGTGTTATATTGATAGGTTACATGTTGTATATAAGTTTTACATGTATACTAGTGTTATATTCATAGGTTACATGTTAAAGATAAGTTTTACATGTATCCTAGTGTTATACTAATAGGTTACATGTTGTATATAAGTTTTACTTGTATCCTAGTGTTATAGTTATAGGTTACATGTTATATATAAGTTTTACATGTATCCTAGTGTTATACTAATAGGTTACATGTTGTATATAAGTTTTACATGTATCCTAGTGTTATAGTTATAGGTTACATGTTATATATAAGTTTTACTTGTATCTTAGTGTTATAGTTATAGGTTACATGTTATATATAAGTTTTACTTGTATCCTAGTGTTATACTCATAGGTTACATGTTATATATAAGTTTTACATGTATCCTAGTGTTATATTCATAGGTTACATGTTATATATAAGTTTTACATGTATCCTAGTGTTATACTCATAGGTTACATGTTATATATAAGTTTTACATGTATCCTAGTGTTATACTCATAGGTTACATGTTATATATAAGTTTTACATGTATCCTAGTGTTATATTCATAGGTTACATGTTATATATAAGTTTTACATGTATCCTAGTGTTATACTCATAGGTTACATGTTATATATAAGTTTTACATGTATCCTAGTGTTATACTCATAGGTTACATGTTATATATAAGTTTTACATGTATCCTAGTGTTATATTCATAGGTTACATGTTATATATAAGTTTTACATGTATCCTAGTGTTATACTCATAGGTTACATGTTATATATAAGTTTTACTTGTATCCTAGTGTTATACTCATAGGTTACATGTTATATATAACTTTTACATGAATCCTAGTGTTATACTCATAGGTTACATGTTATATATAAGTTTTACATGTATCCTAGTGTTATACTCATAGGTTACATGTTATATATAAGTTTTACATGTATCCTAGTGTTATACTCATAGGTTACATGTTATATATAAGTTTTACTTGTATCCTAGTGTTATACTCATAGGTTACATGTTATATATAAGTTTTACTTGTATCCTAGTGTTATACTCATAGGTTACATGTTATATATAAGTTTTACATGTATCCTAGTGTTATATTCATAGGTTACATGTTATATATAAGTTTTACTTGTATCCTAGTGTTATACTCATAGGTTACATGTTATATATAAGTTTTACATGTATCCTAGTGTTATATTCATAGGTAATATGTTGTATATAAGTTTTACATGTATACTAGTGTTATATTCATAGGTTACATGTTATATATAAGTTTTACATGAATCCTAGTGTTATACTCATAGGTTACATGTTATATGTAAGTTTTACATGAATCCTAGTGTTATATTCATAGGTTACATGTTATATATAAGTTTTACTTGTATCCTAGTGTTATACTCATAGGTTACATGTTATATATAAGTTTTACATGTATCCTAGTGTTATATTCATAGGTAATATGTTGTATATAAGTTTTACATGTATACTAGTGTTATATTCATAGGTTACATGTTATATATAAGTTTTACATGAATCCTAGTGTTATATTCATAGGTTACATGTTATATATAAGTTTTACATGTATCCTAGTGTTATATTCATAGGTTACATGTTATATATAAGTTTTACATGTATACTAGTGTTATATTCATTGGTTACATGTTATATATAAGTTTTACATGTATCCTAGTGTTATATTGATAGGTTACATGTTGTATATAAGTTTTACATGTATACTAGTGTTATATTCATAGGTTACATGTTAAAGATAAGTTTTACATGTATCCTAGTGTTATACTAATAGGTTACATGTTGTATATAAGTTTTACTTGTATCCTAGTGTTATAGTTATAGGTTACATGTTATATATAAGTTTTACATGTATCCTAGTGTTATACTAATAGGTTACATGTTGTATATAAGTTTTACATGTATCCTAGTGTTATAGTTATAGGTTACATGTTATATATAAGTTTTACTTGTATCTTAGTGTTATAGTTATAGGTTACATGTTATATATAAGTTTTACTTGTATCCTAGTGTTATACTCATAGGTTACATGTTATATATAAGTTTTACATGTATCCTAGTGTTATATTCATAGGTTACATGTTATATATAAGATTTACATGTATCCTAGTGTTATATTCATAGGTTACATGTTATATATAAGTTTTACATGTATCCTAGTGTTATACACATAGGTTACATGTTATATATAAGTTTTACTTGTATCCTAGTGTTATATTCATAGGTTACATGTTATATATAAGTTTTACATGTATCCTAGTGTTATACTCATAGGTTACATGTTATATATAAGTTTTACATGTATCCTAGTGTTATACTCATAGGTTACATGTTATATATAAGTTTTACATGTATCCTAGTGTTATACTAATAGGTTACATGTTGTATATAAGTTTTACATGTATCCTAGTGTTATAGTTATAGGTTACATGTTATATATAAGTTTTACTTGTATCTTAGTGTTATAGTTATAGGTTACATGTTATATATAAGTTTTACTTGTATCCTAGTGTTATACTCATATGTTACATGTTATATATAAGTTTTACATGTATTCTGTTGTTATACTCATAGGTTACATGTTATATATAAGTTTTACATGTATCTTAGTGTTATAGTTATAGGTTACATGTTATATATAAGTTTTACATGTATCTTAGTGTTATAGTTATAGGTTACATGTTATATATAAGTTTTACATGTATTCTGTTGTTATACTCATAGGTTACATGTTGTATATAAGTTTTACATGTATCCTAGTGTTATAGTTATAGGTTACATGTTATATATAAGTTTTACTTGTATCCTAGTGTTATACTTATAGGTTACATGTTATATATAAGTTTTACATGTATCCTAGTGTTATACTCATAGGTTACATGTTATATATAAGTTTTACATGTATTTTGTTGTTATACTCATAGGTTAAATGTTGTATATAAGTTTTACATGTATTCTGTTGTTATACTCATAGGTCAAATGTTATATATAAGTTTTGCATGTATTCTGTTGTTATACTCATAGGTTACATGTTATATAGATGTTCAAACCATCTGGCGAAAAACGAAGCGATACACGATATTTGCTGCGAAATCTCATGGTATGGGATACTGCGACAGTGCCAGATCTCGTGTTACAATATCATGTCTCACGTCGCGTCGGAATATCGGGTCTCGCCCTAAGGATGCGAGGCCCGATTTTCTGTATGACAATCAAATTTCCCGAATTAGAGATATTAGGATTAATATTTCCACTGTAGTTTTTAGGTTTAAGATTTTATAAAAAAGCATTAGCAAACCTAAATTGATGATTACACTTGACATTACGTAAAACGACGAACCTCGATTCTAAGATTGTTTCTGCCTTGGAAAAATATGTGATAAATTGTACTTGTACTTCGTAAAAAATTACGTGAGACAAATTTGTTTTCTTGTCCCTTAAAAAAGTTTATCGGAGCACATAGTTTTTTTTGTTAGACATTTGAGGTCCCATTTGTCTCATGTGAGACAAATGCGACTGCATCGGTCTTACGTAAGACAAATGTGCTCCTACAAAGCATTAACTTCGCACCCTCGTGAATGTATAAACGTTACATGCATTTGATAAAAAGTCATCCAACATTTCCCCAGATAATGACAGGCAAAGAGAAAGAAAAAGATAGATAATTATATTTACACGGTCAATTTCAACAAAGTTCAACACCTTTTGCAAATGAACCAACGCCTTGTTAAATTACTAGACAACCCATGCTATACGGAATATTACGACGTACGAGTATTATCCTGGATTCAAGTTTTAATCTATTGAAAATCTAGTGGTAATAAGAGAACGGGACATACAAAATCATGGCATAATGAAATGACAAACAGGAACCACGTTTAATAAAAAATTCAGTCAATATGTTCACTATTGAAGCATATAGAAGACATTAACATATTCCCGTATTATTGTGTCGCTACATTATTAAGAAATATGGCGCTATCAATCATAACATAATTATATTCATCTGGAATATGTTGGTGTCTTAGAAACATACCAATCAAGATAATTGTGTGTAGGTTGTGGCATCAATTATTCATGTGAATAGAATTTAGACAAATGTGGTATTATACGGAAAGCGTCATGTCACGCATTTATTATCTTGTAAATGTTTTCACAAATTACCCGAAACATAAAATGACTCACGAGTAAAGTCTATTACGGCAATCAGAAAATCGATACAAAAGTCTTCATTTTCGTTGTTTTGTGGTCAACTTTTGATCACAGGTGGCTGTATCTGTGTTTGGTTTACGTGATATGTATCGCGCATCAATTATTTCTAAATTGCACGAATTTAATAAAATCTCAGATAGGATTAATCTCAGTGATAATCCCGATATTAATTCATGCCTCAATGATTTCACTAGTATTATTCGACAGGTAGCTGATCCATTATTTTGTAAAAACAAATGGTGTAATGATAAACCTCGTGCACATACTCCTTTTGTAAAAAAAGCCGAATGGTTTGATTCGGAATGTATGACTGCCAAAAATGATTATCTATTAGCGTTAAATACTTTTAATAAGTGTAAAAATGAAGCCAACAGAGTTTTGATGTGCACAAAAAAATAATTTTATACAAATTTCATCGGTAAGAAAAAACGAGGATTTGAATTATAAAAAATGAGAAATATTGAGAATCTTCGTCATAAAAAACCTAAAGATTTTTGGAAACATTTTTCACGTAGAAATAATAATATTTCAAATGATATTACTATAGATGAGTTTTATGATTTTTTCTCAAAATTGAATCAACCGACTAATGTGTTAAATGATGACGCAGAGTATTTTAACTCTTGTCATAATTATGATACAGATGATTGCATTTTTGATGAGTTAGATTGTGATATAACTGTACCAGAAGTCAATTATGTTATTCGTAATTTGAAAAGAAATAAATCTGTTGCTGGTGATTTTTTATTGAATGAATATTTTATGGAATCATGTGATATTTTGTCTTCTCACCTTGCTGACCTATTTAATGCAATTTTAAAAACAGGTGTTTTTCCTGATGCTTGGATGGATGGTATTATTGTACCATTGCATAAGAAAAATGACAAAAATTATTACCGAGGTATTACTTTAGTAAGTTGTTTTTCAAAAATGTTTACTGGTATATTAAATAAGCGTATTAACGATTGGATAAAAAATAATGATATTATTAGGGATGCTCAATTTGGGTTTAGGAAAGGTCGTTCAACAACTGATGCTATTTTTGTTCTACATGCTGTTATTGAAAAGTTGTTACATGAGAATGAACGATTAGCTTGCGCCTTTATTGATTTTAGTAAGGCCTTCGATAGTATATATAGAAATGGGTTATGGTATAAATTACACACATTAGATATTAAAGGTAAATGTTTAAGAATTATTAAGGACATGTATTCGAAGGTTAAGGCTTGTGTAAAAGGGTGTAAATCGTATTCTGATTAGTTTGAATGTTCAATTGGATTAAAGCAGGGGGAGGTGTTATCGCCCGCGTTATTTTCATTGTTCCTCGAAGACTTAGAGTTATTATTAACAGAAAATATCAACAGTGGAATAAATATTGATGAAATATCCTTTATTCTAATGCTTTTTGCAGACGATATGGTGATTTTAGATAAAAATGATCTGCAACGTAGTTTAGACATACTAAAAATATATTGCGACAAATGGGGTCTTACAGTTAATTCTTCAAAAAGTAAAATTGATGTTTTCAGAAAAAGGGGTCCATTGAAAAAAGATGAAAAATGGCTTTTTAATGGGATGGAATTGGAAACAGTGGATAAATTTAATTACCTTGGAACAGTATTTAATAGTAATGGCAGTTTCACCAATAATATTGAAATGCTTGTTGGGAAGGGTGTTAAAGCCATGCATTTTCTTTTAGCTAATACAAAAAAGTTTAATCTGAAATTAAGTACAATGTTTCAACTTTTTGATGCTTTTGTTAGTTCTACATTGAATTATGCCAGTGAAATTTGGGGATTTTCTAAGAACAAAGAAATTGAACGTGTAGATATGAAATTTTGTAAATTATTGCTTAAAGTTAAATCTCCAACTTCTAGTATGAGTATTTATGGTGAACTAGGTCGTTATCCACTTTACTTTAATAGATATGTTCGTATTATCAAGTTCTGGTGTAAAATTATTAATACAGAACATATTATTGTTAAAAATTGTATGAATCTATGCTTACTGGTTGCTATAATAACAGCATGAATTGGGCCAACAAGGTTAAGTTACTTTTTAGATAATTTTGGATTCAGTTTTGTTTGGGCTGATCCATATAGCGTTGATATAATAATTTCCATTGTGTTTTTAAACAACGTGCTATAGATGTATTTTTTTCAGTCTTGGTATAACAGTATTTCGACAAGTCCGTGTTTACACTCTTATTGCTATTTTAAAACAAACGTATGTTATGAAAATTATTTAGATTTTGTTCCAAAAAGATTTAGAATAGCAATGACTCAGTTAAGATTGTCATCACATCAGCTAAGAATAGAAACTGGTAGATACGGCAATCAAAGAATAGAGCGTAATTTACGTACCTGTCTGATATGTAATTCAAATGACATCGAAGATGATTACCACTTTGTTATTATTTGTCCTTTATATATTAATATTCGTAAGCAATTTTTAAAACCATACTACTATGTTCGCCCAAGTGTCTTCAAATTCACTCAACTCATGCTATCTATTGAAAAATTAGACATAATTAATCTAGCAAAATTCACATATCATGCATTTTCTTTACGTAAACAATCAGTCGTTGTCGATACTTAGTATTTCTAGGTGGACATGATGTAACCATTATTTTGGGTAAAAATCATTACCCAGATTCTAATCTAGTTGATGCTTTTTTGTTTGTTTTATTGTTGTTGTTGTTTTTCCATGAGTAACTTGCAGTTTACAAATCTAAATCATGCTTCTTGATTCATGTCATTTTAAGCATAGCTCAACCTCTTTAATTTATAAACTATTATTTTTCATTAATTATCTGTCTTTCTTAGAACTACTATTTGAATTTTCACGATGTCACATGATTAAAACTTTATTGTATTTATACATATGTTTGTAACGAGATACTATGTTATGTATAAGTTACTAAATAAAATCATGTTCTATTCTGTTCTATGTCTATATGCCAAACAATGTGGAACATCGCATCTCGTTTTTTCAGCATAAAAGATGTGCGCTGAAGGAAAATCGCAACACATGTCATTCAGATAAACTATACGATCTTCATTCCTGCCGAAAATCGCATTCAATTACATCTAATAACTGTGAAACGGTAAAATTGTGTTCCTTTCGTTATTTAACTTCGCTGCAGGCCATTTTGAGTCAAGTGCTAGTGATGTATCAGGCGATCTGATTGGTCGGCATGAAATGAACAGTCTATTGTACACACATATCCGACCAATCAGATCGCTTGATACATAACTCGCACTTGACTCAAATGACCTGCATCGTAGTAAAATAACGAAATTAACACTGTTTTACCGCTTTTCTTTTTACAGTTATTAGATATAATTGAATAAGATTTTCGGTGAGGATGAATATCTTATAGTTTATCTGAATGATATGTGTAGCTACTTTCATTCAGTGCACGTATTTTATGCTGAAACAACGAGATGCGATGTTCCACATTGTTTGGCATATAGACATATAGTAGGCTTTTCACCTTGATAGTATATATAAGATCAGTGACGGGACTTTTTTTTCATCATTTGTGGACCAAACACTGATACTGCCACCTGTGATTTTGATCGTACTGACGTGTATTA
Source organism: Lutraria lutraria (assembly GCA_964023205.1). Classification (NCBI taxonomy): domain Eukaryota; kingdom Metazoa; phylum Mollusca; class Bivalvia; order Venerida; family Mactridae; genus Lutraria; species Lutraria lutraria. The sequence goes on from OZ026847.1 coordinate 76,476, forward strand.
AACATGTAAACAGTGTATTACACATGTAAACAGTGTATTGTACATGTAAACAGTGTATCATACATGTAAACAGCTGACGTAGAAAAGTAGTGCACGAAATCATTGCCAAAATTTTGTCCTCAATATAAACTATTGGCATGAAATTTGACATTGCCACTTTAATTACAATTTGTACGAGTATATGATGAATTTAAGATACCTTAACTTTCTTATGCTGTTTATGATAATTCAAACATTGATGTCAAAGAATAATCTTCAAGAAATTTATATTTGATGTTGGAATAAAAGAAATTAATTTGATAAAACAAAAGGGTGTTTTTTTCTCATTAATTATAGTGAGCTGCATTATTAATCACATGATACCTGTTCCGCGTACTTTTAGATTTTATTGAATCAACTACAATGTCATGTTTATTGAAGATGAAGATTTAATCAACATACGAAGAATAGTTTTTGCTCATTTAATCAAATCAATTATCCGAACGTCTTGTTTTCATACACTCAAGATAAAACCGAATTGTTAAGTTCAATTAACATTAATGAAACAGATTTAAGTCATTGTATCATATACGTTGTTAGCTACATACGTACGCTTTGTGATTCCTGCTTAATCAAGACTCTGTACATTCATATAAGACAAGGTCAAGTGTCAAAGGTGCTGATGCAATTCCTAAGGTTAAATGTTACGGGTCAAGGTGTTTTTGCTTCGTAGGTTGTTCTCTCTGGAATAAGTTACCTCCTGTCATAGCTTATACCACCAGACTGTCTGCTTTTAAATCAGCCGTCTGAAATTACCTGTTAGATTTATTGTCTTAATTTTTGTATTACTATATTGCTTTAATGGTGGTCAGTTTATTATTTATGAAGAGTATTTTTGTTTGAATCGGTATAGTTACTGTTTTACTTCATTTCATTTTACAGTCCTTACAGTAATCACATGTAATATTTTCAAATTATTTTAGATCTGCAGCCTGTTATCGTGTAGAATAATTATTGATTTTTATAAAAATGTCTCCATATGTCATACCATCAACTCGGAGTAGAGGATCACAATGGAAATAAGAGTTTGTCTCTTTTTTGTGTCAGCATGGACCTTATTTCATGTGTGTAATTTTTGACCTCATCGTTACTTATTGAATACATCTAAATTATTTCTAACAGATATGTTTGAAATAAAGGTGAGTTCGTTTTCGTGTTTGTCCAAATTCTATTTTTAGCCACATATTATGTACAAAACTGCACGATGTTTTTCGCATTGTTTACCAGACAAACTTTATTAGTTAACCCTTGATATTGCCGTTATATATATATATATACTATAGTATAGTATATACTGGACCGTTAAAAATTTGGATTTTCGTCTGATAAAGCATCAATTAAAATTATATTTTTGTATAATTGACACATTTTAATTGCTGTTCGTTCGAAGTTAATTTTTATTGCCAACTGTACGTAGTCTTTTAATTATTTTAGTCTCAATTCAAAGCAATACTGAAGACCATTTCGAAGGTTCATTGCAACAGTGTCGTAACTCATATGTTGCACTGAGCCCTCGATTTCAACAATGAATTACGCCACCACTGAGTCTGTCAGAATATACTATATATTGTAAAAACTTGAATAATTGCCTAGTTACCATTTGTAAAATTCATCAATTTCTTTATTGTTTTTCCAGTACATAGGTGATTCAGAGTGGGTCTACCAGCTAGAGAATAATATTTTGCTGATTTTTTTATTTACATGCCTAAAGTAAACCTTCAAGTTAGAAAGAGCACCACATTCTAGAAGAGACTTGTAGTTCAAAGCCCATCAAGGTAAAAGTCAACAAAAGCTGTTTATTTATAAGGATTATGATTATCTATATATAATTATATAATTGTGTGCGTATTGTTCTGAAAGCTATGACCTGGGTTCATTTGGATTTAATGTATTGTGCAAAAATAAATGGATATAAATATCTATTATATTGTTTGAAGTTTGGAAAATTAAGACAAACTAAGTGGTAATTTTTCCTCTAAAGTATAATATTTCTTTTTACTTAATCTACTATAATCTAGTATTATAAATACATCTAAATATTAAAAATATACAATAAATATATACAATATTTATTATATAGTATTATCATATAGATAGTACATTAAGTCTCATAAGTGGTACATTAAGACCTGGTACATAAGAGATGGCTAGTAGAAACTACCGATTACACTGTCTTTTTCATTGTTTTCTAGACGAATTATACTTATGAGTATTAGTTTATTATAGCTGTTCGCGAGTATATAGTGTAGAGTCTATTACTAGTTTGGCTAATCCTGGCCATTTGATTGGCTAATGGTGATGACTGAATCTATTAATAGTTGACAGGTAAGTAAATCATGAAGGCATTTCCTAGATAAGTTGTTGTGTGGCTATTTGAAGTTCAATGTGGTTGTATGATAGTGCTAAGATTTATGGTGAATTCGTTAACATTTAGGGTTGATTCTATTTGATTGATGTAGGGTATGATATTACCATGTGCTTGTGAACTATATACATGAATGTATTCATTTGTCTAATATCCATGATTGTTATTATAATGTGTATTTCTCATATCATATAAATATTTTATACTCTCCTTAATGTAGGATTGAATAAAATATACAGTCAATATCCTTTATGAAAAAAGCAACTTCATACAAAAACATAAACCAATATGCTTCTTGTAATTCGTCTAACTATAACGTTTTGTTATAGTTGTTCTTGTTATGCTTAATTTATAATCATTTAACCTAACAGAATAACCGTGCAAACAACATTGATTGATAAGGAATTCCCTAATTATGAATTTGCAGTCTACCGTTACCAATAAGCAAGTTAGGCCACTAATTATTTTAATTATTGATTTATTTTAAAATTATATTAATAGTCTACTGTTATTATTATTCTGTAAATAATACATTGTACAGCATAAGCATTGTTAAATCATTCTGAAAATTCAAATTACCTTTCAATAGATACACTATAATATAAAATTTATTGAACTTGTTCTTCATTGACCTTGTGTGTTGTACTTATTGCCTAGTGTAGACTGAATAAAACTTTTCAGTTGCATATTTATTACTTACTATAGGACTCTTATAATTTGATTGTAAGACGATGAACCTAGAAAAGTAAACGTCAGGGGTGAGGATGTGTGACAGTGTCTACAAAGCCAGTCACTGTTAAAGACAGTTAAATCGAAATTATAGGTATGAAAATTAATGATTCATTGTATGAAATTAACTGTAACTGTATTTGAGCTGCAGTATGAGAAAATCAATATGATAGCTTTTTGACCAGTATGTGCCCAGAATAATTCGCAAATGGTCGCTAAAGCTGAACAGGTCTTCTTAACTGGTTAAATAGACATTATGTAGGACATCTCATACCATGGCTTATTTGTCCTTCTTTATTTGTAGAAGTTAAAATTGTTCTTGGATACCTTTCTTATTGAAAAGTAGACCAGTGAATAATAGATTTAACTTGAAAATACAATATCCATACCCACAGCTTTGAATGATATTTTCATAATGCTTGGTCAGAATAAATGTCTGTATTAAATCTACAAATGATTTTAATATGGGTCATTAGTGGTAAAACCTATAGATCACCTGGTCAAATATTCACAATAGAGGCTGTTTTGCACTAAACTACATGTACTGTTGTGGCACAAGGTCAAATCTTAAGAAAACATTGTCTTTGTTGTAGTTGTCATTGTTTTGATAAGATCTTCACCAAACCTTGTCGGAATGCTTGTCTCATTTATATGTAGGACAAGATCGAACATGGGTCATATGGGATCAAAAACTAGGTCACAATTTCAAAACAATGTTTTAATGAGTAAATAATGATTGTCATGTGAGCGATAGAGGGCCATATTGGCTCTCTTTTTATTTAAAAACTAACTTACTTTCCTGTATGTACATTTTTACGATTTGCATTTACAATGCCCTTTTCATAGCATTGTTTGTTAATAAAGTTCTGTTACTGTTAATAAAGTCTACCTTTAGCTCTTCTCCATAAAGATAAGATATTCCGGCCACCAGCAGATGGTATAAAAAAATATGTACTTGTTTATTTGTCCTATCTGTAGAGTATTGATAGTACTTCAAACACCTGACCATACTTGATTTATTATCCACAATTTCTTTAAGTTATGAAGAGTTTGATTCAAGCACACAAATCATTTAATCAACAGCTATTTCCTCAGTGCTTTCAGCGCTTTAATTATATTTGCTACCATGCTTTATATACCAAAATAAATCAAATCTAAAGATAACGGTATTGATGATTTCAGATTTCCGCACATAATGTTGACAAAATATCTGACCGCTGAGTATTATGAGCATTCCATTTTGTTATTTACATTTATATCATGTCTCCAAATACGTTCATGCGTTCCTTTTATCGACTTAGTTAACTTACTATGCATCTAACGTTAATTACCTGTCCTGTTCTTCGGGATGACGAGTTCGGATACTGAGAGCTACACATGCTCTTTTCGGCGGCTCTTTTATGCTCGTTTTGGCAATTTGCGTGTTTTATGTGGCACTATAATTCAGTTATTAAGATACATAAAAGTATGTTATCATTTAAACAGATTAGATGCATTTCTGGGTCCTTTGATGCTTGATGTTTAATTAAAGCTATAATAAGCTGCGGGAACGGTGTATTGTCATCCCTTGTACCTGCTGTACAGAATTGTAAAATGGTCCAAATAAAACAGAATAATTATACTTACCTTCTACCGGTGTAACGTTTTCAAGCTCCCTTTTTTCAGGTTACCCCCCGGTAACTTAAAAACGTTTTCAAAGTACCGGCCCCGGTAACATTAAAACGTTTTCAAACTCCCTCCCCCGTTTTAATAATCCCCCTCCCTATGTTGATTATTTGTGGCGAAAACGTTTATATTTCAGGTTATAATTCATACTAATCGATTCACAGTCAACATGGTTTATTAACATATAATTCCTGTATTTCTAAACTGAATATACGCATTAATTATATGAAGCTATGGAATCCTATTAGGGTCATGGAGAGTACGCGCCTTTATTCAATTAATTAACAAAAATGCAAGACATGATGTTTGTATCTATTTTTTTGTCAAACTAATTCAAGATTACATTGGTATTTGCGCAATAATGCTCATAGGATTCCATAATGGAGGAATGGACTTGTCAGTATATGACGTCATTTGATTTCGTCGTATGATTTCATCATTAGGACCACCAGTGCCGGTATACCTGCTGCTGTGCACCATGCAAAACGTAAACAAAAAGCCGCCATCGTGGATGAAAAGGGTATTTTTTGCTTATTTCTTCGATTTCGCTTTTCTTTCAAATGTCTGCTATTATAGCAAAGACCATGCTACACAATTTTCTGGACACACTGATACCCATAGTATTTACAAGGTACCTCTGGTATAAAAGTTACCTTGGACAAGAAAATCAAAGCGAGAGAAAACTTCCGTGGTGCACAGCAGCTCATTTAGTATTTTTCGATCTTTTTGTCCAGAAAATTGACTTGTTCGCATACCGATGCACATTTTTATCCATAAGTTGTAATGCAGGTGCTTAAAATTAGACTTTCGGTACATTTAACAACGTATTTTCTAGTAAAACGAATTTCTGAGTTATTTGGTGGACAGCAGCGTAGGAAGTCTAGCATACATAATTATTTGAAATTATAAGTATCGGATATGTTTCAATAGCTACTAGTATATATGATATTTATTCAATCAGGAATAACCAGTTCGACACAAGCCAAAGGAAGTGACTTACTGGGCGATGGAAATATGAACATATAACGTTTGAGAGGAACGCAAGAGCAAGATGCCACATGTTCTAGATTATGGGGCACCAATACCCCCTCCCACCGGAGGCATTTTTCTACAGTATGTTTTTCTGAAAGTGTATGGAAAGACCTACCAAATCCCAGTGTCTACCATCTGGGTGTTGGGGCTTTACTCCGTTACCGCCATTTTGGGGCGTTACCATAATTGAAATTTTAAAGTTAACACAATACCGCAAAGAGATAAAAATAATTTGTGTTAAAGGCTTTGTCATTATAATTATAAGCACAGAGAATGTAAACAAGAGTGTAGAAATGTTAAACTCATCATCAAATGTGGTATAATTTACGTTACCAATATTATATCACTGAAATAAGGTCACATATACTTTAAAATATTCGATTATCATCATATACTTACTGTTTCTGGGTCGGGCAGAACACTATCTAATGAGTAAATGGTACTCAATTGTATTATATGTTGACAGGGTGAAAAAAGGTCACAATAATGCAGAAAATACGTGTATATTATTAACCGCATGCGTTACCAAAATATAACTATGAACATAAGTGCATGTATAACTAAACCTTGATATTTTTTGCATCAGACATTATAAAATCTAAAGTGGCATTTAGGCAATCAATTGTCAATAAATAAATAATTTCATTAATCAAATAAATATTTAATTTAGTCTATCAATTTCATAGTAATTTATAGATATGTTTCTTTTTTCAATGATTATGCAATTGTAACCTGTGACCTAGCAGTGGCCATGAAATCGTTCTCATTGGTTTGGCAGTTTCCGGAACAAATTCACTAATGTCATAGTGAGAACGGGTGTATTTCACACACGTATGCTCCATCTTCGATACATCTAGGTAAAGTAATGAACGACAGTGGTCTCGCGGAACTTATGATAAATTCCGGAATTGTGCCAGTGGTTCTCTTGACAAATGACGTCTGGGAAACACTTAAACCATGCTCTATGGGAGCACAAGCCCTTATCCAAGGGTCAATTACCCCGGCAAAGATTTGAAGAAACACAACCTTTCACACAGAGTATTTCAGCATAATATAATAACTCAGATACGAGCAGAACGTAACACATTTGGCCTGCTTATGCTCCTGTCAGTTCACAATGGCATAGACCTGAAGCTTACCTGGTTATTTCTTCTAGGTCGAGTGCCTTATATTAAATCACCAATAGAACCAACAACTAGCCATTCTACAGAAGGCGCATCCTATGTTGTTAATGGTAACGCCTAATTGGGTAACTGCAGAGTCTTATAGCAGTTCCGGACACATTCGAGCAAGTAGCTGAGTCGATTTCTTATCAGTTGCCTAAAACGTCTCGTGTAGACTTTATATCAGACACTTACAACAAACAGTCTATTCAATCAGATGAGTGCCGATGACGTCTGGCAGCTTCAACGTTCTTGCTCTCAGGTAAAAAAAGCAATAACTCCATGAAATCGGATGGGCTTCATATCTAATGACGACAATAAGACACAGTCAATAAAGCTAATCTTTGAGCAGTCTTATACAAATGGCGTCACAGTCACAATAACTGAGATTCAAAGCACTGAGATTACAGTCTGGAGCGAAGTTTAAATGTGTTAGACAAAACCATCGTTAAACCATTTAAAGGCCTGTGTTATCATCATTTTGAATTAAAATTTGAATGTCAAGTATGTATAGTCTATACAGATGTACATCATTTGACCAATTAACCACAATTACCAAGGAAAAGCTATCATGTGTCAATACGCAATCTCACTACTCTCAGAGACAATATAGTGTTCCAGCGCTACTTTACTGAATGAAACTATTTTCAACATGTAGTGAATTTCGTTACCTCAACAGTTAATGATGAAACGGAGGAAACAAACAGAATCCTGTATATATCTCCAACTTTTATCAAAACTGCAAAGTCTGCAATGTATACTAGTCTTATACTATTTTTCAAAGCGGGTGTATATGCGTCACGTAATTGTAATTAGAAAAAGTAATGTATAGCTATAGGAGCTTTGCTCCTATAAATGAATATTACATGACAATATTAGCCAATTTACCACGCATGTTTGTTCGGATGAACTTTACAGTGCCATTGAGACATTTGTATGTGTGTTGTTTGGTCATTAAAAATACATCAATAAACTGAGGTATGACAAGTATCAAAGCCATGGTTGTGTTCTGAACGCTTTAAGTGGTATGGACATGAGCTTACTCACTCCCTGCAGATCCCGTCTCGTATGTTCAATGTGTTACAGATAGTTATACGGTGTATATTTGGACCCATGCAAAGAGGGCAATCTTGATCTTCTAAAAGTGGATGAAAGTGGTTGGAAATTCGGTCCTGACAACATGCTGGAATACAACTGGTACGAGGATAATATTGTGCCAAAGGCAAGCGACGCAGAAGACACTGATGATAAAAACGACATCGCTCATTAGTATGGTCGATGCTGTCTATTAAACAGAAAAGTGATGAGGATTTGTGAAATTCGTGAACGTTTGCCATCAGAACAACAAAAATACCTTGATGACAATATGTACAGCTAATGAAATCTGACATAACATACAATATTGCACTTAAGTATATATATATATATAAATAATCATGTAACAAATGGTAACGTAAATGACACACACATGTTTATGTGTGTCAATGGCATAATGTTTATTGCACTGTCGCTGTCATTGTAAATTTGATTGTTTCATAGATACATATTCTTAGAATACATTCGATGATGATTTTATAACAGTTTCATGGAAATGTTGTTACTCGTTTATGAATAATTTCAAACGTAACACAAATAAAACCATGTAACGTAAAACACAATCAGTGATGAATTAAAAAAGTTGGAATGTTAATTTACATGTACGTATTGCCAGTAACCAAGTATAAACATTTTGTATATCAAATCAATGTTTTATGCATTGTAAAGCGTGTTAAGTACTTATCGTAATAAAGGTAACATGTAACGTTATGTAACGTAGACTACTATCATCCCAGTCAAACTTTACAACATTTGTAACTAGAAATGTTTTCAAGTTATGGGTATTAATGAATGCATCATGATTACCTATCACTGTAAACCTATTTGATCATAGCATGTGATCACAGTAATATAAATGATTTCCATGTAACACGTATACTTTTATATGTAACGTATTTTACGTAAAATGAAGACATAAACGAGCATTTAATGAAAGAAAAACATGAACATGTGGTAGTATTTGCCTAATATGAATAAAAACATTGTTTACGACTGCTTTTGTGTTGATTTAACATATACAACTGTCATTTCCTTGTCATTTTAGAGTAACGCAGGGTAACGCAAATTACAGAGCATATATAGTGCAATAAAGTGACAAACATGCATTTGATCGATAAGTAAAGCCGCTTCTAACTTATTATGGTCAAAGGAATTGTTCAAATTTATGAATTATTGAAAATATCAAGAATAAGACTTCTAACAAAATAAAATTATTGTCAAACGTATTTTTCGGTAACGGTAATTAGCATACTGTAGTTCACAAACGCCCCAACGCCCAGATTGTAGACACTGAAAAAATGATCAGCAGGCATTGAGCTTTCAAAAAAATGGTGTCTACAAAAATGCCTCCGGGGGGGTTCGCCCAGTAGCCCATAGCCTATTCAAGATGCTACATTAATATCCGATGATTGTTATGTTTGATGTGACATCAATTGGAGAACAGTATCTAGTGTTTAGAATATTGATAAAACATTGTGAAGTACAGTATACGGACTTTATTGCATCAAATTTTCGAATATTGTACATGTAGTTGTTGTATGAAATGCACTTTCGCATATCTTTAGATATTCACTTTATAAGTATTTCAAGAAGAAATATAAAAATAACGTAGTTACAATACAACTTACGTGATGAGAAATATAGACACATTATAGCATATGGCTCTCAGGTCTTTGATCGAAGTAATTTCAAATGACAATATTTGACCCCTTGGATATCTGCATTTTCCTATTGAGGATAGATTTGTACAATTATAACATTAATGTATATGCATGATTTGGACGGGTTTTTACTTTACTATGTTCATATATCTGTTTATAATTTTACACCATGTTAACCAATTAGATCGTGTAGAAAAGGAAAAATAAAAGCATGTTCAAATGTATGTTTATTTGCTTATGCAATAGAATTTGTAAAAAAATATTAGAATGCTGAATCATCAAAAACACAGACAACTCAAGTGGTCAAATTTCAAAGAATCACATTTACATTAAAAGTTTCCTAATAATTACCAACAATCACAGACAATCATTATTACAGTTGACCATTATCCTTCAGTAACCATAAAAATCACAGACAATTATCATTGAGCATCACATTTCAATAAGCACAATAAAACATCTCAGTCAATGATCATTCACTCAGCAAAATGTTTTAAGAACAGCAATAGAAATAAAAGACAGTAATAAATAAACATCATTATTTCAGAATAATGACTAAAATCACAGAAATAATAATTTAGTTATCTAAAACCACTAAAACTGAAACTTTTTAAAGCTTTTATCGGTTCCATGTGTTTGCGGAGGTGGCATACGCAGGCAAATTCTCTGTCGCAAGTATCACACTTGAACTGCTTTTCCTTGTGCACCATTTTCACATACTGAGCAAGGCCTGTGCTAAACTAGTTGCCGCATATTGAGCATGGTTTACGTCACCACGATGGTTACCTGTCAAAAGATTTGTAGGTTTAAAGTTGTGTTTTAGTATGGATACAACGTTGATAACGTAAAATTGTAAAGCATAATGGTTATTGATTATTTATAACTAATAAATGTTGTTAAAGTATTCTCGTATCCTTATTTGATATTTTATGAAAAGACTTCATTAGTTTATATATGTTTCTTACAGATATTGGTCTTATATAACTGATCTACCACACGAAAAAAATAGAAGATTAAAGTTGTTATGATGTTTTTTTTATTCACCTGCATTTTCTTGGCTGTGTTTGGTCTCTGAAACCATGGGAGATCGTGCACCACCGCTATATGTCTAGTCAAGTGTCATTTCCGCGAGTCTGCGGCTCCACAGTAGTCACATGTGTTCATCTTTCTAAAAGAGCACAAAAAAACATCCCTTAATTCTTTAATTATCACTAGATATTTTATTTCATCAACAAATTCCAGAAATTCAGTTCATACAAACAAGTAATTATTACAGCTTGCATACATCCATTTAACGAAAAGTAAAGTTTCGAAGTTGTTTCTTAGTTCTAAAAGGCTGATAATGGTTCTTCGATACAGCCACAGACACTTGACAATGCCTTTAAATCTTTCTATAAGTAAATGAATAAATACTTCATACGTGAAGCAATTAGTAATACTTGCATTTCAGAGCATTGCATGTCATAAGCAATTTCTAAAATGATTGACTGCAAGTAAATTTCCCACAATGGGTGCAAAACTTAACAGAGTTACTTGTATTTAACTAATTGGTTATGCGGGAACAGTCTCAAGTACGCAACAAACTCCTGCTTTACACCCGTTTTCGCTGCTGTCCACCCTTCTTATTCCTACGCTGCTGTCCACCAAATAACTCAGAAATTCGTTTTACTAGAAAATACGTTGCTATATGTACCAAAAGCCTGATTTTAAGCATCTGTATTATAACTTATGGATAAAAATGTGCGTCGATATGCGAACAAGTCAATTTTCTGGACAAAAAGATCGAAAAATATGAAATGAGCTGCTGTGCACCACGGAAGTTTTTCTCTAGCTTCGATTTTCTTGTCCAAGGTAACTTTTATACCAGAGGTACCTTGTAAATACTATGGGTATTAGTGTGTCCAGAAAATTGTGTAGCATGTTCTTTGCTATAGCAGAACTTTGAAAGAAAAGAGAAATCGAAGAAATAAGCAAATAATTACCCTTTTCATCCACGATGGCGGCTTTTTGTTTACGGTTTGGATGGTGCACAGCAGCGGGTATACCGGCACTGACCGCGTGTATAGTCTCATATAACTGTAGTACATGTATGCATTTATGTGTTTGAAATTGTAATCTCCTTATTCGTGTGCAAGCTCTCTCTTATTATGAATTTTCCGGGGTAATCTGAAAACGTGTCAAAGCGCCCCAGGGGTAATCTGAAAACGTTTTCAGATTACCGGGTAGGGCATTTGAAAATGGAGGGGGTAATTTCAAAACGTTTTAATTGTACCCATCCTGGTAACTTAAAAACGTTTTAAAATATCCGGGGGTAATCTGAAAACGTTTTTAAGTTACCAGGGGGGGGGGTATACTGAAAAGGGTGGAGCTTGAAAACGTTACACCGGTACCAAAGGAACGGCCAACTGAGATCTTCTCTACCATTTGGGAAATATTTTATTATCACAATCTTGCTAGGTCTCTTGTACATTGAAAAAAATACCAATTTTATGACATTGTGGCTTTAATTATAGTGTTTGTCAATGATAGAAGAATAACATCAAATGTAGATCGAGAGTATTTAAGATGACGCTTTAAGCCAAGATGCCATGTATACGTAAGATTGGTAGAAATTTGAATTTTATTCATTACGTTTATCAATCATCACTCGTTGTGTTTGTTTCTCTATGGTGAATATCTTGTAAGCTACAAAATCACAGAATTGATGATTCTCCAGATTTGAAGTAGACAAAACTCATTATTTAAATCTAAACAATAGGTTTCATGTAAGTTGTTAACATATAACTAAAATAGATAATATCATATCATAATACACAAATATTGTCAATGACAGGCCCATGGGAAGCAATTTCAGATACGTCTGACAACGGCAGGCCTGATATAGCCTTTTTCAATTACATCCACATCCAATATTAGTGGGGCATACGGACCTGAATAATAGTTTAGTGATTTACTGGTGAACAGTTTAACCTAACATCCAGTTTTCCTGGATTATGTTCACAAGTGCTAAGCGGACAGTCCCTCCTTATAATGAAAAGCATGTTAGTAAATATAAACACAGATGCAATAACAAGGTCAGCAAAACAAGTGCTTTGTTAAATAGTTGGAATGTTATTTTGTCTTAATATTTATTGGATGTCCTATGTAAACAATGCTCGAAGTGAATGAACATGGACAGGAATCTACAACTAAGTTCAACTACAGTTCATGCAACTGAAGACAATTAGAAAGTCACGTGTTGACAGAGGTGTTTACGTCTAAGACTCATTAACATTAATTGTAACTTATGCAATGAATATGTTCTTGTCACGAACATGTAGAACAAGGCGATACGAACAAGGTGGTATAAAAATCTCATTTTTGAAGAAAAGGTCACAGTGCTCTATAAGAATCAGGCGAAGGATATTTTTCGAACATATTGTAATTTCTTGGGAATCCAGTTTTATTGTCTTCATTTATTGCACCTGTTTGGTTATCAAGTTAAACAGATTTAATTTAAATCAGGTAGTCCATATATCAAGGTTGGCATTAATTAAGAATTACTTAGAGGAGTTTTTGACTGATAAATTTAGTGTATATTTACTGTACATATCTCAGTTAATTGTTTTTTCTTCTTCTAAATTTAGCAAAGTGTGATAAATTCTGGCTAGCCGGTCGCGTATTTGAAGAATGTTAAGTGTCTCTTATTGAAAATCCATTACATTTTAATATTATGGATAATTAAATTTGCATTTACATAATGATCTGAAAAAAGATCACTCCAAATGCTTATCTATAATAGCTAGTAACAGAAATACACAGCATATCGTACAGAATGTACAGACACAAATAAATCTAAACTGCGCAGTTGAAATGTTGACACATCTAAGACACACCTAAAACTGAAGGATTTCTCTGCGTTGTCAACGACGTTAGATATTTCATGACATTTAACTAATCCTATAGTATTTCATAAGTTTACATTGCAGACAGAAAATTCACAAATATTCTCCGATAATTGAACGAATGTCAGAAGTGACTGCTCAGTGGGTCAAGTTTTTCAGGTACAAAGTGACAAGAAATGAACCTCCATATTCTACGGAATCCGGATAGTGCCATATGGAATATCGTGCCTCGCACCCTTAGGGCGAGACACGAGAATCGGGCGAGACATCAAGCGAAGCACGATATACCGACGACACACGAAGCGAGGCACGATATTGTCTCACGATATCTCGCACTGTCGCAGTATCCCACACCACGAGATTTCGCGCTAGAATATCGTGCCTCGCTTGATGTTTCGCTCGGTTCTCGTGTCTCGTTTGATGTCTCGTGGTAAAATGTCGTGCCTCGCGTCGTGTCTCGTCCGAAGCGAGAAGCGAGATTCCGGCGAGATGCTAAGCGAGACACGATATTATATCGTTCAAATATCGCCCGATTCTCGTATGTCGCAGCATAATATTCAAACCACGAAATACGAAGCGAGACGCGAGAATCCGGCGAATACTATAATTAGTATTTATTTCAATGATATATGTAACTAAAAGCCACTGGTGAGGTAGTAGTGAACAGTGTCGGTGGTAGTGAATAGATTTGTGTAACAAAGTGATAAAACGTAGACGTGAAATTATTCAGCTATAGATCGACACGTAATGCCATCTCGTGTTATGAAGTTACTAGTAAATGCTATTGCTAAACTTTATGTTCTGTTTTTACATTTAAGGATTTCAAACTCTAATGGAAATTCTAAATTTAGAATCATTTAAAATGGACTTCTGCCTTATTTCAAATGACGTCATTTATTGCCAGTGGTGCAGTAGTAAGATACTCGCTTGTGAATTGAGAGGTTATGGGTTCAATCCCCGGTCGGAGCCTATTATTTTTTGGGGGGTATTTTTTCTTGATAGAACATTTTTTCTCACTTAATTAGCTAAGATATCAAAGGGAAAGTATGCTTGTGGTTAAAGAAATGAATAAACATACAAGATAGTTTAAAGCAATTTTAAAAAAAACTGATCATGTATCAAATTCAAACTGGATGAAAGTGTTTTATATTTTCAAATCTTGTTTATATATCTTTGAAGATGTTTTTGATCTAAGTCTTATAGAATGCACACACACAGGGGCACTGGTTATAGTTGTTTGAACAAATGTGCAATGTTTGCTTCTGTGAAAACGGGAGTCTGTTTTATGCACATGCGTTTATTTTAGATGAAAAACATGTTAAAAGCAATGTTCATTTGTTGCTAAAGGTCATTTTGTTAAATGAATGGGTCCAAAATGTAAACAAAAACAAAAAATCAATTCTACAAAAACTTATTTCATATGCAGTTTTTTCTATATATGCCTTGGTTTTTCAAATCTTGGCAAAATTGATAAGAGGGAGTATGGCACTTCAAATAAAAATTCTAAATATTCGGACCGTGAAATTTGATCAAATTTAAAAAATAAATATCTTACAGTTTCTAAAAAAGGAATAAAGGTAATGAAAGCTGCTTCCGGAAGGTGCCCATTACGCTATCTTTTTGCTGCGAACAGCAGCAACTTCTATACTTGTATGCTTATGGGACTTTAAACTGATCTTTGCAATAGTGACACGATTATCTAATCAAATGATTCTTATGAAATATAACAGATATTTATAATTCTCACTTTGCAAAATCAGTGTTATGACAAATAAATGATGGATATATAAGACCTGTTAAGTTTATCATCAAGGATGACTTAAACGGAATATTAAATTTATTGTTCTCTTAATCCCATTTAAAATGACATAAAATAAACCCTTATATAAAGCGACTTCTCAACAATTTCCTCGACTGCATCAGATATGTTGATGGTCCGATAAGATTGTCAATGAAAGACAATGAAAACGAGTGTTTTATTAATTTTGATAACTATTCGAAAATGCATGGTTGGTTAGACACCCTGTGCATTGAGCACATACTGTTGCAATCGTGTTCATATTTATAACTAACAGAGAACTAAAACATTTAGATATCGGATTTAGTGAACTATGATAATATCTTTGCTAAACTCGAAACTTGTACACATAGTGCATACATGCGTTGTGTCCGACTTGTACACATAGTGCATACATGTGTTGTGTCCGATGTATGAAGAAAAAGTTACGCATTGAATTGTCCTAGCGATAAAATAAATTTGTTCATGTACATATCAATGAAATCATTACGCATTGTCAACATAACTAAGTCAGAAAAATCTAATATTTTTGTCGTCAATATCTCAAATTATTGATGTCGCAGAGTCAAGTATTGTAGTAGGTGGCCATAATGGTCCACCGTACTTTGCACATATGTACATCCGGTTGTTTATATATATATTATTTTCTTATTCTCCATTAACCTCATCATTTATCATTAAATCATTCATTTACTTACATTTAATACTCCATTTCATCACAATAATTTACTAATCTTCAATTTATTTCAGAACATCCACAACACGCATGCGCACCTTTTCCAACTCGCATTTACCATAAACTTTCATAGAAGTCAGACGTGTTATTTATTCTTTCTACAGGTGTAAAAGACATTTTAGTAAATTATTGTATTCATGTTGTTATTTCTATACCATTATTTCATTACTATTCATGTTGTTTTCATTTTGCTTTTGTCATCATATATAATATCTAGGCATTTACCATAAACTTTCATAGAAGTCAGACATGTTATTTATTCTTTCTACAGGTATACTATTTATGTAAAAGACATTTTAGTAAATTATTGTATTCATGTTGTCATTTCTATACCATTATTTCATTACTATTCATGTTGTTTTCATTTTGCTTTTGTCATCATATATAATATCTAGGCATTTACCATAAACTTTCATAGAAGTCAGACATGTTATTTATTCTTTCTACAGACATTTTCTCAGAGTAGAATTCTACGTATTCGGTTACCTAACACCAAAGGGAACCGAATGTAAGCGTAACATTGAGAACATGTTTTAATGCACAGCCGTCATCAACATTAAGCTCCGTTAATATTCAGAGTTGAAAACAAGTGGTGTTGATAATGCTAGCCTCGACATTATCAGAGATTATAAGGCACGCATATTATCATGAACAAACACCATGGCCACCAAGTGATAGAATTAATGAAGGAGTAAAGAAATAAATCAATCCAAGATGTATTGAAAGGATAGTAATGTGATTGTTCTTTCGTTTCAAAGCATATTTTATAAACCAAATGTTTATTGTTAGACCCGACTCCGTGGTCGAGTGGTTAAGGTCGCTGACTTCAAATCACTGTAACCTCTCACTGATAGAGGATCATGAGTTCGAGCCCAGCTACTGACCATGTCTCTTTATGTGAGAAAATAGGCAGTTGCTTACGGAGGATGGGCGTCTAGTACTGGTTCTTCCCAGGAGCGATGGTTAGGTGATCTGTCCGCCTTATATGACTCTGACTGTTTTATATGTATAAAAATGTTTATTTTTAGCTTAAATCACAAATATTGTCCATTCATGCTCCAACTACTTTCATATGAGTAAGTATATTTATGGAATGAATCATTTATTATGTGAATTATTTTAGTGAATATCGTTTTTAAACCTATTTGGACAATTTCCATGCTGATAAATTCAGTTATCTTACCTCGTGCAGAATATGTGTTGTTGATTGGTTGAGTCGGATCACGTGCTGACCTATTTTTCCCGTATTTGGTCAGAAACAATTCATATTTAACCAGTAATGATAATTTCAAAATAAACATACTTATACTTTAAATAGATCGATTGTTTAATAATGTATTGCCATTTATATTTATAAAATAAATACAATTTGTAAGACATGAGTAATAGTATGTGTAAATCATACCATGATCGTTTTAAAAGTTCTCTTTGGCGTATTGCAAACTTTTTAATTTTGTGCTATTGACAATGTGTATGTGTAAACATGTACAACATGTACATAATTATGTAGAATGTTAAGAAATTATGCCTTATTCTTGAATAAACTATATAGTAATTACAAGAAACATCCATCGTCCGTAGACTACTGCTATAAAAGTAGTTTCTGTCTGCAAATACGAATGTTAGCTTTAATCATATAAAAGTCTAATTTATATCAATGGTCGGCTTGCAACCTTGTTCTTGGTTACTACCAGTTTTTTAACCTCACAGTATTAAATTCTAAAACTAGTAACAACTGGTTTTCACAACTGATAAGAAGTTCTTCCCCAAACACCAAATAAATAGTTCCAATGAGAAGACGGTATTCAGTCTTATCTGGTTTACATGTCCATGACTTTCATGTTAAGATTATTCGTAAAGCATGTTGCTTAATGAATGGAATGAAATGAAATGCGTTAAATAAAAGTTGAACTTGGTGAGATTATTGCGCTGCTTAATATCCAATGAAAATACGTAATTTTATCATGTGGTTTAAACCCACGCTGTAAACAAGGTAATCACTAAACATCTATGGCTTATTGAAGGGTTATAAAATACTGTTAATAAACCAACTTCAAAAGACTTGCTGACCAGAGCTCTGTATTGGGTAATTTATCACCTCATGCCCAGTCTCAGATGAGAAATGTTGATAAAGTACAACGTAGATCATTTTTGAACTGCGGCTTGTATGTGTAGCAAGAATATTGATGAATGAAAAAATGTAGTTTAATAATTATGCCATATTACTACTTAGCAATATAATTGTACTAAAACAGAAACAATATCACGGATTAAAATCCCATTAGGCTTTAGTTTGGATGTTGCATATTTTACCTAGAAAGATGTCTGGTGAAATAGGCCTTTATTTGTATAAGAAACATTTAACAATGTTTTTAAATTACAAAGTACATCTAGGAAGTAGATAGCCCTTTTAGCTCACCTGGTACAGAATGCCAGAGTGAGCCATTAGGATCGGGCTGAGTCCGTCGTCAACAATCCATTTATACATCATTTCTGGCATAATCAGATATTTTGTATAAGACAATTACATGTTTATAGGTTCATATGAAAATTGCAGTAGTAACAAGGTATATGTTATACGTACTAGTTAAGAATTGATAAATATGTATTCATTGAAAGGTATGACCTGCAGTGACCAGGAATCGAACCCAGATTGCCGGGTTACAAATACAGTGCACTAACCACTGGATCACGGTCATGATTGTGTGTGTGACACTGTGTGGCTGATAATACAACTGTCTAACCTCAGGATCAAACCCTGTTCTTCCAGGGCTATCAGCGCTTTGATATATTATAGTATGTTAACTGCTTTGGATCTTAGACCTCTTTGTTTATCTCTTAGGCAGCTGATGAAGGTTTTTATCGACTGAATGAAGATTAATTATTGAAAACGACACATTAATAACGATACATTAATAACGATACATTAATAATTATAAATCTGGTTTCCTCATTTTTCATTCTCCGATCAAATTGTTCAGTTTTTGTGTCAGACAAGATTCATTAATGCCACAAAGACAGCTTGTTTTCTTGTCGGAAGTTTTTCAGTTTTTGTGTCAGACAAGATTCATTAATGCCACAAAGACAGCTTGTTTTCTTGTCAGAAGTTGTTCAGTTTTGTGTCAGACAAGATTCATTAATGCCACAAAGACAGCTTGTTTTCTTGTCAGAAGTTGTTCAGTTTTTGTGTCAGACAAGATTCATTAATGTCACAAAGACAGCTTGTTTTCTTGTCAGAAGTTGTTCAGTTTTTGTGTCAGACAAGATTCATTAATGTCACAAAGACAGCTTGTTTTCTTGTCAGAAGTTGTTCAGTTTTTGTGTCAGACAAGATTCATTAATGCCACAAAGACAGCTTGTTTTCTTGTCAGAAGTTGTTCAGTTTTTGTGTCAGACAAGATTCATTAATGCCACAAAGACAGCTTGTTTTCTTGTCAGAAGTTGTTCAGTTTTTGTGTCAGACAAGATTCATTAATGCCACAAAGACAGCTTGTTTTCTTGTCAGAAGTTGTTCAGTTTTTGTGTCAGACAAGATTCATTAATGCCACAAAGACAGCTTGTTTTCTTGTCAGAAGTTGTTCAGTTTTTGTGTCAGACAAGATTCATTAATGCCACAAAGACAGCTTGTTTTCTTGTCAGAAGTTGTTCAGTCGTATTTTATGATTTGTGGTCATTTGATATTACGAGGCAATTTTCAGCTAATCAATTTATATTACTGTCTGTACTAAAACGATTCTGCAGAGGAAGGGGCTCTTTGAATTACCCACCATGTATATACTGATCGCATGCTAAAGGTGACATAAAGTTCAAATTGTTTATGTGAGTAAAATGATAAATGATCGATATGTATTCAGACGCAACTCCAAACTAAAGTGTAACATTATTACAAGTGGATTACAAACATCAAACATACTGCAAAGGCTGCTGCGATATGTTCTCTATAACGCATCTTAAATCTGGTCAATAACTTTCATTTATAAAATTAGAAGAAGAGTAGTTAAAGTTCTTGCAGTATGGTTATTATTAGATATAATAGTAAAGTGATTCGTGAAGATTCCTAATCCACTATATAACATTATTCTCGATGAGTACTCTAAGAGTAATATTCCATTAGGACGGTTGTCAAACCTCCAAATGAAAGGATAATGTGATTGAAACATCTCCGCTCTAGAAGGAAAACAAAAATATCCAATATCATATAAAATTGCATTGTCCGTCTGTTGTTAGCACGCTTCAGAATTTAGAAACGAAAAGTAATGATACTACACAATGTTCCACGTAACAAGTTTCCGACTTCTAGTACGTTTTGTATCAATTTTCCGACTTCTATTACGTTTTGTATCAATTGTCCGACTTCTATTACGTTTTGTATCAATTGTCCGACTTCTAGTACGTTTTGTATCAATTGTCCGACTTCTAGTACGTTTTGTATCAATTGTCCGACTTCTAGTACGTTTTGTATCAATTGTCCGACTTCTAGTACGTTTTGTATCAATTTTCCGACTTCTAGTACGTTTTGTATCAATTGTCCGACTTCTAGTACGTTTTGTATCAATTTTCCGACTTCTAGTACGTTTTGTATCAATTGTCCGACTTCTAGTACGTTTTGTATCAATTTTCCGACTTCTAGTACGTTTTGTATCAATTTTCCGACTTCTAGTACGTTTTGAATCAAATATTTCTTCTTGTTATACCATCTACCTTTTACTTATTAATAAACAAAGTCATGTTTTAATGTTGTGGTGTTTACATAGGTAATATTTAGCCATTTTGTATATTCTACTGTGCATATTAGTGTGATAGATTTTTGGTTAGAATCGTCAATGTGGTATTCTCTGTTGATACATTTACATGTAACTTACTGACAATGTGGTGTTTACCCTCTATAGTTCATACATTTGTTATCCTAACGTCAAAATGATTTACAACCAGACAGCATTTTACGAACACTTATTATTTAGCATCATGGACTATACTAGTATCTACATATGTATGATTGTATGTTATTGTACGGCGACAGGAGTTGCCGTACACTCTGGAATGCTTATTTTTAAGTGGCAATAAAAAATCGCAACTTCTTGCACCGAAGCAGATTACTGACAGTGCCCGAAATATCCGCAATGGTCATCACGTGATATAAACAAAACAGAAATAGAGCGAGGTCACGTGTTACTCACACCAACTAGTGTTAGCTTGATGACGCAGTCGCTATTTATATTCTAAGAATGGAGCGAGGTCGATAAACAACGACGGGAATGAATTTCCCCATCTGTCAATAAACGAACCGAATCCAATCCTACTATAGTAAACAAACATGGCGTTGAATTTAGTACACTATCAAGCATTGTGTTATATTACTGAGGATGAAGCAAAACTACTTTTAAGTGGTGTTCATGTGTACATACAGACTGTGTATTATTCAAGTTGTTAATCGGACTCGCTAATAGTCTCAATGATCACGTGGCATTCACCGAATGCTAGTAGCTGTTTAATATCGTTGTCGTCTCGTCAATGTCAATCACCTATAAATTACTAGAAACGTGTCAATATTTCAATAAAAGTGGTTTAGTCGACTGAGAATTTGACTCTGCCTGGTGGGCTACAACGAGAACTAGTTTAGTATTTATATGGGCACTGTGACGACAGGGTTCGACATTAAGGCAGGTCCGAACGACAATCAATAGCTTACTGGTCCAGTCTAGTGCATCTTGCTATTTGGTAGCCCGAATGGTCGTGCTCTTGAAAATGCAGCCGAAACTCTTTATATCAAAGGACTTAGGAAAAATTGTTCGATCTAAATGAACTTCGATGTATAAATTATTGGAGAAATTCGCTGTGTTTATTACATTTTGGAGCGATCGTCGGTGTGTTGTAATAATCATTTAATCGTGTTATAAGATACGGAACACGGTATTTATACGTTTCGTTGTATTTATTTTAGCAACATGTCGCAAATAAACAAAACATTATAAACATATTCACACAGACTAATTTTATAATCGCGCGCGTGGACACTGACTTGTTTACGCAATTGTCATTAATTAAGTATCGATTTCGGAGCTCAATACAAAAAATGTCCGATCAGGTGAGAAATGATGACTTAATTGGTTCGACATAGACGGTCACTTTATGGTTCGATATAGATAGACACCTAACAGTTGAAAATCTATGTTTGGGACCGTTATATCAGGTTTTTACGACAAAGTACCCTCAGACAACGGAGTATATTATTTTTGGAGACTTTATTTAAATATTTTAAATGCATTCCAGCAGATATTGCAACGTCCGATACATCGAGATGATAGTTTCCCCTGATTTTAATTTTAGGGTGGAAACAGGGACTACATATAGAGTACCTCGTGAACTGTAGAACCATATGACCAGATTCATGAGATTCATGAAACATCAACGGCTTGTATTTTTGATGGGTAGATGATCACTTTAGTTTCGGGATCAGTTAAGTCAAAATAACAAATTCGTTTGATCTGAAACTTTGCACATCCTGATAAAAAATGTTACATAGGCCACATTCTAGTATTGAATTGCCGGATGCGATTTTGCGCCGTACAAACATTTAACTTGTATCATATTTATAAAATGAAATGTTTCTGATACTATAAATAGGTTTAGACAAAGAGTAAATAAGAAGGAATTTAGTGTCGTTATAATAATCCATGCCGTGGCAAATGGTTACATCGGAACTCCTCGGCGTTTGTCTAAAGAACATACCTCGGACATAATATTACTGTATTGTTGTTGTTGTTGTTGTTTACGAGCTACTTTCCATCGTGGCTGACCCTGGAAATCCAACGATGGAAACACGTTTCTCTTTCAATTGGAACTTGGTGCCTATTTTTTTTTCAATCGCGAACGATAAACACGTTTGAAAGTCTATAATTCTTAAAAACGAATACCTATTGTTGAACAAGCAGTGACATAACCAAAAAGTGTAACCCTATACTTATTTACAAGGCGTATTTCTCGGTGACGGGAATGCCCGAATAGTTACGATTGAAGTACATCGGTAATCCGTTATAAATGAAATATTCATAATGAATATCGACACATAAATTTTGAGGAAACTGATGGTAAAGTTAAACATGTAAAACATTTAACCACCACCGGGTACTTCAATACTAATCATTTTTACAATGACATATGCCGCCGTCATGGACTGAAGTAAAGTAGGATTAAATTCGTGCTTCCTCTAATATTTACTTTCAAATTGGTGGAAAATGTATTTGAAACCTGTTTTAACGTATCAATGTAGCCCGCGATACAGACACAAACGATGTGGTACCTACACCACTCGAGGAATTTATCTCAATAAATCTTTACAATCTAAAGAATGGTGCTAAAATTTATAACGACGTATGTTGCTATTGTTGTTTATGTGAAATGTAATTGACTGATTTGTGCCGTTGATTTTTATCTTAATTGTTTTACAGTTATGTGATTTTAACTATCGTAATTAAAATAAAAACTGTCAAAGTTTAGTATATTCTCGTTGTTTGTACTTCTATAAGAAGTACTACTATTTATTTTTATCTGAGTTTATTTATTAAGAATGTTTGCATTGTTTTGACGTCACACCTAAATTGTTTAAACTTAGTTTCCATTGTAAAAACAAGTCTGCTCCTGCTATAAATAAAAATCATTCGGGGTTAAGGGTTATCATGGTTAGCGACCACCATTAACATAGAATATGATGAACGGACGTAAACTGACCGTATTTTGTGGATAATCTCTGTATACCATGCGTGTGCAGTTGAACGAGCTTGTGAATGATGACACTGATGACTTGGTTGAAAGAGTTTGTTTGGAGCACCATTTGACCATATAAACACCTCAAATTCCAGGTATGCTAAATATGTTAAAGATCTTTCATTGATATTTTCTTTATTTGTTATCATTATCCTTATTTTATTAGCTGCAGGTCAGTCCTATTGCGTTTTATGAGTTGATTTAAACTCCCCATGTAAAATTATGTTTCTATGTAATTTGGAAAACAAATAAAATAAAAATGTAAAGTTTTACCAACAAGTTTATAAAATGTCCCACGTATATATTTTCAACAATATCAAGGTCTTATATAAATCCTTGACAATATGGTGAAATTCTCTTTATTCATTTACCACAATGCATTTCTGGTACATTGTTGAATTTGGGAAGTGCACATTGGGCATTGTATACGCTGTGATTTTAACGGCTAAATTACCATTACCAACACAATGATTTGAAAAAAGAGATATTTTATGACACAAATGGATATCGGTGTCTTATTTTATTGCACCGCGTGAGGAATTTCTCTTCTTTATTTTCTGGAACAAGGCTATAAAAGTATGGAAATATGAATAAAAATATTTAAAACAAAAAATAAAACTCGTATAATATGGAGTGAAGGAGAACGTAATTATTCATAAATTTAACAAGTGGTATCACCAATTGAACAACGCACCGCCCATGCACTTGTCTGTGTGTACGTTTTACCATACACTTAATTAAATGAACAAATTTGTTAGTACCATAACATAAAATAAACCAATATATTCCTATTATCGATCTTCAAAAGTGAGACAGAGAAGTACAATGAAGGATTGGAAATAGAATTTAAAACAATGCTTTCTTCACTTTAGTCTAAGAATAAAACATTAGCATCATTATAGTTTATGTAGGAGAAGAGTATATTATATTGTTTAATTACTAGATTACCACAAAGCCTCATTAAAGTTTATGTAGGAGAAGAGTAGATTATACTGTTTAATTACTAGATTACCACAAAGCATCATTATAGTTTATGTAGGAGAAGAGTAGATTATACTGTTTAATTTAATAGATTACCACAAAGCATCATTATAGTTTATGTAGGAGAAGAGTAGATTATACTGTTTAATTACTAGATTACCACAAAGCATCATTATAGTTTATGTAGGAGAAGAGTAGATTATATTGTTTAATTTAATAGATTACCACAAAGCATCATTACAGTTTATGTAGGAGAAGAGTAGATTATACTGTTTAATTACTAGATTACCACAAAGCCTCATTAAAGTTTATGTAGGAGAAGAGTAGATTATATTGTTTAATTACTAGATTACCACAAAGCCTCATTAAAGTTTATGTAGGAGAAGAGTAGATTATACTGTTTAATTACTAGATTACCACAAAGCATCATTATAGTTTATGTAGGAGAAGAGTAGATTATACTGTTTAATTTAATAGATTACCACAAAGCCTCATTATAGTTTATGTAGGAGAAGAGTAGATTATACTGTTTAATTACTAGATTACCACAAAGCATCATTATAGTTTATGTAGGAGAAGAGTAGATTTTATTGTTTAATTACTAGATTACCACAAAGCCTCATTAAAGTTTATGTAGGAGAAGAGTAGATTATATTGTTTAATTACTAGATTACCACAAAGCCTCATTAAAGTTTATGCAATAATGAAAAACTATGTTTGCGTAGGCTGAAAAATTATCAGAAAATTACTTGAACAAAATTTCATTCAGATGCTGTATTTAGTTTTAAAAGAATGTATCAAACACGTTTTAAATCAACATAAAACCAGGCTTAACAAAGAGACATCCGTAAGTCTATCTTTACAGCTGTCAAGTATGTTTAACTGAATATTTATTTAAGTAGCAATTATGGTAATACATAAACCAAAACTATTCTCTAATTATATTAGAACTATGAAGTAATTAAAGATTCGTGCTCATCAAACGACAGTAAAAACGTAGAATACGTAATGATATCCTTGTAAACATAATACTATTAAACATGTCACTAGAGGTTACTTCACATTTCCTAACATTATTTTGATATTTGAGGACAATAACGAAGCAGCACAAAACGTATTAAGTGATTTCATGAACTTATCGTCAATGGATTTTATGATATTAATGTAATTAAATCAGTTCCGTCGCTTGTTAGAGTAATTTGAAGGAAGTGGCAAAACATACTTAACAAACCATACTGGCCACGGATTTCAATTAAATCAATTAGTTTTTATCAGACTTTTATAAAACGCATTAACAACATGTGCAGTCTCTTTGTCTTATTGATGTAAATATTGATATAATGCAATGCAATTTATGTGATAGTGTGTATGTGATAGTGTGTATGTGATAGTGTGTATGTGATAGTGTGTATGTAATACTGTGTATGTGATAGTGTGTATGTGATACTGTGTATGTGATAGTGTGTATGTGATAGTGTGTATGTGATATTGTGTATGTGATACTGTGTATGTGATAGTGTGTATGTGATACTGTGTATGTGATACTGTGTATGTGATACTGTGTATGTGATAGTGTGTATGTGATACTGTGTATGTGATACTGTGTATGTGATAGTGTGTATGTGATAGTGTGTATGTGATAGTGTGTATGTGATACTGTGTATGTGATAGTGTGTATGTGATAGTGTGTATGTGATACTGTGTATGTGATAGTGTGTATGTGATAGTGTGTATGTGATACTGTTTATGTGATACTGTTTATGTGATACTGTTTATGTGATACTGTGCATGATTTAGTGTTAAATGTCTCTTATAATTCAATAGTGAATGGTTATGTACGTTTTAAAGGTGTTTGTGTATGCTAAATATATTTTATGTATGTACATAAATAAGACTGAATAAAGAATACAATATACATAAGTTTGGGTGTTTGGGCATCGCTGATAAGCATCCTGTAGAAGTTTGACGTGTAAAGCAGAACAGATTTCCTTAGCGTGCGATGTGGTATAATATTTTATGATAGCTAATATTAGATGTTGACTAACATTTTATTGGTTTAATGTGGTAGATTAGACTCATAGCTTTATCTTCAGTCAGTATTGCATCCTTAAACATCAATATCAATAAACTAATTTTATTGACACTCGAACAATTTCAGAAATGCACGTAATTATTTAGATCAGAAAAAGTAATGAGAGTTATATCTTATATAT
Organism: Lutraria lutraria; assembly: GCA_964023205.1. Taxonomy (NCBI): domain Eukaryota; kingdom Metazoa; phylum Mollusca; class Bivalvia; order Venerida; family Mactridae; genus Lutraria; species Lutraria lutraria. The sequence continues at coordinate 103,601 of OZ026847.1, forward strand.
AAGTGTATATAAGTGGGGTGAAAAAGTCGGGCTTTATCATCTAAGCTAATTCTACAACAATCTTGAGATTTTAATATGTCCAATATACAGCATGTTACAAGCTAACCACACATGTCACCAGTTACTGTGTATGAGACGTTTATGATTTTATATCGCTGAATTTTGTCGACATTTCAACTTGTTTATCTATTGATAAGATTTGCTTGTCTTGTTTTGCCGTCGAAGAGTGCGAACAAATCCTTAACAATCTCGAAACTTCTCCTATAAAATAATCTATAACCCAGAGATCATGTCAGCCTTCATTCTATTGTAAGGATTTTTAGCAAGGTGAAAACCCTAAGTCATTTCGTAGATTACCATTATACCAGGCAAAAATAAATATTTCAACAGCATGACGTCTAACTTTGTAGTCTTAATCTAATAGTCTGTCGTTGAACACGTTCTAATGAGAACATGATTGTTTACGTTGTGACTGGAGTATTTTCATAAACAATTACAATTTGGGATGTACTGCAGCAGTGTACTAGTGACATACATAAGCGCACTAGTGACCTACATAAGTGTACTAGTGACATGCATAAGTGTGCTGGTGACCTACATTAGTGTATTAGTGACCTACATAAGCGCACTAGTGACCTACATTAGTGTGCTGGTGACCTACATAAGTGTACTAGTGACCAATATAAGCGTACTAGTGACCTACATAAATGAACTAGGGCCTACATAAGCGTACTAGTGACCAATATAAGCGTACTAGTGACCTACATAAATGTACTAGTGACCTACATACGTGTACTAGTGACCTACATAAGCGTACTAGTGCCCTACATAAGTATACTTGTGACCTACATAAGTGTGTAAGACACCTACACAAATGTACTGATAATCTACATAAGCGTCATGCCCTAACGTAATGTATTAGTGATCTACATAAGTGTTCTAGTCACCTACAGAAGTGTACTAGTGACCTTCAGAAATGTAGACCTACATAATTGTAGTAGTTACCACAATAGTGTCTCAGTGACCTACATACGTTTATAAGTGACCTATATAAATGTACTAGTGACCTACATACGACCTACATTGACCTGCAGTGTACTAGTGACCGTAGTTTGCTTCTACTTGATCTTCCGTTGCAGGTGATTCTTGATATTTAAAAGTATATCATATGTTTCGAAGGAGACATATCAAATGTACTCGTATTACACAATGTATTGTATTATTGATAATCCTGGTGCTAATAATAGTACTTTTAAGTTTACATTTAAGAGTTTGTACGCATGAATGCAAGCATTGGCACACCCTATAGGGATCCTCCTCGGGGAGCTGTATTCGCAAACGTTTTCGCACATAGCTCCCAGGGGGGGGGGGGGCTCTATTCGCCGAATATAGCTTCCGTAAGTACTAAATAGGAAGCTGTATTCGGAGTAATTTTAAAGATCCCATACTATCTGATACAAGTCAAAATTCATTAAATTTTTAATGATGAAAAAATTTGTAGTTTATGCGAACGCTTGACGACACGATATGTAGTAATGAGATTTTCCTTCCATCTGTCTGTCCGTCTGTCATGTACATCTGCTAATTCTGTGGTTGTTCGGTTCATTCAGTCATTATAGTTGTGTTCTGGAAATAAGAAGTGTATTGTGGTTTAAATTAACAACAAAGATCAAATAGATAAGCTCACAAATCAGCCGCTAGTGAGAACGTCTGCCTGATCTTTAAGAGTACTCAATTTGTAACTTTGTCAATTCAGTCTTATAACAAATAAACCGTAACCAAAGAATCCATATACAGAGTAATTAAGCACCAACATGGCGGTGCCTTTGTGGATCATGTTACAATTTCGTACGTTAGGATAGTATTGATAAATAAATCTATCCATAGACGAGCTGTCTATCAAAGCATTCTTATTCTAAATAATCAGAACTCTTTATGTCGTTATATATTTTTTAATAGGGTTTAACGCCGGTTTTTGTTTAATTTACAAAACAAGTTTTCTTGGACTGTTTTCTTACCAGTACTAAGTTACCCTTTCACAGCCTCTCCACGTGCGGAGGAAAATCGACATTGTTGTTATATTTTCATGGAAGGATATGGACCGCCACGACTAGGAATCGAACCAGGATCGCCGGATTATAAATTCAGCACACTTATAACCGCTGAACTACGGCCGCGGCTTATTGTATGTAATGGTTAGTGTCTAAAATGACTGTTCTATATGAAATAAGAAATGCCCAGGGAAGCGAGCGTTTACTAGTGTATGCCCTATTTTTCCCATCGTACTCTTAACAAAAGTAAGTCAGACTCTATCTGCTGAAGAGCCTAGTTAGTCGTCTTCATGAAATTAATCGGTACAAAATTCAAATAATCTCGGCAGCTGATTGGCTGGAAAATTAGGGTAAACACTAACGTTGAATTAGCGTGCGATCTAGCACGCATTCTGTTTATTATGAAAATCGAATGCATCCTCCAAGGTACATATACATTAAGCATTATATAGATACAACATTATATAGATACAGCATTATATAGATACAACATTATATAGATACAACATTATATAGATACATTATATAGATACAACATTATATAGATACAACATTATATAGATACAACATTATATAGATACAACATTATACACATTACAACCTCTTCAGAGCGACCCTCTCTTGAGCAACAACCTTCCTTCAACAACAGCATGAGTTTTAATCACTGCATGACTATAAAATCAGCCTGTTTAGAGCAACAACTTCTCAACAAACAACATAATTTTGGTACTCCATAAGGGTGTTGCTCTGTAGAGGTTGCGCTGTATTATAAACAACAACAATTAAATGTCGATACGGGTTTAACATTAACTTAAATTCAAGTACAACGCATTGGTGTATGTGTAAATGAATGTCTACTTTTTATATGAAAATTTTGTGTATTTCAAAATGCATGTTCATATGATTACAAGGTGCACTTTTAAAATACCGCTTGAATGACATACTTGAAATATCCACATACCTTGAACATTGATATGTATGTTCCAGTCAATTAATGTCTTTACATTATTCACAATAAATCTCCATTTAGTATTCTTATCATTAAAGTAAATGTTTCCAATAATAAATATATCATTATAACGATTGATGTGTCCAATATACCTTGGTATGTTGATATTTCCAGTCATCATCAATCAACTCAAAATAAATGTAAATAGAAATACTAGTAATTAAACACTTGAACATATTTCTATAAATACACGGAAATACTTTCCAGTAATTACCTGTAAATGACATAAAACAAGAGAGCGGTAAAACCTTAATGTAAAAATCGTTTTCAATTTCAAGGCCAAGAACATCTGTTGTAATATTACAATTTTCTCATTAATATGTTGTAGTATACTAATCTTGAAGTCATAGTAAACAACGGGTCAGAAGATAATCAAAAGTCGTTATAAATATATAATCCTACTTTCCCGTTTTCATTTTTTCATTTTCTCCATGTACCATAGCTTTAGTTTTTAAACAATGTCCACTAAACAAAATATTCTTTCTATAAATTACACGATATCAACACTTGTTCTTCTCGATATATACACACTACATGCACGATATCAACACTTATTATTACCGTTATTATATATAATACCTACACGGAATCAACACTTGTTCTTCTCGATATATACACACTACATGCACGATATCAACACTTATTATTACCGTTATTATATATAATACCTACACGGAATCAACACTTGTTCTTCTCGATATATACACACTACATGCACGATATCAACACTTATTATTACCGTTATTATATATAATACCTACACGGAATCAACACTTGTTCTTCTCGATATATACACACTACATGCACGATATCAACACTTATTATTACCGTTATTATATATAATACCTACACGGAATCACCACTTGTTCTTCTCGATATATACACACTACATGCACGATATCAACACTTATTATTACCGTTATTATACACAATACCTACACGATATCAACACTTGTTATTACAGATATCTACACAATACCTACACGATATCACCACTTGTTATTACCGATGTACACATAATACCTATATCATATCAACACTTAACAATACCGATATATACAAATCAGCACTTGTTAATACCGATATATACACAATACCTGCACGATATCAACCCTTGTTATTACCGATATATAAATAATACCTACACGATATCAACACTTGTTATTACTGATATATACATAATACCTACACGATATGAACACTTGTTATTACCGATATATACATAATACCTACACGATATCAACCCTTGTTATTACTGATATATACATAATACCTACACGATAACAACGCTTGTTATTACTGATATATACATAATACCTACACGATATCAACCCTTGTTATTACTGATATATACATAATACCTACACGATAACAACGCTTGTTATTACTGATATATACATAATACCAACACGATATCAACCCTTGTTATTACTGATATATACATAATACCTACACGATAACAACGCTTGTTATTACTTATATATACATAATACCTACACGATATCAACCCTTGTTATTACTGATATATACATAATACCTACACGATAACAACGCTTGTTATTACTGATATATACATAATACCTACACGATAACAACGCTTGTTATTACTGATATATACATAATACCTACACGATATCAACCCTTGTTATTACTGATATATACATAATACCTACACGATAACAACGCTTGTTATTACTGATATATACATAATACCTACACGATATCAACGCTTGTTATTACTGATATATACATAATACCTACACGATAACAACGCTTGTTATTACTGATATATACATAATACCTACACGATATCAACCCTTGTTATTACTGATATATACATAATACCTACACGATAACAACGCTTGTTATTACTGATATATACATAATACCAACACGATATCAACCCTTGTTATTACTGATATATACATAATACCTACACGATAACAACGCTTGTTATTACTGATATATACATAATACCTACACGATAACAACGCTTGTTATTACTGATATATACATAATACCTACACGATATCAACCCTTGTTATTACTGATATATACATAATACCTACACGATAACAACGCTTGTTATTACTGATATATACATAATACCTACACGATATCAACGCTTGTTATTACTGATATATACATAATACCTACACGATAACAACGCTTGTTATTACTGATATATACATAATACCTACACGATATCAACCCTTGTTATTACTGATATATACATAATACCTACACGATAACAACGCTTGTTATTACTGATATATACATAATACCAACACGATATCAACCCTTGTTATTACTGATATATACATAATACCTACACTATAACAACGCTTGTTATTACTTATATATACATAATACCTACACGATATCAACCCTTGTTATTACTGATATATACATAATACCTACACGATAACAACGCTTGTTATTACTGATATATACATAATACCTACACGATAACAACGCTTGTTATTACTGATATATACATAATACCTACACGATATCAACCCTTGTTATTACTGATATATACATAATACCTACACGATAACAACGCTTGTTATTACTGATATATACATAATACCTACACGATATCAACCCTTGTTATTACTGATATATACATAATGCCTACACGATAACAACGCTTGTTATTACCGATATATACATAATACCTACACGATATCAACCCTTGTTATTACCGATATATACATAATACCTACACGATATCAACCCTTGTTATTACTGATATATACATAATACCTACACGATAACAACACTTGTTATTACTGATATATACATAATACCTACACGATAACAACACTTGTTATTACTGATATATACATAATACATACACGATAACAACGCTTGTTATTACCGATATATACATAATACCTACACGATAACAACGCTTGTTATTACCGATATATACATAATACCTACACGATATCAACCCTTGTTATTACCGATATATACATAATACCTACACGATAACAACGCTTGTTATTACTGATATATACATAATATATACACGATAACAACGCTTGTTATTACTGATATATACATAATACCTACACGATAACAACGCTTGTTATTACCGATATATACATAATACCTACACGATAACAACGCTTGCTATTACTGATATATACACTTGTACTCGATGTATACACAATACCTACACGATATCAACACTAAAGTCTTGTTATTTCTGATATATACACAATACCAACACGATATCAACCCTTGTTATTACTGATATATACATAATACCTACACGATAACAACACTTGTTATTACCGATATATACATAATACCTACACGATATCAACGCTTGTTATTACTGATATATACATAATACCTACACGATAACAACGCTTGTTATTACCGATATATACATAATACCTACACGATAACAACGCTTGCTATTACTGATATATACACTTGTACTCGATGTATACACAATACCTACACGATATCAACACTAAAGTCTTGTTATTACTGATATATACATAATGCCTACACGATAACAACGCTTGTTATTACCGATATATACATAATACCTACACGATATCAACCCTTGTTATTACCGATATATACATAATACCTACACGATATCAACCCTTGTTATTACTGATATATACATAATACCTACACGATAACAACACTTGTTATTACTGATATATACATAATACCTACACGATAACAACACTTGTTATTACTGATATATACATAATACATACACGATAACAACGCTTGTTATTACCGATATATACATAATACCTACACGATAACAACGCTTGTTATTACCGATATATACATAATACCTACACGATATCAACCCTTGTTATTACCGATATATACATAATACCTACACGATAACAACGCTTGTTATTACTGATATATACATAATATATACACGATAACAACGCTTGTTATTACTGATATATACATAATACCTACACGATAACAACGCTTGTTATTACCGATATATACATAATACCTACACGATAACAACGCTTGCTATTACTGATATATACACTTGTACTCGATGTATACACAATACCTACACGATATCAACACTAAAGTCTTGTTATTTCTGATATATACACAATACCAACACGATATCAACCCTTGTTATTACTGATATATACATAATACCTACACGATAACAACACTTGTTATTACTGATATATACATAATACCTACACGATAACAACACTTGTTATTAATGATATATACATAATACATACACGATAACAACGCTTGTTATTACCGATATATACATAATACCTACACGATAACAACGCTTGTTATTACCGATATATACATAATACCTACACGATATCAACCCTTGTTATTACCGATATATACATAATACCTACACGATAACAACGCTTGTTATTACTGATATATACATAATATATACACGATAACAACGCTTGTTATTACTGATATATACATAATACATACACGATAACAACGCTTGTTATTACCGATATATACATAATACCTACACGATATCAACCCTTGTTATTATAGATATATACATAATACCTACACGATAACAACGCTTGTTATTACTGATATATACATAATACCTACACGATAACAACGCTTGTTATTACCGATATATACATAATACCTACACGATAACAACGCTTGCTATTACTGATATATACACTTGTACTCGATGTATACACAATACCTACACGATATCAACACTAAAGTCTTGTTATTACTGATATATACACAATACCAACACGATATCAACACTTGTTATTACTGATATATACACAATACCAACACGATATGAACACTTGTTATTACTGATATATACACAATACCAACACGATATGAACACTTGTTATTACTGATATATACATAATACCTACACGATATGAACACTTGTTATTACTGATATATACACAATACCAACACGATATGAACACTTGTTATTACCGATATATACACAATACCAACACGATATGAACACTTGTTATTACCGATATATACACAATACCAACACGATATGAACTCTTGTTATTACTGATATATACACAATACCTACACGATATGAACACTTGTTATTACTGATATATACACAATACCAACACGATATGAACACTTGTTATTACTGATATATACACAATACCAACACGATATGAACACTTGTTATTACTGATATATACACAATACAAACACGATATGAACATTTGTTATTACTGATATATACACAATACCAACACGATATGAACACTTGTTATTACTGATATATACACAATACCAACACGATATGAACACTTGTTATTACTGATATATGCATAATACCTACACGATATGAACACTTGTTATTACTGATATATACACAATACCAACACGATAGCAACTTGTTATTACCGATATATACATTTGTTCTCGATATATGCACAATACCTACACGCGGAATTATAATGTCATGAAAAATCACCATTTTCTTTACATATGTATTTAGCATTAAATTTTGCAGCTGCACCATTGAATGTCGTTTTAATGTCTATACAACTACATTGGCGACGATATAAAAATATCAGACACACAGACTATACGAGTGCATGCTGGATGTTCAGACATCAACTACTCAATTCTACAACCTGGTAAGACTGTTTTGTATTAGTTTTGTTTAATTAAAATTAAATTAAAATCAAAATACGATCTTAATGACAGCAGGTGTTTATCTCTTTCTTAAATATTTCGTTTTTATTGTACTTGTTTACTACTTTTACAGTATGGAATCAGTTCTCTTTAACACCAGTTCAACAATATGTCTATGTGGCATTTTCTAGACGAATTTTAGTCATGTATACAAGTTTGTTCTAGTTGTTTGTGGGTATATAGTGTAGTGTCTATTACTAGTTTGTGTAATCCTGGCAATTTGATTGGCTAATGGTGATGACTATCGTCTTGTATTTTATTTATAGTTGATAGGTAAATAAATCATGCAGGCATTGCTCTGTGATGTTGACCCAGATAAGTTGTTATGTGGCATAATATCGGAAATGCTGTTTGAAGTTCAATGTGGTTGTATCACAGCAGATTATGGTGAATTTGTTAACATTTAGGGTTTATTCTATTTGATTGATTTGGGGTACGATATTACGATGTGCTTGTGAACTTTATACATGGATTTTTTCGTTTGTCAAATACTCATGATTGTCAATATCTGTGTATTACTCATATCATGGAAATATGTTATACTCTCAATAATGGAGGACTGAATAAATATACAGTCAAGATCCTTTATGAAAACAAGCAACTTCATACAAAAGACATAAACCAATCTGCTTCTTGTAATTCGTCTACCTATAACGTTTCGTTACAACTTTTCTTGATATTCATTCTTTGGTCACAAACAGTTTTAAGATGAAAGAGTCAGCAGTTCTGTATTAGTACATTATTATTAGCAGTAAACTTTCTAATTCTTAGACTCATCAGTGTTGTACTAAGTCTGTACTACATTATTAGTAGTAAACTTTCTAATTCTTAGACTCAGCAGTGTTGTACTAAGTCTGTACTACATTATTAGAAGTAGACTTTCTAATTCTTAGACTCATCAGTGTTGTACTAAGTCTGTACTACATTATTAGTAGTAAACTTTCTAATTCTAAGACTCATCAGTGTTGTACTAAGTCTGTATTACATTATTAGTAGTAAACTTTCTAATTCTTAGACTCATCAGTGTTGTACTAAGTCTGTACTACATTATTAGTAGTAAACTTTCTAATTCTTAGACTCATCAGTGTTGTACTAAGTCTGTACTACATTATTAGTGGTAAACTTTCTAATGTTTAGACTCATCAGTGTTGTACTAAGTCTGTACTGCATTATTAGTAGTAAACTTTCTAATTCTTAGACTCATCAGTGTTGTACTAAGTCTGTACTACATTATTAGTAGTAAACTTTCTAATTCTTAGACTCATCAGTGTTGTACTAAGTTTGTACTACATTATTAGTGGTAAACTTTCTAATGTTTAGACTCATCAGTGTTGTACTAAGTCTGTACTACATTATTAGTAGTAAACTTTCTAATTCTTAGACTCATCAGTGTTGTACTAAGTCTGTACTACATTATTAGTAGTAAACTTTCTAATTCTTAGACTCAGCAGTGTTGTACTAAGTCTGTACTACATTATTAGTAGTAAACTTTCTAATTCTTAGACTCAGCAGTGTTGTACTAAGTCTGTACTACATTATTAGTAGTAAACTTTCTAATTCTTAGACTCATCAGTGTTGTACTAAGTCTGTACTACATTATTAGTAGTAAACTTTCTAATTCTTAGACTCATCAGTGTTGTACTAAGTCTGTACTACATTATTAGTAGTAAACTTTCTAATTCTTAGACTCATCAGTGTTGTACTAAGTCTGTACTACATTATTAGTAGTAAAATTTCTAATTCTAAGACTCAGCAGTGTTGTACTAAGTCTGTACTACATTATTAGTAGTAAACTTTCTAATTCTTAGACTCATCAGTGTTGTACTAAGTCTGTACTACATTATTAGTAGTAGACTTTCTAATTCTTAGACTCATCAGTGTTGTACTAAGTCTGTACTACATTATTATTAGTAAACTTTCTAATTCTTAGACTCATCAGTGTTGTACTAAGTCTGTACTACATTATTAGTAGTAAACTTTCTAATTCTTAGACTCATCAGTGTTGTACTAAGTCTGTACTACATTATTAGTAGTAAACTTTCTAATTCTTAGACTCATCAGTGTTGTACTAAGTATGTACTACATTATTAGTAGTAAACTTTCTAATTCTTAGACTCATCAGTGTTGTTCTAAGTCTGTACTACATTATTAGTAGTAAACTTTCTAATTCTAAGACTCATCAGTGTTGTACTAAGTCTGTACTACATTATTAGTAGTAAACTTTCTATTTCTTAGACTCATCAGTGTTGTACTAAGTCTGTACTACATTATTAGTAGTAAACTTTCTAATTCTTAGACTCATCAGTGTTGTACTAAGTCTGTACTACATTATTAGTGGTAAACTTTCTAATGTTTAGACTCATCAGTGTTGTACTAAGTCTGTACTACATTATTAGTAGTAAACTTTCTAATTCTTAGACTCATCAGTGTTGTTCTAAGTCTGTACTACATTATTAGTAGTAAACTTTCTAATTCTTAGACTCATCAGTGTTGTACTAAGTCTGTACTACATTATTAGTAGTAAACTTTCTAATTCTTAGACTCATCAGTGTTGTACTAAGTATGTACTACATTATTAGTAGTAAACTTTCTAATTCTTAGACTCATCAGTGTTGTACTAAGTCTGTACTACATTATTAGTAGTAAACTTTCTAATTCTTAGACTCATCAGTGTTGTACTAAGTCTGTACTACATTATTATTTGTAAACTTGCTAGAGTCAGCAGTTTTGTATTTAGTCTAGTACTACATTATTAATAGTAAACTTTCTGATTGTAAGAGTCAGCAGTTTTGTATTTAGTCTAGTACTACATTATTAATAGTAAACTTTCTGATTGCAAGAGTCAGCAGTTTTGTATTAAGTCTAGTACTACATTATTAATAGTAAACTTTCTGATTGCAAGAGTCAGCAGTTTTGTATTTAGTCTAGTACTACATTATTAATAGTAAACTTTCTGATTGTAAGAGTCAGCAGTTTTGTATTTAGTCTAGTACTACACTACATTATCAATAGTAAACCATTACTTTTCTACAGTAATGCGGAGACTAATAATTTCATACTTGTAAAATCGTATTTAAGATGTCTGAAAGTTAGTAGTAGCTAACCGTAAGACAATTGTACATAATATAAAATCACACCATGAAAAGGTCGGATGCAAGAAGTTACTACTTATATTTTGACATAACTGATTACTTCGCTAGTTTACAGAGCCATATGGCTCTCTGTGTCCTAGCTTGATGTCTACGTCACTTCCCATAACAATTTTTATACTACGTCTTAATGTATTCAGACCGCTATGTTGTTAAGCATGAATTTTTAATTCTTCAAATGGTTCTTATAAAATGTTCCTAATACAAGTAATCTAAAATATATAATTCTGAATTAACTACATCCATTATAGCACATTCGTTTTATTCAATATCTCAATTTGCCGTTGTTATAGAACTTTGCTATTTTGTAAATCGCGTCAACATTAAATGAACGGCAGTACATATATTGTTGTGAGCATTTACTATTCAGAAATGAATGATGTTTTTACTGAATGTGTAGCATTTGTAGCTTACGGGATGATATGGAAATGATGAACTCCGGCGAAATTTCTGATTAGCAGAGAAATATTTCACTTAAAATCAGAAATATTGGATCAATGAAATGTTGCGACCACTTTATAGATCAAAATATCACAAATCACATTTATTTTCCCACGGGCCTTCAGACACGGAAGTTTTATTCTAAGATACATGTATTTACTTTTCAACACTATACATGCTATTTATTACAGCATGTTCAAGTATTTGAATGGAAGTTTGTGGTGAAACACAATATTACTATGACATAACTATTTGTTTTAAACAGATGTCGATCACCATGTAAAATAAAGATGTTCACGAGATTCATGACGATGTTAATGAACGGTATGAGCGTGCTATACAATTGTGTCGAGTTTAAGAATACAAAAAAGTCCATCAACATGAGTGAGCAGCTTCGACTCAAGTGAGTTGTGTTTATGCAGATAGTACCACAATATAATCTTATCAGTATTCAAGGAAAACACATCTACAGTCTCCGACATTACAATTAGATCTAAAGGAAAACACCTCTACAGTCTCCGACATTTCAATCAGTTTTCAATGAAACATATCTACAGCCTCCGACATTACAATCAGTTTTCAAGGAAATCACATCTACAGTCTTCGACATTACAATCAGTTTTCAAGGAAAACACCTCTACGGTCTTCGACATTACAATCAGTTTTCAAGGAAAACATCTCTACAGTCTCCGACATTACAATCAGTTTTCAAGGAAAACATCTCTACAGTACAGTCTCCGACATTACAATCAGATTATAATTCTACAAACATTCAAGGATTACACTTCTACAAACATCAGTACCATAATTCATAGATTACATTTCTACAAACATCACTACCATAATTCAAGGATAACATTTCTACAAACATCACTACCATAATTCAGAGGTTACATTTCTACAAACATCACTACCATAATTCAAGGATAACATTTCTACAAACATCACAACCATAATTCAGAGATTACATTTCTACAAACATCACTACCATAATTCAGAGGTTACATTTCTACAAACATCACTACCATAATTCAAGGATAACATTTCTACAAACATCACTACCATAATTCAGAGATTACATTTCTACAAACATCACTACCATAATTCAGAGATTACATTTCTACAATCATCACTACCATAATTCAAGGATGACATTTCTACAAACATCACAACCATAATTCAGAGATTACATTTCTACAAAAATCACTACCATAATTCAGAGGTTACATTTCTACAAACATCACTACCATAATTCAAGGATAACATTTCTACAAAACATCACTACCATAATTCAGAGGTTACATTTCTACAAACATCACAACCATAATTCAGAGATTACATTTCTACAAACATCACAACCATAATTCAGAGATTACATTTCTACAAACATCACTACCATAATTCAGAGGTTACATTTCTACAAACATCACAACCATAATTCAGAGATTACATTTCTACAAACATCACAACCATAATTCAGAGATTACATTTCTACAAACATCACTACCATAATTCAGAGGTTACATTCCTACAAACATCACCACCATAATTCAGAGATTACATTTCTACAAACATCACTACCATAATTCAGAGGTTACATTTCTACAAACATCACTACCATAATTCAGAGGTTACATTTCTACAAACATCACTACCATAATTCAAGGATTACACTTCTACAAACATCACTACCATAATTCAGAGGTTACATTTCTACAAACATCACTACCATAATTCAAGGATAACATTTCTACAAACATCACAACCATAATTCAGAGATTACATTTCTACAAACATCACTACCATAATTCAGAGGTTACATTTCTACAAACATCACTACCATAATTCAAGGATAACATTTCTACAAACATCACTACCATAATTCAGAGGTTACATTTCTACAAACATCACAACCATAATTCAGAGATTACATTTCTACAAAACATCACAACCATAATTCAGAGACTACATTTCTACAAACATCACTACCATAATTCAGAGGTTACATTTCTACAAACATCACCACCATAATTCAGAGATTACATTTCTACAAACATCACTACCATAATTCAGAGGTTACATTTCTACAAACATCACTACCATAATTCAGAGGTTACATTTCTACAAACATCACTACCATAATTCAAGGATTACACTTCTACAAACATCACTACCATAATTCAGAGGTTACATTTCTACAAACATCACTACCATAATTCAAGGATAACATTTCTACAAACATCACAACCATAATTCAGAGATTACATTTCTACAAACATCACTACCATAATTCAAAGGTTACATTTCTACACATATCACTACCATAATTCAAGGATAACATTTCTACAAACATCACTACCATAATTCAGAGATTACATTTCTACAAACATCACTACCATAATTCAAGGATTACATTTCTACAAACATCACTACCATAATTCATAGATTACATTTCTACAAACATCACTACCATAATTCAAGGATAACATTTCTACAAAACATCACTACCATAATTCAGAGGTTACATTTCTACAAACATCTCAACCATAATTCAGAGATTACATTTCTACAAACATCACAACCATAATTCAGAGATTACATTTCTACAAACATCACTACCATAATTCAGAGGTTACATTTCTACAAACATCACAACCATAATTCAGAGATTACATTTCTACAAACATCACTACCATAATTCAGAGGTTACATTTCTACAAACATCACTACCATAATTCAGAGGTTACATTTCTACAAACATCACAACCATAATTCAGAGATTACATTTCTACAAACATCACAACCATAATTCAGAGATTACATTTCTACAAACATCACCACCATAATTCAGAGATTACATTTCTACAAACATCACAACCATAATTCAGAGATTACATTTCTACAAACATCACTACCATAATTCAGAGATTACATTTCTACAAAACATCACCACCATAATTCAGAGATTACATTTCTACAAAACATCACAACCATAATTCAGAGATTACATTTCTACAAACATCACTACCATAATTCAAGGATAACATTTCTACAAACATCACTACCATAATTCAGAGGTTACAGTTCTACAAACATCACTACCATAATTCAGAGGTTACATTTCTACAAACATCAACACCATAATTCAGAGATTACATTTCTACAAAACATCACTACCATAATTCAGAGGTTACATTTCTACAAAACATCACTACCATAATTCAGAGATTACATTTCTACAAACATCACAACCATAATTCAGAGATTACATTTCTACAAAACATCACTACCATAATTCAGAGGTTACATTTCTACAAACATCACTACCATAATTCAGAGGTTACATTTCTACAAACATCACTACCATAATTCAGAGATAACATTTCTACAAACATCACAACCATAATTCAGAGGTTACATTTCTACAAAACATCACTACCATAATTCAGAGATTACATTTCTACAAACATCACAACCATAATTCAGAGATTACATTTCTACAAAACATCACTACCATAATTCAGAGATTACATTTCTACAAACATGACTACCATAATTCAGAGATTACATTTCTACAAACATCACAACCATAATTCAGAGATTACATTTCTACAAACATCACAACCATAATTCAGAGATTACATTTCTACAAAACATCACTACCATAATTCAGAGATTACATTTCTACAAAACATCACCACCATAATTCAGAGATTACATTTCTACAAAACATCACAACCATAATTCAGAGATTACATTTCTACAAACATCACTAACATAATTCAGAGATTACATTTCTACAAAACATCACTACCATAATTCAGAGATTACAATTCTACAAACATCACTACCATAATTCAGAGATTACATTTCTACAAACATCACTACCATAATTCAGAGATTACATTTCTACAAAACATCACTACCATAATTCAGAGATTACATTTCTACAAAACATCACTACCATAATTCAGAGATTACATTTCTACAAACTTCACAACCATAATTCAGAGATTACATTTCTACAAACATCACAACCATAATTTAGAGATTACATTTCTACAAAACATCACTACCATAATTCAGAGATTACATTTCTACAAAACATCACTACCATAATTCAGAGATTACATTTCTACAAACATCACTACCATAATTCAGAGATTACATTTCTACAAAACATCACTACCATAATTCAGAGATTACATTTCTACAAAACATCACTACCATAATTCAGAGATTACATTTCTACAAACATCACTACCATAATTCAGAGATTACATTTCTACAAAACATCACTACCATAATTCAGAGATTACATTTCTACAAAACATCACTACCATAATTCAGAGATTACATTTCTACAAACATCACTACCATAATTCAGAGATTACATTTCTACCAAACATCACTACCATAATTCAGAGATTACATTTCTACAAACATCACTACCATAATTCAGAGATTACATTTCTACAAAACATCACCACCATAAATCAGAGATAACATTTCTACAAACATCACTACCATAATTCAGAGATTACATTTCTACAAAACATCACTACCATAATTCAGAGATTACATTTCTACAAGCATCACTACCATAATTCAGAGATTACATTTCTACAAACATCACAACCATAATTCAGAGATTACATTTCTACAAACATCACTACCATAATTCAGAGGTTACATTTCTACAAACATCACAACCATAATTCAGAGATTACATTTCTACAAACATCACAACCATAATTCAGAGATTACATTTCTACAAACATCACTACCATAAATCAAGGATTACCAACATCACTGTCATAAATCAAGGAATACGGTTATACAAACATCATTATCAGAATTCAAGGATAACGATCTAAAGTCTTAAACATAACTTTCATTATTCAAGGATTTTGAATTTACAAATTCGGATCATGTCTGTGATACAATAACCCTGGGTAGTCACGACAATCAGAGATACATTCTGAAGACAGGTATAGTGTCATCTAAATCCAATGATACAACATGCTAATAATCATCATAACATTGACTTAGGTCCCACAAAGGCAAAGAACATTGTGCAGATATTAACTGGTTACCCGTTACTGATAGAGTGAACCAAATAACCCTTTGTCATGTTTTTAAGATTAATTCAAACCTTGCTCCATCATATATGAATGATAACCTTAACCTCTCCATTAATGTGCATAATTATTCAACTAGGTTCAGAGTGAAAGTTAGTCCTAACTCTGACGGTATTTGTGATAACGTGTCCGACAACAAGAGATTTGTTATTCCAATTGTCAAAGGTTTTGGCAAAAGGTCTTTTGCCTATATGGGGTGCTCTCTTTGGAATAACTTGCCCCAATATATAAGGGATTCTGGAACCACATCTGCTTTTAAATCAAGGGTCAAGGAACATTTTTTACAGTTCCATTTAGCTTCTACAATTCAATTGTTTTAAACATGTCTGTATATTTCCATATTTTCAGATAGATAGTAAAATATTTTTATTTCTCATGGCAATTCAGATTACTTCTCTTTGTTGATGCAGTATTGATTTCATCATAACATCAAAACATTATAATTATTTCATTGTTAATTTATATATATAAATATACTGTGATATGCATGTTTAATTTTTTATTATCATTCTTAATTTATAATCAGCATTATCGTATTTATCTATGGCAAAAAGGATAATTTTTACTCATTCGAAGTATTATTTTTCATTTTTATCAAATTTTTACATGTTTGTCAACAATGTTCTATTTATCTTACTATAATAGCTATTTAACGGTGATAAGTCATTTTATTTATTTAATATATACCTGTTCATATAATTTATTACCAAATGTGATATCTTCCCATGTCATACCACATTATATATCAAGGACCACAGTGGAAATAAGGGTTCCTCTGAATCCTTTCTTGTGTTATAATCCTTGACATTTAATGTTGATTTTACATGGCTGTTTATTAATTCATGCTTACACATGTATCAATTTACTGTTTTTGTATGTTTGAATATTAGTATTGCCATGTAAATGTTCATTTTATGTCGAAATAAATCTATCTATCTAACTCATTGTGTGTACACATTACTCTACGATGTCATTCTCTGTATACACATTACTCTACAATGTGTACACATTACTCTACAATGTCATTCTCTGTGTACTAATTACTCTACAATGTGTACTAATTACTCTACAATGTGTACACATTACTCTACAATGTCATTCTCTGTGTACTAATTACTCTACAATGTGTACACATTACTCTACAATGTCATTCTCTGTGTACTAATTACTCTACAATGTGTACTAATTACTCTACAATGTGTACACATTACTCTACAATGTTATTCTCTGTGTACTAATTACTCTACAATGTGTACTAATTACTCTACAATGTCATTCTCTGTATACACATTACTCTACAATGTGTACATATTACTCTACAATGTCATCATCTGTGTACAAATTACTCTACAATGTCTTTCTCTGTATACACATTACTCTACAATGTGTACACATTACTCTACAATGTCATTCTCTGTGTACTAATTACTCTACAATGTGTACTAATTACTCTACAATGTGTACACATTACTCTACAATGTCATTCTCTGTGTACTAATTACTCTACAATGTGTACACATTACTCTACAATGTCATTCTCTGTGTACTAATTACTCTACAATGTGTACTAATTACTCTACAATGTGTACACATTACTCTACAATGTCATTCTCTGTGTACTAATTACTCTACAATGTGTACTAATTACTCTACAATGTCATTCTCTGTATACACATTACTCTACAATGTGTACAAATTACTCTACAATGTCATCATCTGTGTACAAATTACTCTACAATGTCTTTCTCTTTGTACACATTACTCTACAATGTGTACACATTACTCTACAATGTATACACATTACTCTACAATGTCATTCTCTGTGTATACATTACTCTACAATGTCATTATCTGTATACACATTACTCTACAATGTGTACACATTGTCTTATAATGTGTACACATTACTCTACAATGTCATTATATGTGTACACATTACTCTACAACGTTATTATCTGTGTACACATTACTCTATAATGTGTACATATTGCTCTACAATGTGTACACATTATTCTACAATGGCCATTCTCGGTGTACTAATTACTCTACAATGTGTACACATGACTTTACAATGTGTACACATGACTCTACAATGTGTACAATGTAAAAAAATGCAATAATGAAATTTTCTTCATATGCTCGCAAAAAATGAATATAAAATGAAAGGTGACATCCTGGAAAATGTTGACCATCATCCATACTTAGAAGTTGAACTAAACGACAATCTGAAATTTAACAACCATATTGACATAATTACAAAAAATGCATCATGCACCTTATTTCTCGCCGCGGTTAGATCCACCCGGAGAAGCCACAGCATGACATTCATCCAATCCATTTCAATCAATAATTAGCATTTATAAGAATTCAGTCTTTCCCAGAACTGTTTATACTTGGAATTTTGGAACCCGATTCTTGTATTATACTTCTACAAGTCTGGGTGTGTTTAAGTCATCCACCCAGCTGGTCCCATTTGTACCATCCTATGTGTAGAGGGATTTTATCATGTATAGTGTATATATATTAGGCCGTCAGACCATTACATAGGTGTAGTGTGAACCAACAATTAAAGGGGACAATCTGAAGCTGTGTATATTATGTACATACATATATGTAATTTGTTTTATTCTAAATGAATGCCGGAAAACGTTACTCTACGCCGATGTAGAGTCATTCCCTTGGCGTAGATGTCTGCATAGTTGATTTTGCCGAGTACCACCATTGAAGTATTGCTTTGCACATATCTATCAGTCGGTCAGTCCGTCAGTGGGTCGGTTGGTCTGTCCGTAACCAAATCTTGTCCGACCAATAACTTGAGAACGATTCGGCCTAAGCTCCTCGATTTTGCTTGGGAGGTTGGTCATCACATGTAGATGACCCCTATATTTTGAGGTCAGTGGAAGGGTTTCGGTTATAAGAGTATACGCTTCTAAATTCTTTATTCATACACACACACAACAAGCGTCAATAAGCGTCAATTAGCGATTCTCTGAAAGAAAATCAATCCAGATATAAACATGTGCATGTTTTTACATTCATTATAAATATGCAATTATTACAATTCATTATTATCAATTTTAATACTAGTAATCTTAACAAAAATAAATGATTCACAAGAAAAAATCTATTCGTAAGCAAGTATGTACATGTAGTATAAATTGAATTAATGTCTTACCAACTATAGTGTCCAAACATCGAAACCTTTAAATTAAAATTACAGTTTTAGGCTTAAGCGCCGCAGTCAGTATGTCAAATATCAAGGTCACAATCGCAGTGAAATTTAGCACAAAAACATGCGCGACAACTATCCGAGGATTTAGATGGGAGGTTGGTCATAACATGTAGACGACCCTTATTGACGTTGACTTCAATATGTCAAAGGTCAAGGTCTTACTATCCAGTTGACCTTTAGGGGCTTCCGTGTTTCACAAAAACTTCTTGCTTGTTTTATGTTCCATCATGCAGTTTGTATCGGTATTTCTATGTTTGTATCCTGATTTCAACCAAATACGAGTGTTATTTATTATGTTATCAATAAAATATTCAAATATATCAATTCAGGTCTACAACAGTCCAGAATACTCAAAATACATCAATTCAGGTCTACAACAGTCCAGAATACTCAAAATACATCAATTCAGGTCTACAACAGTCCAGAATACTCAAAATACATCAATTCAGGTCTACAACAGTCCAGAATACTCAAATATTCTCGAAATCAACATTTTCATTACCAAACTTAGAAGTCTTGTTATAACAAGTGACGGTGATTTCTGATGAATTTTAAGTTTACTATCTACAGAGACACAGTAGTGCATGATTGAGAAAGTCCGATTAAACATATGAGTATTCAATTCTAAATTGACATTAGAAATATCTAAATTAATGAATTCAAATAATTGCCATTTTGTGTATTAAGTGTCAATCATGAATATTTATTTTGAATATAAAAGAGGTATAAATGCATTCAATCTGTTTACTAACATAGGAATATTTCTGCGAGATACAAACATTACAGATAGGAGATGTCTCAAGGTCTAATTTTATATGAAAACAACGTTCATACCAGCAATACTCATTGATTTTATGTCTAATAAAAGACGTCTGGGTTTAGAATAACGACATCTGTCTAGAGTTCCTTTGACGAATTTATTTTTTTCCTGAAAATAATTCACAATATGACGATAACGACAAATGCGCAAAAATCTGCCATTAGAAATTGATACTACTGTTCATATACCTCATATACCGTCCTTACACCACAGTTAAATAATTATATAAGCCGAGAGACCAAAGTCATAAATTATTCGTTTTGTCGATGTTGAATATTAATTGATAATGCTATTGTCTCATAATGATAGTTAATTGTAGTAAATTAAATATGCATGTTTAGCTATGCTTTAATATGATCTTTGGAATCGTGTCTGTGTGCCCTGTAACATTGTACAGTTCAATTATAGAATATTGTATTATTTTTGCGCCATAGAAATACATTGTTTTTGTATGTATTGCTTGTATTTCTCCCACGTCGACATTTTATAAATTTGATTATTGGTGTGGGTTGTCATTATAATGTTTCTACATTATGTTCAGCCGTATAAATGACTGTCAGGATGCATTTAGCTAAGTCATGTCTGTAGGTCGCGTGGTTTGTTTTGTTTTCGAAACTTTTAATTCTAAATATTAAGACGATGGGACTATTTTGCCTTCGCGTCATAATGCAGAACGCTTATGAGGTTGTCAATGTGATAAACTACTTTTTTAGAAATCCAAGTAAACGTAGGTTTGAGATTTATTTTGTTATAGAATCAGGATAAATTAAATACATGGCAGTCCCCGAGGTTATAGAACGCCTCCTAGCCCAAATCTCTATTTCCTTCTTAAAGTTTTATGGTTGGAAAGATAGAGCTGGTTGATAATGGAATGTATGTGCAGATTAGTTGAGCTGGGAGAATAATGTATTAGTTATAATTATATCATTATTGTCAAATCATCAATAACTTAGACATTTTAAAAGACAAATCTAAGATTTCAATTCGGAGACCGATCTAAAGTTTTATAACCTCGGTCCCTGGTGCTGAGATGAAAAAAGTTTATCTAGATTGACACGAGATGGTCAGAAAAGTTTATCTAGATGGACACGAGCTGGTCAGAAAAAATTATCTAGATAGACACGAGATGGTCAGAAATGTTTATCTAGATGGACACGAGATGGTCAGAAAAGTTTATCTAGATGGACACGAGCTGGTCAGAAAAGTTTATCTAGATGGACACGAGATGGTCAGAAAAGTTTATCTAGATGGACACGAGATGGTCAGAAATGTTTATCTAGATGGACACGAGATGGTCAGAAAAGTGTATCTAGATGGACACGAGATGGTCAGAAAAGTTTATCTAGATAGACACGAGATGGTCAGAAAAGTTTATCTAGATGGACACGAGCTGGTCAGAAAAGTTTATCTAGATGGACACGAGATGGTCAGAAAAGTTTATCTAGATGGACACGAGCTGGTCAGAAAAGTTTATCTAGATGGACACGAGCTGGTCAGAAAAGTTTATCTAGATGGACACGAGATGGTCAGAAATGTTTATCTAGATGGACACGAGATGGTCAGAAAAGTGTATCTAGATGGACACGAGATGGTCAGAAATGTTTATCTAGATGGACACGAGCTGGTCAGAAAAGTTTATCTAGATGGACACGAGATGGTCAGAAAAGTTTATCTAGATGGACACGAGATGGTCAGAAATGTTTATCTAGATGGACACGAGATGGTCAGAAAAGTGTATCTAGATGGACACGAGATGGTCAGAAAAGTTTATCTAGATAGACACGAGATGGTCAGAAAAGTTTATCTAGATGGACACGAGCTGGTCAGAAAAGTTTATCTAGATGGACACGAGATGGTCAGAAAAGTTTATCTAGATGGACACGAGATGGTCAGAAATGTTTATCTAGATAGACACGAGCTGGTCAGAAAAGTTTATCTAGATGGACACGAGCTGGTCAGAAAAGTGTATCTAGATGGACACGAGATGGTCAGAAAAGTGTATCTAGCTGGACACGAGATGGTCAGAAAAGTGTATCTAGATGGACACGAGATGGTCAGAAAAGTGTATCTAGATGGACACGAGCTGGTCAGAAAAGTGTATCTAGCTGGACACGAGATGGTCAGAAAAGTGTATCTAGCTGGACACGAGATGGTCAGAAAAGTGTATCTAGCTGGACACGAGATGGTCAGAAAAGTGTATCTAGATGGACACGAGCTGGTCAGAAAAGTGTATCTAGCTGGACACGAGATGGTCAGAAAAGTGTATCTAGATGGACACGAGCTGGTCAGAAAAGTGTATCTAGCTGGACACGAGCTGGTCAGAAAAGTGTATCTAGCTGGACACGAGATGGTCAGAAAAGTGTATCTAGCTGGACACGAGATGGTCAGAAAAGTGTATCTAGATGGACACGAGCTGGTCAGAAAAGTGTATCTAGCTGGACACGAGATGGTCAGAAAAGTGTATCTAGCTGGACACGAGATGGTCAGAAAAGTTTATCTAGATGGACACGAGATGGTCAGAAAAGTGTATCTAGATAGACACGAGCTGGTCAGAAAAGTTTATCTAGATGGACACGAGCTGGTCAGAAAAGTTTATCTAGATGGACACGAGCTGGTCAGAAAAGTTTATCTAGATGGACACGAGATGGTCAGAAAAGTGTATCTAGATGGACACGAGATGGTCAGAAAAGTGTATCTAGATGGACACGAGCTGGTCAGAAAAGTGTATCTAGCTGGACACGAGATGGTCAGAAAAGTGTATCTAGATGGACACGAGCTTGTCAGAAAAGTGTATCTAGATGGACACGAGATGGTCAGAAAAGTGTATCTAGCTGGACACGAGATGGTCAGAAAAGTGTATCTAGATGGACACGAGCTTGTCAGAAAAGTGTATCTAGATGGACACGAGATGGTCAGAAAAGTGTATCTAGATGGACACGAGCTGGTCAGAAAAGTGTATCTAGCTGGACACGAGATGGTCAGAAAAGTGTATCTAGATGGACACGAGCTGGTCAGAAAAGTGTATCTAGCTGGACACGAGATGGTCAGAAAAGTGTATCTAGCTGGACACGAGATGGTCAGAAAAGTTTATCTAGATGGACACGAGATGGTCAGAAAAGTGTATCTAGATAGACACGAGCTGGTCAGAAAAGTTTATCTAGATGGACACGAGCTGGTCAGAAAAGTTTATCTAGATGGACACGAGCTGGTCAGAAAAGTTTATCTAGATGGACACGAGATGGTCAGAAAAGTGTATCTAGATGGACACGAGATGGTCAGAAAAGTGTATCTAGATGGACACGAGATGGTCAGAAAAGTGTATCTAGATGGGCACGAGATAGTCAGAAAAGCTTATCTAGATGGACACGAGATGGTCAGAAAAGTGTATCAAGATGGACACGAGCTTGTCAGAAAAGTGTATCTAGATGGACACGAGATGGTCAGAAAAGTTAATCTAGATGGACACGAGATGGTCAGAAAAGTGTATCTAGATGGACACGAACTGGTCAGAAAAGTGTATCTAGATGGACACGAACTGGTAAAAAATGTTTATCTAGATAGACACGAGCTGGTCAGAAAAGTTTATCTAGATGGACACGAGCTGGTCAGAAAAGTTTATCTAGATGGACACGAGATGGTCAGAAAAGTGTATCTAGATGGACACGAGATGGTCAGAAAAGTTTATCTAGATGGACACGAGATGGTCAGCAAAGTGTATCTAGATGGACACGAGCTGGTCAGAAGCTGTTCATTGTAATAAGTTAGATCTGCAGATTCGGGTTAAATACATCAGTTGGAACGACTGACGCATGAAATTACCCGTCATGTGACCCGGCACATAATAAAACTCACTAAAAATAATGATAGTGATAAACTGTAATGAAATGGACTCATTTAGTGAATTATCATCAGTACTCGATGTAATTATATTATGCTTGAATTATCCGAACAAAATCCAAACCATGTTTGATTAAATTGGGAAAAAAATATTGTAACGAAGCAATCAAGACAAAATAGAGAAGGATAAGGACGAAAAAAATAAGATTAATCAATAAAACTATCCACCAAGAGAATCATTATAAAGTAATGAAACAAAACGAGCATGTTGACGACATGATTATAAGATGTTAGTGTGAATGTATAATTAGTACCTACACATAGAGTGAATATAGTAACAATCATTATATCTGTAATATTATGACGAATAAAAAACAATTCTCGAATATATTCGTAAAATATATTTCTGTATGCAGTCAATGTATAAATGGTTTAATACATATATTTGAACATATTAAAAGTTTACTTTCTAGAAGTTCAAATCCAATATATTTGAACATAATAAATTTTACTTTCTAGAAGTTCAAATCCAATATATTTGAACATAATAAATTTTACTTTCTAGAAGTTCAAATCCAATATATTTGAACATAATAAAAGTTTACTTTCTAGAAGTTCAAATCCAATATATTTGAACATAATAAAAGTTTACTTTCTAGAAGTTCAAATCCAATATATTTGAACATAATAAAAGTTTACTTTCTAGAAGTTCAAATCCAATATATTTGAACATATTAAAAGTTTACTTTCTAGAAGTTCAAATCCAATATATTTGAACATATTAAAAGTTTACTTTCTAGAAGTTCAAATCCTATATTACAAATAAATATAAACAAAAGCAACTTTAAAGACGTTTTCGGTAGTTCGCTACATTTTTCACATAGACGTATAGGAAAAATTAAAACTGATCAATGAATTTTTTTTAAACTTGACCCCAAATGTTTTTCGCTTAAAATGTTTCTGCTATCATATGCTACGATCATGCAAAGTTTAAAAACAAATCATTGATCAGTTTTAATTTTTCCCATACGTCTTTAAGATCCTATATGTTAGTTACATTCTGGTACTTGGTGAAGTATTCGATACTTAAACTATTATATATCCGACAACAAAATGTAGAAATATTGATAATATTCTACCATAAAAACTTTGGAGACGGAAAGTGTGATACAGCACAAAACACGCCATCGCTTGACATGACTGGTCACGTGATCAAATAAGCAACACATACATAAACATTGTTTATATACACAATTCAAACTCACATTGATATCTAGTATGGGTATTTAACATTATTATGACGATATGTACTATGTTAAATTGTTATTATTTTATGTAATGCTTTCCGAATAGGACGGAAAATAAATAGATATTATGAAAACAGTTCATTTTCTTCGATAGGCTTCGTTATTGACTCCATTTGATCGAATTGTTTATTTTTTGTTTGTCCACCATGTTTGTTTACGCATAGTTTACTTCAGTTGTCACGTGATACTACACAATTTACATATTGAGAATGTTACATCCAGCTTGTGATACCGTTGGTGTTTTACCTCCTTTTATTTCATTAGGTTTTCAGAGTCATATTAGGCGGACAGTTCACGTAACCATCTTTCCTGGGAAGAACCAGTACTAGAATCCAATCCTACGTAAGCAACTGCATACTTTTTCACATACAGAGGCAAGGTCGGTAAACTGGGCTCAAATCCACGATTCTCCATCAGTGAGAGGCTACAGTGTTCTGAAGTCAATGACCTTGACCACTTGACCACGGAGGTTGGTCTATATATGTTTTAAAGTAACCTTTAAAGTAACGTTTATACGAAAACGTGAACTTTATTATTATAAACCCGCAAACGAAGTTTGAGAGGGGTATATTTGAGTCACTCTGTTGGTCGGTCGTCTGCTTGCCAAAGAAAGTCACTCTCTCGGTCGGTCGGTCGGTTTTTGGTGCGAACTACTTCCACATTCTTTAAGCGATTGCAATGAAACTTGAAATGTATTATCAACATAAAGTGCAATACGACAAGCATTCACTCATAGCAGAGTTATGCCCCCTTGAGCTTAGCCGTATTGTATACTATTGCATTCTTAGTGTAGAGGCGGCGGCGGCGGGGGTGGGGGTATTAGTCACCTCTGGGACACCTCTAGTTGCTTTTGAATGTCAAAATGGTTATCTTTAGATGTGAAATAAACTACTGGTGCCCTTTTTGACAGCATTATCTACGTGATTTAGGTTCATATCATAATACAAACACTGCATATATGTGAGCACTTATTTTTTGTTTACATATAATGACACAATCATACTATGAACTATACTTCAGTATTGGAAATGTCAATTGTATGCAATATAAATCACTTTGGTATTACTCCAGAATACAAATCAATGTTATCTCGGTATTTTAACAGCATCTCAATAATGCATTCATCTTTTCACTCAAAATGTTGATAATTACTTATGGCGAGGTTTCTGTTATTTCTTTGACAGGCAGAAGATATGTTACAAACAGATGGGCATTAAAACAGAACATTGTTGTCTGTCCGATTTCGCCTTCGGTTTTTATATCACTCAGTCATGTACAAAACAATCATATCATATTAATTAGTACTTGATGCACGTATCAACTTGCTTTTAAAGCATTCATTTTATATCGAGACCCAGGACTTCACTACCAAACTGGAACACCCATTAAAATACTGATCATCTTGATTGATACAGTCTTACCATCACACACACGACGTGCATACATTCTGGTGAGAGCTTAGTATGAAAAATGGTCTTTTGTTGTTGTTACAAAGTCTTCTTCTCCAGTCTGTGCTGTAATGTTATACAATGTAGTCAATGTTCCACCTACATAGATCATGGTTGCATTGGTAAACCGTGACTGCATTTTGAAAAAAACGTGTATGATGAACTTATCTTGAATGTTAAAGTAAATTTAAATATTCAGACAATTTGATTTAGCCTCCATCTTATTATTTCCAAGAACTTTAAAGTATGTTCCAAGCTAATGTGTGTCCGGATTTTGTTCTTCAAACAAATGTGTCAGTGTATCTCCCTTTTGATACCAAAGTCTGAACTCGAGGAAAAACAACATTACTTTATTCAACTTGTATACATAGTCTATAAACTAACATTATCTAATTTCTATTTTTACTGGAACATATTTCTTTAATTAATGCTAGCTTAAAAGCTTTAAGTCACATTATCTTTTTGCTGTAGAAAATATATGCAAAAAAAAAAAACAATTGCTAATAACATACCAAGATAATAATTACCGACGAAACGAGCCATTTTTCTTCTTAAAACACTCATTTTGCTTTTGTAAACTTGAAATATATAGAGCACGTTGTAGCAACATTAAATGTCGCATCGACGCTAAATGGCGCATTTGATGTTATATGTCGCAAGGTTGACGCTAAATGTCGCAACCAACGCTTAATGTCGCAAAACCTATCAAGATGTTTATCGTGACGTCAGTGAACGAACGTGACGTTACAAGCAGATTAATGAAAAATAACTAAATAGTCCCGAGTGTTTCCCCTTATTTAAGCAAATTCAGTGACTGGATAAATAGAATAATAGGTTAGTGACGAGGAATGAGTAAAAGTTTATCCGGCTCGGCTGCGGAAATTATTGGATTCGCCTTCGTCTCACCCGATAAATTCCTTCACCTTGCCAGATAAACTTACTCATCCACGACACTAACCTAATATTCTCCATCTACTTCACCTTGCCAGATAAACTTACTCATTCACGACACTAACCTATTATTCTCCATCTTCTTCACCTTGCCAGATAAACTTACTCATCCACGACACTAACCTATTATTCTCCATATACTTCACCTTGCCAGATAAACTTACTCATTCACGACACTAACCTATTATTCTCCATCTATTTCACATTGCCAGATAAATTTACTCATCTACGACACTAACCTATTATTCTCCATCTACTTCACCTTGCCAGATAAACTTACTCATTCACGACACTAACCTATTATTCTCCATCTACTTCACCTTGCCAGATAAACTTACTCCTCCACGACACTAACCTATTATTCTCCATCTACTTCACCTTGCCAGATAAACTTACTCCTCCACGACACTAACCTATTATTCTCCATCTACTTCACCTTGCCAGATAAACTTACTCCTCCACGACACTAACCTATTATTCTCCATCTACTTCACCTTGCCAGATAAACTTACTCATTCACGACACTAACCTTTTATTCTCCATCTACTTCACCTTGCCAGATAAACTTACTCCTCCACGACACTAACCTATTATTCTCCATCTACTTCACCTTGCCAGATAAACTTACTCATCCACGACACTAACCTATTATTCTCCATCTACTTCACCTTGCCAGATAAACTTACTCCTCCACGACACTAACCTATTATTCTCCATCTACTTCACCTTGCCAGATAAACTTACTCATCCACGACACTAACCTATTATTCTCCATCTACTTCACCTTGCCAGATAAACTTACTCCTCCACGACACTAACCTATTATTCTCCATCTACTTCACCTTGCCAGATAAACTTACTCATTCACGACACTAACCTATTATTCTCCATCTACTTCATCTTGCCAGATAAACTTACTCATTCACGACACTAACCTATTATTCTCCATCTACTTCACCTTGCCAGATAAACTTACTCATTCACGACACTAACCTATTATTCTCCATCTACTTCACCTTGCCAGATAAACTTACTCCTCCACGACACTAACCTATTATTCTCCATCTACTTCACCTTGCCAGATAAACTTACTCATTCACGACACTAACCTATTATTCTCCATCTACTTCACCTTGCCAGATAAACTTACTCATCCACGACACTAACCTATTATTTCCATCTAATTCACCTTGCCAGATAAACTTACTCATCTACGACACTAACCTATTATTCTCCATCTACTTCACCTTGCCAGATAAAATTACTCATTCACGACACTAACCTATTATTCTCCATCTACTTCATCTTGCCAGATAAACTTACTCATTCACGACACTAACCTATTATTCTCCATCTACTTCACCTTGCCAGATAAACTTACTCATTCACGACACTAACCTATTATTCTCCATCTACTTCACCTTGCCAGATAAACTTACTCCTCCACGACACTAACCTATTATTCTCCATCTACTTCACCTTGCCAGATAAACTTACTCATTCACGACACTAACCTATTATTCTCCATCTACTTCACCTTGCCAGATAAACTTACTCATCCACGACACTAACCTATTATTTCCATCTAATTCACCTTGCCAGATAAACTTACTCATCTACGACACTAACCTATTATTCTCCATCTACTTCACCTTGCCAGATAAAATTACTCATTCACGACACTAATCTATTATTATCCATCTACTTCACCTTGCCAGATAAACTTACCCCTCCACGACACTAACCTATTATTCTCCATCTACTTCACCTTGCCAGATAAACTTACTCATTCACGACACTTATCTATTATTCTCCATCTACTTCACCTTGCCAGATAAACTTACTCCTCCACGATACTAACCTATTATTCTCCATCTACTTCACCTTGCCAGATAAACTTACTCATCCACGACACTAACCTATTATTCTCCATCTACTTCACCTTGCCAGATAAACTTACTCATCCACGACACTAACCTATTATTGTCCATCTACTTCACCTTGCCAGATAAACTTACTCATCCACGACACTAACCTATTATTCTCCATCTACTTCACCTTGGCAGAAAAACTTACTCATCCACGACACTAACCTATTATTCTCCATCTACTTCACCTTGCCAGATAAACTTACTCATTCACGACACTAACCTATTATTCTCCATCTACTTCATCTTGCCAGATAAACTTACTCATTCACGACACTAACCTATTATTCTCCATCTACTTCACCTTGCCAGATAAACTTACTCATATACGACACTAACCTTTTATTCTCCATCTACTTCACCTTGCCAGATAAACTTACTCCTCCACGACACTAACCTATTATTCTCCATCTACTTCACCTTGCCAGATAAACTTACTCACCCACGACACTAACCTATTATTCTCCATCTACTTCACCTTGCCAGATAAACTTACTCATCCACGACACTAACCTATTATTCTCCATCTACTTCACCTTGCCAGATAAACTTACTCATCCACGACACTAACCTATTATTCTCCATCTACTTCACCTTGCCAGATAAACTTACTCATCCACGACACTAACCTATTATTCTCCATCTACTTCACCTTGCCAGATAAACTTACTCATCACTACACTAACCTATTAATCTCCATCTAATTCACCTTGCCAGATAAACTTACTCCTCCACGACACTAACCTATTATTATCCATCTATTTCACCTTGCCAGATAAACTTACCCCTCCACGACACTAACCTATTATTCTCCATCTACTTCACCTTGCCAGATAAACTTACTCCTCCACGACACTAACCTATTATTCTCCATCTACTTCACCTTGCCAGATAAACTTACTCATCCACGACACTAACCAATTATTCTCCATCTACTTCACCTTGCCAGATAAACTTACTCATCCACGACACTAACCTATTATTCTCCATCTACTTCACCTTGCCAGATAAACTTACTCATCCACGACACTAACCTATTATTCTCCATCTACTTCACCTTGCCAGATAAACTTACCCCTCCACGACACTAACCTATTATTCTCCATCTACTTCACCTTGCCAGATAAACTTACTCATCCACGACACTAACCTATTATTCTCCATCTACTTCACCTTGCCAGATAAACTTACTCATCCACGACACTAACCTATTATTCTCCATCTACTTCACCTTGCCAGATAAACTTACTCATCCACGACACTAACCTATTATTTCCATCTAATTCACCTTGCCAGATAAACTTACTCATCCACGACACTAACCTATTATTCTCCATCTACTTCACCTTGCCAGATAAACTTACTCATCACTACACTAACCTATTAATCTCCATCTAATTCACCTTGCCAGATAAACTTACTCCTCCACGACACTAACCTATTATTATCCATCTATTTCACCTTGCCAGATAAACTTACCCCTCCACGACACTAACCTATTATTCTCCATCTACTTCACCTTGCCAGATAAACTTACTCCTCCACGACACTAACCTATTATTCTCCATCTACTTCACCTTGCCAGATAAACTTACTCATCCACGACACTAACCAATTATTCTCCATCTACTTCACCTTGCCAGATAAACTTACTCATCCACGACACTAACCTATTATTCTCCATCTACTTCACCTTGCCAGATAAACTTACTCATCCACGACACTAACCTATTATTCTCCATCTACTTCACCTTGCCAGATAAACTTACCCCTCCACGACACTAACCTATTATTCTCCATCTACTTCACCTTGCCAGATAAACTTACTCATCCACGACACTAACCTATTATTCTCCATCTACTTCACCTTGCCAGATAAACTTACCCCTCCACGACACTAACCTATTATTCTCCATCTACTTCACCTTGCCAGATAAACTTACTCATCCACGACACTAACCTATTATTCTCCATCTACTTCACCTTGCCAGATAAACTTACTCATCCACGACACTAACCTATTATTCTCCATCTACTTCACCTTGCCAGATAAACTTACTCATCCACGACACTAACCTATTATTTCCATCTAATTCACCTTGCCAGATAAACTTACTCATCCACGACACTAACCTATTATTCTCCATCTACTTCACCTTGCCAGATAAACTTACTCATCACTACACTAACCTATTAATCTCCATCTAATTCACCTTGCCAGATAAACTTACTCCTCCACGACACTAACCTATTATTATCCATCTATTTCACCTTGCCAGATAAACTTACCCCTCCACGACACTAACCTATTATTCTCCATCTACTTCACCTTGCCAGATAAACTTACTCCTCCACGACACTAACCTATTATTCTCCATCTACTTCACCTTGCCAGATAAACTTACTCATCCACGACACTAACCAATTATTCTCCATCTACTTCACCTTGCCAGATAAACTTACTCATCCACGACACTAACCTATTATTCTCCATCTACTTCACCTTGCCAGATAAACTTACTCATCCACGACACTAACCTATTATTCTCCATCTACTTCACCTTGCCAGATAAACTTACCCCTCCACGACACTAACCTATTATTCTCCATCTACTTCACCTTGCCAGATAAACTTACTCATCCACGACACTAACCTATTATTCTCCATCTACTTCACCTTGCCAGATAAACTTACTCATCCACGACACTAACCTATCATTCTCCATCTACTTCACCTTGCCAGATAAACTTACTCATCCACGACACTAACCTATTATTTCCATCTAATTCACCTTGCCAGATAAACTTACTCATCTACGACACTAACCTATTATTCTCCATCTTCTTCACCTTGCCAGATAAAATTACTCATTCACGACACTAATCTATTATTATCCATCTACTTCACCTTGCCAGATAAACTTACCCCTCCACGACACTAACCTATTATTCTCCATCTACTTCACCTTGCCAGATAAACTTACTCATTCACGACACTTATCTATTATTCTCCATCTACTTCACCTTGCCAGATAAACTTACTCCTCCACGACACTAACCTATTATTCTCCATCTACTTCACCTTGCCAGATAAACTTACTCATCCACGACACTAACCTATTATTCTCCATCTACTTCACCTTGCCAGATAAACTTACTCATCCACGACACTAACCTATTATTGTCCATCTACTTCACCTTGCCAGTTAAACTTACTCATCCACGACACTAACCTATTATTCTCCATCTACTTCACCTTGCCAGAAAAACTTACTCATCCACGACACTAACCTATTATTCTCCATCTACTTCACCTTGCCAGATAAACTTACTCATTCACGACACTAACCTATTATTCTCCATCTACTTCATCTTGCCAGATAAACTTACTCATATACGACACTAACCTTTTATTCTCCATCTACTTCACCTTGCCAGATAAACTTACTCATCCACGACACTAACCTATTATTCTCCATCTACTTCACCTTGCCAGATAAACTTACTCATCCACTACACTAACCTATTAATCTCCATCTAATTCACCTTGCCAGATAAACTTACTCCTCCACGACACTAACCTATTATTATCCATCTACTTCACCTTGCCAGATAAACTTACCCCTCCACGACACTAACCTATTATTCTCCATCTACTTCACCTTGCCAGATAAACTTACTCCTCCACGACACTAACCTATTATTCTCCATCTACTTCACCTTGCTAGATAAACTTACTCATCCACGACACTAACCAATTATTCTCCATCTACTTCACCTTGCCAGATAAACTTACTCATCCACGACACTAACCTATTATTCTCCATCTACTTCACCTTGCCAGATAAACTTACTCATCCACGACACTAACCTATTATTCTCCATCTACTTCACCTTGCCAGATAAACTTACCCCTCCACGACACTAACCTATTATTCTCCATCTACTTCACCTTGCTAGATAAACTTACTCATCCACGACACTAACCAATTATTCTCCATCTACTTCACCTTGCCAGATAAACTTACTCATCCACGACACTAACCTATTATTCTCCATCTACTTCACCTTGCCAGATAAACTTACTCATCCACGACACTAACCTATTATTCTCCATCTACTTCACCTTGCCAGATAAACTTACCCCTCCACGACACTAACCTATTATTCTCCATCTACTTCACCTTGCCAGATAAACTTACTCATCCACGACACTAACCTATTATTCTCCATCTACTTCACCTTGCCAGATAAACTTACTCATTCACGACACTAACCTATTATTCTCCATCTACATGGTTGTGTTATTTAACTGTAATATGTGGTCGATGATTTCTGCCATTACATATATTTTATTTCATGGGGTATGAAGTCCCTTTATAATAAAAAACTATATTCAAATTATAGCTATGTTTCCACTATCTAATGTATTTCAGATTTTTAAAAACTTTGCATGATAGTAGCATATGATAACAGAATCTCGTTTTTGAGTTATCTGCCCTTTAATATGATTTATTACAGTCTCGCTTCGGTAGATTTTTCATTAAATAAATAATTCTATTCAATCTAATAAGCGGTGGGGAGATGCTAAGTTATGTTCACAGACATGATAACAATATCATGGGTGCAAAGTATTATACAAATGGGTTTCATCGTCACAATAATTTTGAGTAAAACTGCTTTTTATACAGAATAACGGACTAATCTAGCATAATGTGGTGAATGACGACGCAATTATTGTACAGAAAACGCATTTTACAACGGCAAAAACAAACTTAATAAGAATAACTAACAAAACAATCCAAAAAACTAACATTTCGTCCTCCTGCCGGTCAGTCTTGTCAAAATGGCATGTGGAGGTCATGACACCAGAGACTGTTTACATTAAATTTCGTTGCATACCATACACATGCTTTCGTTGCGAACCGCCTCTCGTGATACGTCGTTAGCCCCCCAGTGATAGGGGTGTTAGAAAAGTGATAGATTGTCAATCCTCCCAAGCTAACCATTCAATATTTTATTGAACTTATCGTGTACATAAAGGCTTGGAGACTGAAGCATGTTGAAGTTCAAACATTATATGTTAAGTAAAGCGCAACATCTCCAAAGCAACACTCTTTGGGATTTAGAAGTAACAAATTTATGTTATAATTGTTGTTATTTAGAGGTTGTTGTTATAGAGAGGTTACGTTGATAATTAAATCGTGCAGTGAAGAAATATCATGCAGTTGTTAAAGGGAGGTTGTTGCTCAAGAGAGGGTCTGTCTGGAGAGATTGTACTGTATATGACATTATACATGTTCCGAGTATTGTATTTGCATGACGATGCCAATAGTAAGCATATAATACAATAGTTGCATTAAATGAAGATAGCACGTTGGTTCATGTTAGTGAGTTAATGTTACAATAAATAAGACAACACCCACTTTACGTGATGATTTTAACCTTGTAATCATAATCACAGTTTTAGTACCAATCGTCATTTGTTAATGTAGTAGGTAATATGAATTGACACGAAAAGCTAGGAACTGTAGAATCGTGCCTACACTACTGATGAGCTTATAATTGGATTTTTACATTATTTAGTGACACTGACTGAGGAAACATGACCCAATCATAGTTCCTCGTTCCCTTGCTGAATTTAGATTCATTGATAATTACGTTTTAATGTGATTGATAAACGATACATTTATAAAGGTTTAATTATTTCATTTATATGATGATTGGAAAGATAATGCCAGTTCCATTTATAGAAAAGAGTATTGATCATTGTTGTTGATACGTAAACAAATGGGACAATATCAGTAAACATCAAAGTGAGTAATAATAATTAATGCATTACTAGTTTAACTGTCACTACGACACGTACGCTATGAGGGCTTTATAAATAGAGGATCTTGAATGAGTGTTTATGTTGTATTGAATTTATTAAACGAGTCCTCTGAAAACGATAAAACAGAAAGTCTGCCGAGTTTTTGTCGTTTTTTAGATGACGAGTTTAATAAATTCAAACAACGTGAACACGAATTAAAGGTTCTATTTATAACATGATCTGCAAATTGCATACTTACAAAGTAAGAAAAAGAATGGTAGAACCTATTTTCTATATAAGGAGAACATTGAGTCGAAGTCGTTATAGGGCTTCTGAGACACAATGAGCTTAAAAAGTAGTACCAGTTTTAGTTTATTTCAAAAGAATATAATTGTTTACTGACATATACTATCGGCATTATTCAATCAAATTCATAACGTGTTGTTAAAGCAATTGACTAACTGACTTTAATTCGTTTGTGAAGGTATGTGTACAGTTGTTGTTGCTATGTAAAATGGATGGTCTGGTTCTGAATAATTCACCGGACGTTTTTCAGCATCAAGTGTGTACACGGTAATCGGGCATCGACCATGATTCACTGCATTTGCCCACATTTTTGCTTTTACTATATAGATCTCACATCCCTAGGATTTTCACCGGACCTAGTTTTTGTCTGTCTCTCAGAAAATTGCAAATACTCATGTCCGTTATGATCATCGGCCATTAGAGAAACATCACCCCAATGCATATCGCGGTGTTCTTGACAGCAACGAAGCCCAAAATGAATTGTATTATTCCACCAAGGACAGAAGCCTCCTCGCCATTTTGCTTCCTCAAAGCAAAAGACAATTCATTTTCAGGAATTTCAAGTAATCCACGATTTTCGTTAATTTCATGATCTTCAAAGAAAGATTTAAGAATTTTCAAATCATTTACAGTTTTAATAAGAGTGTTTTTATTAGTTTGTTCGTGGTTAAAAGCGTCAACATCTGAATCGGACACAATGTTAAATCTGGACCTTGGCCGCAGCGTCTGCTCGTGCGTAGCGTTCATCTCATCGGGAGAAACGATGGTCAATCTCTCCCTTTCTAGTTCAACTTCAAAGTTGCTATCGACTAACCTGACAACATAACATGTTGCAAACCCGCGGAATACAACTTCACTGACAATTCCAAGGCCGTGGCAAAATACGCAAGATAAATAGTGAGTTTACTACACTCCTGCACCGTGGGTCATGTTATAAACCTACATTAAACAGTTTTGGAGGCGCAACTGTATGACACATACATATGTGAAGATCCAAACAGTTACTGTTAATATGTCAAATGTCTTCCATTTTGGATTAATTTCAACTTTTGAATGTATCCATGTAAACATGCTTTGAATACCAACATGCATTTCATTTTGAACAGCGCGCAATAACTTAAGTGTGTTTCAGATAAATTTAGGCTTAATTATTCAGTAAAACTTAACATTGCAACTACTTCAGTTTTGAGACCATGTCATTTTAACGGTCACTTGTTTTAGGTTCGAACTTAGATCTTCCCTAATGTCCCTAATGTGGTCCTAATTTCGAGCTTCTACTGTATTGGCTTAAATTATTGAAACATTTGATCACTACTAGTATCTGTATATTTAACGAGATGAATATCAAACTATGTGAGATGTTTAGAATGCTCGAAGCACATTTAAATTTTGTAATGTTCTAACTATCACTATATATAAATCTTTAGTACAAAATAATGAGCGTACGCCATAGGAGGGAAGTACTGGACAGTTCATCAAGTTGTCTAAGATGTTATTAGCCTATTAAATGTAGATAATATCGAATTCCTCACGGAATATAAATCTAGAATCTTGATAATATGGGATATGACAGTAGGATGGCTTTGAATGTTCATGTTGTCTGTTTACAAATACCATTCTCCATCACAAAGCATACCTTTTGGCCATGCAGGTGATCCTTCGCTTTCATAAGATTAAACTAAAGTCATTTTTAAAGTACATTGATCTGCTAGAAAAGCAACAAAGAAAAAGGATTACCTAATGCATGTTGAAGACATTCAGTATCAAATGGTTGCATTACGTGAACGTTGCAATTTGTTAGCGGGTAATTATACGTTGCATCTGAAATGTGTTTGTTTTGGCTATTTTCTGTTCTCCGCGACTAGCATCCCAGGCTTTAAAAGGTCGTTAACGTCCATATTTCATTAGTTCAATCAGAACTCGCAGAACTTTCAACATAATCACGACACGTAATGTTTGGTTCCCATTTCCTTAATTCACATTCAGCGTAATAGAACATTTGATGTGTCACGATATTGTACCAATGTTAACAATACTATTGAGCGCGCATTTTTACTCGTGCGATTCTCATTATGACGTTTTTCCCTGATCTAACTCCCATTGACGTATTTCCCCAAATCTAACTCTCACTGACGTATTCCCCTAATCTAACTTCCATTGACGTATTTCCCTTAATCTAACTTCCACTGACGTACATGTATTTCCTCTAATTTAACTTCCACTGACGTATTTCCCCTAATCTAACTTCCACTGACATATTTCCCCTAATTTAACTTCCACTGATAGTTTCCCCCTCATTTGACTTCCACTGACGTATTTCCCCTAATCTAAATTCCATTGACGTATTTCCCCTAATTTAACTTCCACTGATAGTTTCCCCCTCATTTGACTTCCATTGACGTATTTCCCCTAATCTAACTTCCATTGACGTATTTCCCCTAATTTAACTTCCACTGATAGTTTCCCCCTCATTTGACTTCCACTGACGTATTTCCCCTAATCTAAATTCCATTGACGTATTTCCCCTAATTTAACTTCCACTGATAGTTTCCCCCTCATTTGACTTCCACTGACGTATTTCCCCTAATCTAAATTCCATTGACGTATTTCCCCTAATTTAACTTCCACTGACGTATTTACCCAAATCTAATTTCCATTGACGTATTTCCCCTAATTTAACTTCCACTGATAGTTTCCCCCTCATTTGACTTCCACTGACGTATTTCCCCTAATCTAAATTCCATTGACGTATTTCCCCTAATTTAACTTCCACTGACGTATTTCCCCTAATCTAAATTCCATTGACGTATTTCCCCTAATTTAACTTCCACTGATAGTTTCCCCCTCATTTGACTTCCACTGACGTATTTCCCCTAATCTAACTTCCACTGACATATTTCCCCTAATTTAACTTCCACTGATAGTTTCCCCCTCATTTGACTTCCACTGACGTATTTCCCCTAATCTAAATTCCATTGACGTATTTCCCCTAATTTAACTTCCACTGATAGTTTCCCCCTCATTTGACTTCCATTGACGTATTTCCCCTAATCTAACTTCCATTGACGTATTTCCCCTAATTTAACTTCCACTGATAGTTTCCCCCTCATTTGACTTCCACTGACGTATTTCCCCTAATCTAAATTCCATTGACGTATTTCCCCTAATTTAACTTCCACTGATAGTTTCCCCCTCATTTGACTTCCATTGACGTATTTCCCCTAATCTAACTTCCATTGACGTATTTCCCCTAATTTAACTTCCACTGATAGTTTCCCCCTCATTTGACTTCCACTGACGTATTTCCCCTAATCTAAATTCCATTGACGTATTTCCCCTAATTTAACTTCCACTGATAGTTTCCCCCTCATTTGACTTCCACTGACGTATTTCCCCTAATCTAAATTCCATTGACGTATTTCCCCTAATTTAACTTCCACTGACGTATTTACCCAAATCTAATTTCCATTGACGTATTTCCCCTAATTTAACTTCCACTGATAGTTTCCCCCTCATTTGACTTCCACTGACGTATTTCCCCTAATCTAAATTCCATTGACGTATTTCCCCTAATTTAACTTCCACTGACGTATTTCCCCTAATCTAAATTCCATTGACGTATTTCCCCTAATTTAACTTCCACTGACGTATTTACCCAAATCTCACTTCCAATGACGTATTTCCCCTAATTTAACTTCCACTGACGTATTTACCCCTATCTCACTTCCAATGACGTATTTCCCCTAATTTAACTTCCACTGACGTATTTACCCTAATGTATCTTCCACTGACGTATTTACCCCAATCTCACTTCCAATGACGTATTTCCCCTAATTTAACTTCCACAGACGTATTACCCTAATCTAACTTCCATTGACGTAGTTCCCCTTATCTAACTTTCATTGACGTATTTCCCCTAATGTATCTTCCACTGACGTAGTTCCCCTAATCTAACTTCCACTGACGTAGTTCCCCAAATCTAACTTCCACTGATATATTTCCCCTAATCTAACTTCCACTGACATATTTCCCCTAATTTAACTTCCTTTGGCTTATTTCCCCTAATTCAACATCCATTGACGTATTTCCCCTAATCTAACTTCCATTGACGTATTTCCCCTAATCAAACTCCCATTGAGGTATGAAGGGAGGGCAGTTCTTCGTATGACCAAAATACTTGTAATAATTATTACAATTTTGGTTTTTAATACAAGAATGATTGCAACACGCATATATAGATTTAGATGCCTACAGTACTTACTTACGTTTCAACAACAGAGCAGACGAACAGATTCAGTGAAACATGAAAGGTAACGCGACGAATAGCCAGTCCAATGATTGACCAATCAAAAATGACCGAAATCACCATTAGCCAATCAAATGGCCAGGATAAGCCAAACTAGTAATGAACAATACAGTAAGTACAATGTACTCGCAAACAGCTATAATAAACAAATACTCGTAAGTATAATTCGTCTTGAAAAATGACCGAAATCACCATTAGCCAATCAAATGGTCAGGATTAGCAAAACTTATAATAGACAATACAGTAAGTACTCGCAAACAGCTATAATAAACAACTACCCGTAAGTATAATTCGTCTAGAAAATAACTGTATTGTCATAATTGATGATCTAAAACAGTGCCTTATCATTTAACAGACAATATTCTATTCATTTTCTTATTCTACTGAACGAAGCAATATGAATTATACGAAGCGATCTCGTATATTTAGACAAGGTTTGTTAGCTGTAATAATCTGTTATTGTCATGCTAAACATACTTATAGCCTTATATCATTCACTTAACTATCTGTATAAACGTATTATCAGCGCTATAGTTCAATTTTTAGGTAAGCAATGTTATTGTATACATGGACGATCCCATTTATACATGGTTAGGTGACAAGAATACTGTTGTAATTTGCTATAGAACAATCTATGAATCTTTATAATCACTGTCCTCTGTGGCGCAATTGATAAAGCACAAAGTTGGTGAATCTTGAGGACTACGTCTTATGTTAGACGTCATTTTTTTCTTTTTTTTTTTTCCCCTTTTTGATAAAAGTTGTCTTTATTTATATCGATAGCAAAATAATGTTTCATATGTGTTTATAATTAAATCCTTCCGTCAAATTAACAAAAATATAATAACCTCACATGGGTAATTATAGGATTTATATATTTCAGTTGTCGAATAATAATATAAGCAGAAATCGGTTCATGTGTTTATTTTTATGTAGTACATTTTTATTTTTTAAATTACATTTATATTCGCGATTTCGTGCAATAAAATGTATACAAGACAAGAAAAGAGGAATACACCAGAAAATTAATAAAAAGGTGCTATTCAGCGTGTGTACATACATGTAACAAGAACAAACATATTTCAATCAATGATTTTGTAAACAAATGTATATAATAATTTAAAAAGAAAGTGCCATTGACTGAGTTCTAACCTCTCACAGCTGCTTCTTTTTGCAAAACTGTTATGTATGTACCATGTACGTGTCACATTATCCAATACACAACGACTCTGGTTCAAGTGAATGACACTTTACTACGGATTTAATATTATTTTGGCAATCAATTTACAGTGATTACCTTTACAATGGTATCGTCCAATATTCGACCTTGACTATAAGAAAATTGAACTACACTGACATGAAGTTAAAAACGTAAGCCTTACATGGTCCTAGTTGTAAACTGTGACTGTATTGCTGATTAGCATTAAATAGATACTTTCAGTTTAAGAGGATTTTAAAGCATTTTTGCAACGATAGTCGCGACCGAAATCTGAACCCGGAGCGATGGATTGCAAGTCCAGCTCAGCTGCATCCAAATAAAATTGATGAACAGTAAGGATTAATACACTAAACACATTTAATATTGTATTTGTTTGTTTTTGACTGCATTGAAAGTTATGTTTTTTATACTTGAAACTTTTCACGTTCCCACCAGTGCGTGTCATGATCATTTGTGCCAGAGAAATCCAAGAGTAATGACTTTCTTTTTTTTGTTTCTGAATGGAATCTCCGTAGGCGGGTTATATGAGAAATGTCATAAGGATGTCGTTTGATAGTCTACGTAATCAACAAAACTTCTGAAATAGGAATCTTTATGAAGCAAAGCACAGATAAAAGTTTGCGTACTGCATCTCGTAAAAAAGTGAATACATCGATATTTCACGTATTTGTGAAGTAATAAGATATCCAACATATTACCAGTAACTTTCATGAAAATTGAAATGTAAATTGATTATAAATACATTTTTTGTACTTCTATATAACGTACCGGAATAATCATTAGGAAAGTACATATTCTCAAGAAGATGATGTAAAACATTATCGATACTACGGATGTATGGTATCATGTGTTATACATGTACCGTGTATGAGTAACATCATAATTATATGTCTATTAAGTGGATCATATTGTAAAAGATAATTTATCAAAACGACCATATTACATTGAACATTATTCGCTATATATGACCCTAGCTGGTTTGTA
The DNA here is from genome assembly GCA_964023205.1 of Lutraria lutraria. Taxonomy (NCBI): domain Eukaryota; kingdom Metazoa; phylum Mollusca; class Bivalvia; order Venerida; family Mactridae; genus Lutraria; species Lutraria lutraria. Next base: position 147,242 of record OZ026847.1, read on the forward strand.
GTGGGACCTATCTACCGGATTGAGAGATGTTTGTAATGATAGAAACACGCTACGCTTAACACCTAGGTTGGAATTAATTCAATGTACTATTTAACACGTTGCTTTATGTTTGACATTCATATTGGATGCTACTATGATAAAGTAGTCTTTCCGTGATTTTTGGAGGGTGATAAGGTGTTGGATAAGTATCGAATCATTTATGGAAACAGTTCGAACAATTCAAGAAAGCCCGCATACTCCAGTTCGTTTTTATTACCTCCGAGGCCGCAGGTATACTAGAATGTGTTTATTAGTGAGTTTCTTATGGTGATTTGTCTGTAGTTCGTGTTTATTAAGCTATTGACAGCATATTTAACATACGTACCTGAATTATTTGGACTAATAAACATACAGCGGAATAAATTTGATCAGCATTTAAACTGCTGAAAAATACATCCTTAACAATATTGGTCTGTAAATTATCTGGCCGCAGAAAACTATTTAACTTGTGTTTTGTCTTTGATAAAGGAACAATACTTTACTGCTTGCTCAATCTGTGTCATTTGTTCAGATACAATGATATAACGAAGATGTTTACCTTATTATCGCGCTAGAGCTTCTAAGCGCATCAAATATTCTACTCGTTGAGTCATCATCAGTGGACACATTCTGACAATTATCTATCAGTGAGTGTCGTAAATCCAAACAAATTGAAATCAATCCACAGGCTTGTGAGTAAGATGTACTCATATTATTATGAAAGTTCGTAATGAATCTTCGACGTCTTTTCTGTGCTACTCTAATATTAATCAGCACTGTTTCGAGTAAGGAAGATCAACCCTTTATGAAATATGTTTAAAACGACGTAAATACATAATTAGAACTTCCATATTAAGGCAACCTTTTGGAACAAAGAAAATTAGACATCATCATACTCCCGTGGTCTCCTTTCTAAGTTTAAATATCAGGAAATATTTAATTCCTATGGGAGAACAAGTAGGCGATATAATGAGTTTGTCTACAATGTTGCGGAAAATATTCATAAATATTTATTTACATATAACATGAACAAATTCAAAATGACTCAGATTTGACATTGACGCTGATTCTCTCGCTTGTCATTTTCCCAGCTTCAAGTTTGTCCTGATACAGCGTAGTCAACATAATTGTTCTTAATGAAAACACAGACTTCTAACATTTCATCATCAGTGACCAGTTACCAATAAAAAACTACCGGACGACAATCCTGGTGAACCAGAATATCAGTAACCGTTTTATACAATCATCTATTAAGCCACATTAGATTTTTGAATGTTTAAAGTAAAGTAGGTCTTATTTTACCTAGAAAGATGTCTTATCAATGAAACTGACTTTTATTTGCGATAAAAACATTCCGAAAATGTGCGGTTCTGCGTCTTTGGACAACAATCTGAGTATATGTATCATCATCATCATCAGATCTTAAACTGTTTTTACTTTTCACACGATTACACAAAGTCATGAGATATAATGGAACTGTTAGAAGAGCAAAATATGTAAGGTACTGCCTAATACATAACATAATCCCAGTAAAGGTTTTTCAGTGGACCAACACTAGGTCGGTCATACTGGGTTCCAGTTTGATTTTGAAGTCTTTGGAGTCTATCAATCTGATATGCTGGTATTTCAGTGAAAAATCCATAACAGAAGTCATTGTGGGAGTGAACTAAACTATGGACTTATATTTCAGATGATTTCCCATATAGATGCTTTCGAATAGATTTCAGATTTTTAAGTTGAGCGTAAGCTATGTGACACCTTTTCCGTATATGTCAGTCGAAATTTAGATTATAACACAAGCAAATATCCAAGTCTCGTACATGGTCAACATATTCGACAAAACATCCACATACTTTAACTCCAGACATATCCACTTTTGCTAACTGCTGTGAGGTACCATATAAGATAATCTCTGTTTTGAATTTTTAATTTATATTTTGCCATCTATGAGGACATGTCATCCAAACAAGCAGATAGTTGTTCAAGAACCTAATTCTCATTTGCAATGCTTCCGGCTTGAATTTGTACAGCAGCATTGTTTTCTTGCCTTGGTGATTCATAGTTTATGATCACTTTGAGAAATTCATAGTCCTTTCAGTCAAGTATGATTTGATCCACTGTAAAGGAGTGTCTTCTATTCCTCAGTCCTCACGAACAATATGAAATACAATGAAAATATCGATGACTACAATTGTAATTTGACCAACATCAACAGCTTTCAACAAATCATCATAATAGTTTTATTAAAAGCAGTTTTCCGACTTTTTGATAAAATGGCAACAGTTTGTTTGTCTCAGTATGTACACTATTAACTTAATGGTTGGAATGTAGTCAAGTTAACATGTTGTTGACTTTGATTCTAAAACCAATTTCTGGATATCACGTATGGGATAACAACTCAAACGTTTTCAGATGACAGTCACATGGCTGACTTTTGGCACTAAAACGTTTTCAGATGACAGTCATATGGCTGACTTTTGGCACTAAAACGTTTTCAGATGACAGTCACATGGCTGACTTTTGGCACTAAAACGTTTTCAAATGACAGTTACATGGCTGACTTTTGGCACTAAAACGTTTTTTTTAGATGACAGTCATATGCCTGACTTTTGGCACTAAAACGTTTTCAGATGACAGTCACATGGCTGACTTTTGGCACTAAAACGTTTTCAGATGACAGTCACATGGCTGATTTTTGGCACTAAAACGTTTTCAGATGACAGTCACATGGCTGACTATTGGCACTAAAACGTTTTCAGATGACAGTCCACATGGCTGACTTTTTGGCACTAAAACGTTTTCAGATGACAATCATATGCCTGACTTTTGGCACTAAAACGTTTTCAGATGACAGTCACATGGCTGACTTTTGGCACTAAAACGTTTTCAGATGACAGTCCACATGGCTGACTTTTTGGCACTATAACGTTTTCAGATCACAGTCACATGGCTAACTTTTGGCACTAAAACGCGGATGTTCACTTTCAACATTGTAAATCTAATCTCTGAGAGTTTTTATTTTATCTGTAGAATAATATAGGGAGTCATTAGCAAGAGTATGATGGAAGGATAGTTTCCTTATCTCTGCCCAATAATTGTGAGGTGACACTATACATTGTTTTGTATTTTACTTCTGCATCATTTATCTTTGAATAGTCGAAGGGTCTTTGACGATGATGCTTGCATTACGTTGCAGTCATTAAAAAGGTCAATAAGACAAAATAAAAAAGACCAATTTAGTTATCGGACCCATCTTTGATTGTTAAATCCCTTCTCACAATCATAAAAAGTAGATTCGTTTTTAAGATAAAGGTTTACGAACAGAAGAGAGATGTTTGGTAGAGCGTTATCTTTGACATAAATGAAAACCAATCATCACAAGACACAGTTACATACGTCACAATGTGTTCATTTGCTCAAACTTCGCAGAACCAAAATAAGAAAATAGAAATTGGAAAGAAAAGCTAGACAATTTATTGACTAATTATAACCAACAGTGTACGTCGGATTCGAATTTTCAAGTTTCTGTTTTGCAGTCTGATACGTGCTGACTTTGGGATTTTATGGTGTACGTACAATCGGATGCATTTATGAAGTGAATAAACCAAGTGGCGTTACGTAGTGCATGGCCAGTCGATTGCCTTATTCATTATAAGCATTGATTTATTTAGCAAAAGAATTTACGACATTTGAAACACACCTCTTATGTCTTTAAATGCTGTAATAAAAATAATAGAGTACTGATATATACTTAATAAGAAGGTCCACCGTACGTATGTGATATTGACAACAAGGGCAAAACTTGTGAGTCGAGCGGTGTCCCAGAGAATAAATTAAGGACATTATCCCTATTATTTAGAGTGAATGTTTTCTTCTCCCCGTTTTATAAACATAATTACTGTATACATTTTAAACATTAACATGGTGAAATATATGAATTGATCATTGGGTGATCTATCACAATCATTTTACCCTGTCGGTTTATTTCATTCATTTACATTCTGAACAATACTTTATTATTATGATTACAATTTCAATATTTGGTCTCTAGTTATGATGTTAAGAAACACATTTATTTGCTTATTTTGAATACGTCATGTAAATGATTGAATTAATGAGATATTATATTTGATTATAATGAAATATGCTCAGCATTAGTAGCAATCAATATAAACATTTATAAAACGGTCATGAAAATGATGCACAGTTGCCTCCTTCAGTATGATTTATGAACCGCTCGACCCAAGATACAGTTAACCCTGGATACTATGTCCAGATTTATAAAATGTCAAAATTGACGTGATTTAGATATCAAATTCAGACCGAAATCTCGAAACCCGACTCTAAGAAGTGTTTGTCATAATATGATTGCGATGTTACTAGTAAGTGAATAGTATATTTATATATAAACTTACTGGGTTTTTTTTCATATCATTAAACTGTGTGCATCAAAATGGTTCATCAGAGAGAACGGTAGAAGCATCAGTGTTCGTAGAAATCAATAATTTCTAATTATATTCTCTTAAATTGAATATTTTACAGAAGGCATCCTTGCATATCCATGGCTTAAAATTACAGTTATATAGTAATCCATAATCAAAGGTTATATTATATAAGTAATCCATAATCATATAGATATACTATATAAGTAATCCATGATAATATAGTTATATAATATAAGTAATCCATGATAATATAGTTATACTATATAAGTAATCCATGATAATATAGTTATACTATATAAGTAATCCATGATAATATAGTTATACTATATAAGTAATCTATGATAATATAGTTATATTGTATAAGTAATCCATGATAATATAGGTATACTATATAAGTAATCCATAATAATATAGTTATACTATATAAGTAATCCATGATAATATATTTATACTATATAAGTAATCCATGATAATATAGTTATACTATATAAGTAATCCATGATAATATATTTATACTATATAAGTAATCCATGATAATATAGTTATACTATATAAGTAATCCATGATAATATAGTTATACTATATAAGTAATCTATGATAATATAGTTATACTATATAAGTAATCCATGATAATATAGGTATACTATATAAGTAATCCATGATAATATAGTTATATTGTATAAGTAATCCATGATAATATAGTTATACTATATAAGTAATCAATGATATAGGTTTATACTATATAAGTAATCCATGATAATATAGTTATACTACATAAGTAATCCATGATATAGGTTTATACTATATAAGTAATCCATGATAATATATTAATACTATATAAGTAATCCATGATAATATAGTTATACTACATAAGTAATCCATGATACAGATTTATACTTAGTCTATATAAGTAATCCATGATATAGGTTTATACTATATAAGTAATCCATTATGATATAGTTATACTATATAAGTAATCCATGATAATATAGTTATACTATATAAGTAATCCATGATAATATAGTTATACAATATAAGTAATCCATGATATAGGTTTATACTATATAAGTAATCCATTATAATATAGTTATACTATATAAGTAATCCATGATATAGATTTATACAATATAAGTAATCCATGATAATATAGTTATACTATATAAGTAATCCATGATAATATAGTTATACTATATAAGTAATCCATGATAATATAGTTATATTGTATAAGTAATCCATGATATAGATTTATACTATATAAGTAATCCATGATAATATAGTTATACTATATAAGTAATCCATGATATAGATTTATACAATATACGTAATCCATGATAATATAGTTATATTGTATAAGTAATCCATGATATAGATTTATACAATATAAGTAATCCATGATAATATAGTTATACTACATAAGTAATCCATGATATAGGTTTATACTATATATGTAATCCATGATAATATATTAATACTATATAAGTAATCCATGATACAGATTTATACTTAGTCTATATAAGTAATCCATGATATAGGTTTATACTATATAAGTAATCCATTTTAATATAGTTATACTATATAAGTAATCCATGATAATATAGTTATACTATATAAGTAATCCATAATGATTGAGTTATACTATATACGTAATCCATGATAATATAGTTATACTATATAAGTAATCCATGATAATATAGATATACTATATAGATAATCCATGATAATATAGTAATACTACATAAGTAATCCATGAAAATAAAGTTATACTATATAAGTAATCCATGGTAATATAGTTATTCTATATAAGTAATCCATGATAATATAGTTATATAATATAAGTAATCCATGATAATATAGTTATACTATATAAGTAATCCATGATAATATAGTTATACTATATAAGTAATCCATGATAATATAGTTATACTATATAAGTAATCTATGATAATATAGTTATACTATATAAGTAATCCATGATAATATAGTTATACTATATAAGTAATCTATGATAATATAGTTATACTATATAAGTAATCCATGATAATATAGGTATACTATATAAGTAATCCATGATAATATAGTTATATTGTATAAGTAATCCATGATAATATAGTTATACTATATAAGTAATCCATGATAATATAGTTATACTATATAAGTAATCCATGATAATATAGTTATACTATATAAGTAATCTATGATAATATAGTTATACTATATAAGTAATCTATGATAATATAGTTATACTATATAAGTAATCCATGATAATATAGGTATACTATATAAGTAATCCATGATAATATAGTTATATTGTATAAGTAATCCATGATAATATAGTTATACTATATAAGTAATCCATGATAATATAGTTATACTACATAAGTAATCCATGATATAGGTTTATACTATATAAGTAATCCATGATAATATAGTTATACTACATAAGTAATCCATGATATAGGTTTATACTATATATGTAATCCATGATAATATATTAATACTATATAAGTAATCCATGATACAGATTTATACTTAGTCTATATAAGTAATCCATGATATAGGTTTATACTATATAAGTAATCCATTATGATATAGTTATACTATATAAGTAATCCATGATAATATAGTTATACTATATAAGTAATCCATGATAATATAGTTATACTATATAAGTAATCCATGATATAGGTTTATACTATATAAGTAATCCATTATAATATAGTTATACTATATATTAAGTAATCCATGATAATATAGGTATACTATATAAGTAATCCATGATAATATAGTTATACTATATAAGTAATCTATGATAATATAGTTATAATATATAAGTTATCCATGATAATATAGTTATACTATATAAGTAATCCATGATAATATAGTTATACTATATAAGTAATCCATGATAATATAGTTATACTATATAAGTAATCCATGATAATATAGTTATACTATATAAGTAATCCATGATAATATAGTAATATTGTATAAGTAATCCATGATAATATAGTTATACTATATAAGTAATCCATGATAATATAGTTATATTGTATAAGTAATCCATGATATAGATTTATACTATATAAGTAATCCATGATAATATAATTATACTATATAAGTAATCCATGATATAGATTTATACAATATACGTAATCCATGATAATATAGTTATATTGTATAAGTAATCCATGATATAGATTTATACAATATAAGTAATCCATGATAATATAGTTATACTACATAAGTAATCCATGATATAGGTTTATACTATATATGTAATCCATGATAATATATTAATACTATATAAGTAATCCATGATACAGATTTATACTTAGTCTATATAAGTAATCCATGATATAGGTTTATACTATATAAGTAATCCATTTTAATATAGTTATACTATATAAGTAATCCATGATAATATAGTTATACTATATAAGTAATCCATAATGATTGAGTTATACTATATACGTAATCCATGATAATATAGTTATACTATATAAGTAATCCATGATAATATAGTTATACTATATAGATAATCCATGATAATATAGTAATACTACATAAGTAATCCATGAAAATATAGTTATACTATATAAGTAATTCATGGTAATATAGTTATTCTATATAAGTAATTCATAATAATATAGTTATATTGTATAAGTAATCCATGATGATAGAGTTTTAACACTGTATATTAGTATTATGTTGTCTGTGATAAGTTATACAGTATATATTATGTCATTTGTGATAAGTTATACTGTATATTATGTTGTCTGTGATAAGTTATACAGTATATTATGTTGTGTGTGATAAGTTATACCATATATTATGGTGTTAGTGATAAGTTATACTGTATATTTTGTTGTTTGTGATAAGTTATACCGTATATTATGCTGTTTGTGATAAGTTATACAGTATATTATGGTGTTAGTGATAAGTTATACTGTATATTATGTTGTCTGTGATAAGTTATACAGTATATTATGGTGTTAGTGATAAGTTATACTGTATATTATGTTGTCTGTGATAAGTTATACAGTATATTATGCTGTTTGTGATAAGTTATACTGTATATTATGTTGTTTGTGATAAGTTATACTGTGTATTATGTTGTCTGTGATAAGTTATACAGTATATTATGCTGTTTGTGATAAGTTATACTATGTATTATGTTGTTTGTGATAAGTTATACTGTATATTATGTTGTTTGTGATAAGTTATACCGTATATTATGTTGTTTGTGATAAGTTATACTGTGTATTATGTTGTTTGTGATAAGTTATACTGTATATTATGCTGTCTGTGATAAGTTATACTGTGTATTATGTTGTTTGTGATAAGTTATACTGTATATTATGCTGTTTGTGATAAGTTATATTGTATATTATGTTGTTTGTGATAAGTTATACTGTATAGTATGTTGTCTGTGATAAGTTATACTGTGTATTATGGTGTCTGTGATAAGTTATACAGTATATTATGCTGTTTGTGATAAGTTATACTATGTATTATGTTGTTTGTGATAAGTTATACTGTATATTATGTTGTCTGTGATAAGTTATACAGTATATTATGTTGTCTGTTATAAGTTATACAGTATATTATGCTGTTTGTGATAAGTTATACTATGTATTATGTTGTTTGTGATAAGTTATACTGTATATTATGTTGTCTGTGATAAGTTATACAGTATATTATGCTGTTTGTGATAAGTTATACTATGTATTATGTTGTTTGTGATAAGTTATACTGTATATTATGTTGTCTGTGATAAGTTATACAGTATATTATGTTGTTTGTGATAAGTTATACTATATATTATGTCGTTTGTGATAGGTTATAATGTATATTATGTTGTTTGTGATAAGTTATAATGTATATTATGTTGTTTGTGATGAGTTATAATGTATATTATGTTGTCTGTGATAAGTTATACTGTATATTATGTTGTCTGTGATGAGTTATAATGTATATTATGTTGTCTGTGATAAGTTATACTGTATATTATGTTGTCTGTGATACGTTATACAGTATATTATGCTGTTTGTGATAAGTTATACTATGTATTATGTTGTTTGTGATAAGTTATACTGTATATTATGTTGTCTGTGATAAGTTATACAGTATATTATGTTGTCTGTTATAAGTTATACAGTATATTATGCTGTTTGTGATAAGTTATACTATGTATTATGTTGTTTGTGATAAGTTATACTGTATATTATGTTGTCTGTGATAAGTTATACAGTATATTATGCTGTTTGTGATAAGTTATACTATGTATTATGTTGTTTGTGATAAGTTATACTGTATATTATGTTGTCTGTGATAAGTTATACAGTATATTATGTTGTTTGTGATAAGTTATACTATATATTATGTCGTTTGTGATAGGTTATAATGTATATTATGTTGTTTGTGATAAGTTATAATGTATATTATGTTGTTTGTGATGAGTTATAATGTATATTATGTTGTCTGTGATAAGTTATACTGTATATTATGTTGTCTGTGATACGTTATACAGTATATTATGCTGTTTGTGATAAGTTATACTGTGTATTATGTTGTCTGTGATAAGTTATACAGTATATTATGTCGTCTGTGATAAGTTATACTGTATATTATGTTGTCTGTGATAAGTTATACTGTATATTATGTTGTCTGTGATAAGTTATACTGTGTATTATGTTGTTTGTGATAAGTTATACTGTATAGTATGTTGTCTGTGATAAGTTATACTGTGTATTATGGTGTCTGTGATAAGTTATACAGTATATTATGCTGTTTGAGATAAGTTATACTATGTATTATGTTGTTTGTGATAAGTTATACTGTATATTATGTTGTCTGTGATAAGTTATACAGTATATTATGTTGTTTGTGATAAGTTATACTGTGTATTATGCTGTTTGTGATAAGTTATACTGTATATTATGTCGTTTGTGATAGGATATAATGTATATTATGTTGTTTGTGATAAGTTATAATGTATATTATGTTGTTTGTGATGAGTTATAATGTATATTATGTTGTCTGTGATAAGTTGTACTGTATATTATGCTGTCTAAGGTTTTTATGCACAATTTATATGCATTCATTATTACATTGGAGTGAATCAATGTTTTAGATAAACTTTTTTTATTCCTTCCTGAATTTATTCATGTACCCCTTTTTATTTTGCTTATTAAAGCATAAATACAATTGTTTGTTACACATGAATTCAATATAAATAATTATTTGTATAAGTAAATTTTGTAAATAACGTAGAAGTCGTGGCCTAAACATTTGTTTTCTAGACGAATTATACTTACGAGTATTTGTTTATTATAGCTGTTTGCGATTACTTACTGTATTGTCTGTTACTAGTTTGGCTAATCCTGGCCATTTGATTGGCTAATGGTGATTTCGGTCATTTTTGATTGGTCAATCATTGGACTGGCTATTCGTCGCGTAACCTGTCATGTTTGACTGAATCTGTTCGTCTGCTCTGTTGTTGAAAAGTTCTGTGATGATAACGTGGCATAATATCGGAAACATAATTAGATGTAAGTTTAATGTGGTTGTATCATATCAGACTATTTAGGATTTGGTAGTATTTAGGGTGTACTTTATTTCATTGATGTATGGTATGGTAATATCATGTACATGTGAACTATATACATGAATGTATTAATTTGTCAAATACTCATGATTGTCAAAACATGTGTATTATCTATAACTTGTAAATATGTTATACTCTCCATGATGGAGGAATTAATAAAGTAGACGGTCAATATCCTTTATGAAAAAAGCAACTTCATACAAAAAACTTAAATCAATGCTTCTTGTAATTCGTCTAACTATAACGTTTTGTTATAGTTGTTCTTGTTATTTCACATTTATGTAAATTCTTTGGAATATGGTGAAGCTAAAGTATGTTTAACTTTGCTCTAGCGTCAAACCAGTTTAATGTCTATTTTGAGTCTAGGAATAATGGGTTATATTGAGCTGATCTCATTATGACGTCGCTATTTTAGTGTTGTTTGTCCTATACTGTATTTACACCTGTTTATCTATGTGTTTATTGAAGTGGATATTGCTATATAAATGCCATGTTAAATTGTCTGATTAAAGACCTAATGGATTTGATCGACTAAACGTCATGTGGTATGATACTGTTTTTGTTTATACAAATAATTTTAGACAAACCATCTTACGTTAAATCACTGATATAACACTCGTTACGAAGTGGTAATTTGACTGTCAGTTTTGAATTTACGATCACGTATCCCAAGAGTCATTGTCGAATGAATTGTTGAACTCCCAGCGAACATGTGTACATCGACATCATTTAAGAAATGATTTAGAACAGTATTATTGCTAGAACTGTCCTGGAACATAGATATGTTATAAGATTAAGTCGTACCATTGATACTACGCATACTTCTCCTTGACAACTTGACAGAATACATCAAGTGTCATTTGACTCTTTTATGTTCATTCAGAGGATAATAGAGAACTATAAGTACAGCTAGGCCACATCTGGAAGTAAAAAGGAAGAAATAATAATATAAGAATAATCATGTCATGCTATAAAACACAAACAGAGCTCAATCAACACAAATAACCAGGCGTCCATAAAGTCGACGATCACCTTAAGAGCGTACGCCATGATTGACTGATCGAATTCTTAATAATACAAGAGCTGATATTGTTTGTCAGACATAATGATTAGATACTGTGCTATTTGTTGTTGGTAAATTGTGCACTTCATCATTGTGAAATCTTCATTAAATTCATGTTAACCATTGTCTTTGTCATGTTAACCATTGTCTTTGTCATGTTAACCATTGTCTTTGTCATGTTAACCATTGTCTTTGTCATGTTAACCATTGTCTTTGTCATGTTAACCATTGTCTTTGTCATGTTAACCATTGTCTTTGTCATGTTAACCATTGTCTTTGTCATGTTAACCATTGTCTTTGTCATGTTAACCATTGTCTTTGTCATGTTAACCATTGTCTTTGTCATGTTAACCATTGTCTTTGTCATGTTAACCATTGTCTTTGTCATATCATTTGCATTTTCATGCATGTGATTGTTCAGCGCCTTCTAATTTCAAAATAAATAAATCTACTCACATTTAACGGAATTAACACGTTTTATTCATTTTAAGTGAATATCGGTAGGAATATGAAGTATTTTACTAGATAAACTAACAAATAAGTCATTCATGGTTGTTTTTCTTTACGATGATTATGCAAGTTGTCATTTATGTCTCACATACATAGCTCAAGTGTTCGAGTGTTCATGTATTTGGATTTTAAGAAATTCAATATTGTTTTTTACTGTATTTTGATGAACGTATACTGTTTCATTCCGTAATAATGATTGCATTGTTTATGTAACGGTGTTGAATTGTTTGGGTTGAGATATGTGTATGAACAACTAAAATTCCTTGATGGTGTCTGGTCATCTATCAATTGTAGCCTGACGTTAAATTACAAGTAAGTTGAATATTAACGTGACGTTACAATTTCAACGTTATTCATGATGTCCGAACTTAACTATATTGCAATTTTGTGAAAAAAAATGCGCAATGACATATCATTTTTGCATTTTATAATTGCTTGTTAACATCTCCACAATATCAACATGCGATTCAGTAGTTGCTTGAATCTACTTCCGTTTACCAAACGTACAATGAAATATTGTTGGGGGTCAAAATTACGAGTGAAAACGGACGTATTTTTAGGGCTTAACGTTCCACCAGGACGACAAAACCCCATTGAAACTTACATGAGCTAATTCCGCAGATAGAGAGCTTGAGGTTGGTGTATCTAAAATTACAATAGCGGTATATTTACATCTCTAACATTACACGTGGCGTTGCTAGGAAACAGGTCGGAAAGCAGAAAAAATAAAACGGACAATAATTGAAGAACATGCTATACTACCCATGCGCAAAATTTCAGAACAATCGGAGAAAATTCGATTTTTGACCCAGGCCGTCAAGAAAAGGTCGCATACTACCTTAATTAAGTTGTAATCCTTGTTGTTATGTGCATGTAAGATTTCACGAATCAGACAAATATGACGTCATACTGGAATATGTAAGCAAACATTCACACGCATCAGACAAATATGACGTCATATTGGTTTATGTAAGCAAACATTAACACGTATCAGATTCATATGACGTCATGTTGGTTTATGTAAGCAAACATTAACACGTATCAGATGTATATGTCTATTGACGTCATATTAGTTTATGTAAGCAAACATTAACACGTATCAGATTCATATGACGTCATGTTGGTTTATGTAAGCAAACATTAACACGTATCAGATGAATATGTCTATTGACGTCATATTGGTTTATGTAAGCAAACATTAACACGAATCAGACGAATATGACGTCATATTGGTTTATGTAAGCAAACATTAACACGAATCAGACGAATATGACGTCATATTGGTTTATGTAAGCAAACATTAACACGAATCAGACGAATATGACGTCATATTGGTTTATGTAAGCAAACATTAACACGTATCAGATGAATATGTCTATTGACGTCATATTGGTTTATGTAAGCAAACATTAACGCGTATCAGACGTATACATACGAGAACGCAATTTACTTTCGGGATGCATACAGCTTGTGTTCTGGACCGACGCAAACTCGACTGGTGAGCATAAGTGCAATTTTGGTGAATGTTAGTTGCATGTCATTTGATATATAGCTTTCATATATAATTGAAACCTAATAATTATATTAAAAACGGAATTTCTATCAGTCTATGTATTTTCCAGTCTTATCCGCTGAGTGTAGCCGCAAATGACACCATACTAGACATATGACAAGATAACATGGTGGTGGCAATGTGTTTGTTGTATTCCAGGTATCGTCCTTCAATCATGATCAAGCTTAGACGTACTTTCTGAATTCCCTAAATATCAGATTTATTGCAAATCGAAATGAGACGAATTATTGCCCGGTAAAAGGAAATATGTCTGTCATTTTGATTTAAATATTCAAATTTAGATTTACAGCCTGACACTCAATAACTAAAGTCTCGCTCAAATTTCAATTACCGCATTCCATGTCACTTAAAGTACAGATCACTTCAAGACTATCGATCTAATCAGCCACTTAGTGGATAAGCCGTCTGTTTGTGTTGACATTTAGACAAAATTGATTAAGAAACCCGATTTGATGAAGGAACAGACTATGAGGGGACAATTTATGTTGTTCGGTACGAACAATAAAGTTATCACCATTTTTCAACAATCGCTCAGTTTTCATTTTTTCTGCATACCGAACAGCTTCCATTATCCTAGCTTCCGCCTAAGAAGATAGTTCCAATATTTCAATTCAATAGCTTAATACAAATTCAAATATTACGTGCATATAAGTCAAAATCATATGGCTATGCAATATCGTAAACGAGCAATACAAAACAGTCGTAACAAGAACAACTATAACAAAACGTTATAGTTAGACGAATTACAAGACGCATTGGTTTAAGTTTTATTGTATGAAGTTGCTTTTTTCATAAAGGATATTGACCGTCTACTTTATTCATTCATCCATCATGGAGAGTATAACATATTTACAAGTTATAGATAATACACATATTTTGACATCATGAGTATTTGACAAATGAATACATTCATGTATATAGTTCACATGTACATGGTATTACCATACCATACATCAATGGAATAAAGTACACCCTAAATACTACCAAATCCTAAATAGTGTGATATGATACAACCACATTACACTTACATCTAATGATGTTCCCGATATTATGCCACGTTAACATCACAGAACTTGCGTTTCAAAACAGAGCAGACGAACAGATTCAGTCAAACATGAAAGGTAACGCGACGAATAGCCAGTCCAATGATTGACCAATCAAAAATGACCAAAATCACCATTAGCCAATCAAATGGCCAGGATTAGCCAAACTAGTAATAGACAATACAGTAAGTACTCGCAAACAGCTATAATAAACAAATACTCGTAAGTATAATTCGTCTAGAAAATCTAAACAATCCTCTCCCTCGGATTACTACAATAATTACTATCAGTACACACATTTCAAGGAAGAATGACGTCATAATTCTCGTGCTGTATATGCTAATTTAGTCTGGTTTCTAGCTTCTATTGTAAACGTGTAAAAGTCATCAGAGAATTAATGGACGATGCGTCAACCAGATATTTAAAAAGGTGATTCATCGGGAAGTTTTAATCGATTATTTTAATGCTGATATTAACGTGTAACTTTTTCTTTGAGCATGTCTTCATGTATTATATATTGCATTCTGCATAAGTTGAGTATTTAAAGAGGCAGGTAATGTAGACTATATCATCTTATGCTTTATTTAACTACTTTTGGTGATCAGATTGGAAACGTAGATCAAAGTACTGAAAGCACATGGAACGGGAACGACTGTAACAACTGCATAACGGGTGTAAAAAAGCGTTCGTAGTACTTATGTCTGCATCAAAATTTATGCGCGAACTATTGTTCGTTTTCCAAAACTCACCCCACAAAGAATTTCAACTTTTGACTGCTTTGTTGTTCCGAATACATTCAGAAGGGAAACACTTCGAAATGGATACCAGGAAATCTTCATATTGTCATGTGATGAACATTCGCTTGTACTTAAATTAATGTATAAATGAGTGCACACATTACCGTATAACGTCTTGTCGACCATTAATATATAAATCATTTCGCCTTCACGTTTTTATTTTCATTTTTAAAAATTGATTTGTCAAAGATCACGATACAGAACTGTCTAAAATGCGCGTCGTATGTTGATTAATTGACTTGTTTGGTCTGATGTTGATTAATTGACTTGTTTGGTCTGATGTTGATTAATTGACTTGTTTGGTCTGATGTTGATTAATTGACTTGTTTGGTCTGATGTTGATTAATTGACTTGTTTGGTCTGATGTTGATTAATTGACTTGTTTGGTCTGATGTTGATTAATTGACTTGTTTGGTCTGATGTTGATTAATTGACTTGTTTGGTCTGATGTTGATTAATTGACTTGTTTGGTCTGATGTTGATTAATTGACTTGTTTGGTCTGATGTTGATTAATTGACTTGTTTGGTCTGATGTTGATTAATTGACTTGTTTGGTATGATGTTGATTAATTGACTTGTTTGGTCTGATGTTGATTAATTGACTTGTTTGGTCTGATGTTGATTAAATGACTTGTTTGGTCTGATGTTGATTAATTGACTTGTTTGGTCTGATGTTGATTAATTGACTTGTTTGGTCTGATGTTGATTAATTGACTTGTTTGGTCTGATGTTGATTAATTGACTTGTTTGTCTGATGTTGATTAATTGACTTGTTTGGTCTGATGTTGATTAATTGACTTGTTTGGTCTGATGTTGATTAATTGACTTGTTTGGTCTGATGTTGATTAATTGGCTTGTTTGGTCTGATGTTGATTAATTGACTTGTTTGGTCTGATGTTGATTAATTGACTTGTTTGGTCTGATGTTGATTAAATGACTTGTTTGGTCTGATGTTGATTAATTGACTTGTTTGGTCTGATGTTGATTAATTGACTTGTTTGGTATGATGTTGATTAATTGACTTGTTTGGTCTGATGTTGATTAATTGACTTGTTTGGTATGATGTTGATTAATTGACTTGTTTGTCTGATGTTGATTAATTGACTTGTTTGGTCTGATGTTGATTAATTGACTTGTTTGGTCTGATGTTGATTAATTGACTTGTTTGGTCTGATGTTGATTAATTGACTTGTTTGGTCTGATGTTGATTAATTGACTTGTTTGGTATGATGTTGATTAATTGACTTGTTTGTCTGATGTTGATTAATTGACTTGTTTGGTCTGATGTTGATTAATTGACTTGTTTGGTCTGATGTTGATTAATTGACTTGTTTGGTCTGATGTTGATTAATTGACTTGTTTGGTATGATGTTGATTAATTGGCTTGTTTGGTCTGATGTTGATTAATTGACTTGTTTGGTCTAATGTTGATTAATTGACTTGTTTGGTCTGATGTTGATTAATTGACTTGTTTGGTCTGATGTTGATTTATTGACTTGTTTGGTCTGATGTTGATTAATTGACTTGTTTGGTCTGATGTTGATTAATTGACTTGTTTGGTCTGATGTTAGAAATACTCTGAGATCAGAGAAATCAAACTGTAAACGTTTTAGCAACAAACTACAAGCAACATATCTGTCAACCATTCCAAGAATCGCATTAAACATGTAATAGATATTGACATGCATTTTTTTTATGTATGAGTAGAAAGTATTGTATTATTTCTTGTTGGGTCCGCGAAGCTGTTTTTATCAGTAGGTGATTTACTCTTTAACACTTGCGCCAAGCAGCAGTAGCTCAAACACAACAGCCAACTTTAACTTTCGGACTGCTTATTATGAATCAAATATCGAACTTAATTTTGTTGTTGCTCTAAAGAGGTTGAAATGATCCAGTTGGGAAAAAAATCATACTGTTGTTTAAAGGAGGTTGTTGCTCAAAAGAGGTCATTTGTTCTTGAAAAAATACCTAGATTAATATAGTAAGAAATTTGTATTCTAAGTAAACAAAGTGATGACATTAATGACTCATTAATTAAGTCTAGTGATAGCCATGCATAGCTTAATAAGGTCTGAGTAATATTTATGGATTACATACATAGTTCAAAGGAATGACCGACAGAAGTGTGATCTATTTATAGCAACTTGTTAGTGATGATTCTAACATTGTAATCTTACTGTTATATGTAGTCATTGTTTTGTAAAACATACGATATCATGATATAACCTCATTATGTGTTCAATAAATCAAATGAAAGCATCAAACAAACGGGTCATTAGAGGAATGACAAGATCTTGTAAAGATGAGAAGGAACGGATATGTTCTGTATGGGATTGATTGTAATGTGTCTTTAAATAAGTGATGTTTTCATCTGAGAGTGTAAGTAAATCAATCGCAGTTATAGACATTTTATTATAAATGATAATTCTAACACGGACGGTGTGACTGCCAACATACACTCTATGGTGATCAACTTATATCAACATAATACGATAAAACATGGTTCGATTATCTATTTGTTACCTAGTTATATATATTTTGCATGGATCGAAATATAATCGGCATAAATTCTTTAAAGTATACAATATATGTCATACACAATGTTTACATATATTCTCACATGGTTATAAAAGCGAGACGAGAAGTAGGTTGTGCTTTGTCGGCTATCATTGTATCCCAGTGGACAATATTCAGTAACATATTAACGGATGATACAATAATAATACGACACACTCACTATCCGAGTTATCATCGTGATATCTACTTCATGATTACATGAACGACATCTAAGCTGCAGAAACAATACAATAATGTAAGTACACATCCCATTATATTTATACTAGACATCTCAAAGTATGTGTTTTCAACATTTCTAGAAATAAACAAAGCATCAACGTCATCAGATCCATCCACCTGAGACAACAATGGAGGAAGACAATACAGACGTTCACAAACACAGGAATTTATCTAAATAATGTTCATGTAGTTTGTGATATAATAGACGTACACATTAATCGCAGCATCAAACTATTGTGAAGCACGTGTATACAATTTCAGTTGAAACACCTATAAATACAAATGAGGTAATTATTTTATAACCATGTTTTATAGTCTTATTCAAATGTTACGTTCTGCGCCAATTTGTAAAAATGTTGGTGAAACTTAACCACTGGATTAAACTTAAAGTAAGGTTAAGAGGGTAACCAAATGTTAACCAGAAACAAAATGGCTGCCTTTCATGTACCAAACTCTAGTGGATCTTGGTAATTCAGATGAGTAAGCAGACAAACAGAGGACCCGGATGACTTAATAACCAATATCATATCAGACACTAGGACTAAATTTGACCAGAAATTATCTAGTGTTTATACAATTGGGCACTGTTAAGTAATATGATATGCACTACAATGTCCGCACTTGCAAAGTATTAGATATATTTTAAAAAGCTATGGAAGTATGTTATTAAGAAATCATAGACCTGTATGTATCGATATTATATCTGTAACTACCAACTTATCATTACGAATTGTCAGAGCTGGGTGTGTAATGGTCTCATTGTTATATCCTCAATCAAATCATCAAAACCTTAAGGAGTCTTGTCACATGATCCCGGTGAATGTATAAATTAAACCTTTGCTGAGTGTCCGAAACATACTCAAGTTGTCTAAAGTGATAAATGCATACATTCGTTTTAAGATGAAAATGCATTTACAAGATAAACTAATATCTCCGTTGAAATCCTGTGAATCTCACTCTTTGTATGATGAATCGGAACAAAACAGCACTCACGTAAAGATTTAAAGAGCCATCACCTTTAATAGTCATAGTTCTCTGTATACAGTCAGGAAATAACGTAGTGTTCAGAATAGCAATGTATAACTCCCAGCAGGTAACTTATAATGTTGTTTGATAATTATATTGCTCTGTGTAATAGCGCAAATGATTAATGTTGAAGTATATCATGCTGGAATAAAAGTAGAGAAGATAATCACACAGTATTCTACCAGGAACGTTGTTTTGCATAAATCTTCGTTAATACCCATTCACAACTTGAAGAAAATGTTTTGTCTTTTTTAGTTTCGGATTCTAGCAAACTCAAGGAATGTAAGATGTCGCTGAATGACAATGTTTTATTTGTTTATTGTGTGTTATTGTGCATTGGTATGATGGTTCTATCTGATTAAAACTTACTAAATTCTGGTGTTTACACTGGTTTTGATAGTTTGTATCAATTCCTGAATCTTTGATATTGTACGTGTATCACAGTATATTCATAATATTATGTTAGCAAGTAGAAATGAACAAAAAAAAAACTGCCTTGATTTTATAGAATAACATATCATATCTCAGGCGTAACATCTCGATGAACAGCAAAATATGAAATGGAAATCCGATTCCCTTCTGATTATTTTAATGGAATAAATGAATGACTGCATTTCAATTGAAATATTTGTAGTATGTTCATATCGTATTTTAATTCCCATTCGGTGCATGACGTCATAGTATCCACACTTGTCGTAAAATTATGTGTCATCTGCACGAAGTATTTCCTATGATAGACGTGAACACTAGAATGTAGCGTGTCGCAGACGTTTCAGCAGTTCCCACGATAGCAAAGTCGTTTGATGCTGATAAGATATCGAAACACAATTTAAATTAGTCGTCCACGAGAAAACTAAACAACATGCAGTTTACTTACATTTTATAATGAGCTGCCCTAGGATATCAATTATATGATGCAAGAATTATGTAACAGAACACTTAATTCTTTCAAGTCCCATGATCTTTTTGCTGTAGAAAAATATATGCAAAAAACAAACAATTGCTGATATTATCCCAAGATAATAATTACCGACGAAACGAGCACTTTTTCTTCTAAAAAACAATCATTTTACTGTGATTTTTGCTTTTGTACACTTGAAATATGTAGAGCGCGTGACGTCACTTTTCGACGTGTGCATAACTTGACTGCAGTAAAACACAGCTGTTCTATAAATAGTATTTATTTCAATGATATTGAAAAAAATACGATATTGGTTTTGGAAACATTTTTTCTGGCTATAAAGTATGCGCGGGAGGAAAATACACAGGATTCCTCTGTTATAGAACGAACAGAAACTATTATGACCGACAAATTTATATGCTTATGGGACTTTAATATGTAGAGGACAAATGGGTAGTGAATGATGATGGAGTGAATTAGGTATTCATGGTAATCTATTCAGCACAGTGATGAAATGAGCACCCATCATATAATGAAGTAATTACATCGCTTTATGCCCGCCGGCTTAGATCAAATTCGTGAGTAGGACCTGGACGGGCACATCGTCTCTGTGTTAAAATTGTGTCAGTTTTCAGCAAACACATAGTATATGTGTGGGGAGATTATTAGTCATTTACGAATAACAAGTATAGTGTTGGTACACCATATCGTAAAACCAGAAAATGAAAAAAAATCATATAATTATGAAGAGCAAGTTTGTTTTTTATACCTATTGAATGTCAATTGGAGCCGAAGGGCTTCCGTGGTCAAGTGGTAAGTGCTACTTACGACTTATCAATAAATCCTTCACCGCTATGTGTTTGAATCCCATCCAGGACCAGACATGGCATGAGAGAAAGCTGTCCAGCTTGCTTATTGGAGGTTAGTGATACTATTCGGGAGTGTCTCCGTCTGAAGGGGTGGTGTTAAATCCTAGTGAAAAATCGTATAAATCAGAATTTAACTACACAAAAATGATAACAAAAAAACAGACACACCACAATTATGAAAAGCAATGGATAGATAAACGAATCTGACAATCATTAGTTATATAGTTTATATTCATGCATAGATCAGTGCTTTGTAATGTACAAATGATGAGAATATGTGATAATTAATTATTTTATGGGAGTGAGTACTAATACTGAAGTACTTAATGAACGATTAGTATATGTACAGTATGTATGTTGTGTTGGATTTAATGATATACATTTGTAGATTAGCACATGTACAGTATGTATGTTGTGTTGGATTTAATGATATACATTTGTACATACTTAGCTAAATTAGCTTATAACATATCAATGTACAATGTATGTCTCAAATACGAATACTGTTCAAATATGAATATAAAATAGTTAGAAAAAGATTAGAGTACACCAATGAAATACAATCCTATATTAAAATCGTCGTATGTTTTGCATAGGCTGTAAAGACATGTTTGAAGAAATGTGTTCTGTTTATGGCCATAATAAAATGTATTTCTCGACATGTATTCGTTCATTTAAGAAATTTAAATGCTGGTTAGTTTCAATAGAAGATGGCTGTCGGCCGAAAACAGCAACGTCTGCCTCTGCCAGGATGGTTGCTAGAGTGAAAGAAATAATTGTTTCTGGTGCAAGATACACCGCTAGACAAATAGTTTGTATGGTTGGCATCTGATTAGGACCTGCTCATACAATTCTCTAACGTACTTTGTAAGTGAGAAAGGTATATTTAACTTGGATTCCCCAATCTGCTGAAAAAGGTAATCGTGCAATGCGTGAAAATGTTGCTTAAACGGTTTCCAAATTTACGATGCACGTTCTTTGCAAAATTAATGTCGTCACTTGTGACGAGACATAGGTTCACTTTTTTGTGCCCAAACGAATGATTCATAACAAAATATGGGCAACAAAGTCTAGCAAAAGACCATACATTACAAGCGGACCATAAGTGTCAAGAAGGTAATGTATGTCATATTATTCATAACTCAGGGTCCCACCATTCATGTGGGCCGTACATAAAGGCATATACGTAAATGCGAGGTTTTACAAGGCTACACGACAAGGTGTCATTAAACAAGGCGTCTATTATTCAAGATTTACGGAAGCAGGAACAGCTTGTTATGCTCCCTCACACTCCGTATTCGCCTGATCTTGCCTCGTGTGACTCAAGCCTCAGAAACACCTTTTAGGTCGAACTTTTGTCCAGACTATGAAAATTCCTTCATGGATTGGACTGGATCAGAAGACTGAAACTTTGTATATCTATTGGAACTGAATAATTCGAGGGGAACAAATACAAATTTGATTGAAATTAGTCAAGGATACATTGTTATGCGCTTAGATGCATTAATATTTGAACACACCTCGTAACAAATATGTTATAATAATTATATGGATATACCATTATACATGTCTCATTATGACAAACACATGTATGTTTATAACATATCAATAAACATGTACGTCTCATTATAACAAATATGTCTATAACATGATAAAACATGTACAGAAACTAACTTGTATGTCTCATTATAATAAAAAATATGTTATCAGCATAATACAACATGATTGCTCAATGGTCACGACGCATCTAGCTATTTAGCCTGTTTACTTCCTTATTACAAGTCTGATAATAGAACATGTTTTCATGTTTCACTGTCAAGAAACCTTGAGTTGACTTTGATACGTTGATAGTATTTAGGTTCGACGGTACTTAAAGGGGTTGGCTTTACTGTTTGTTTATTATGTTATATAAACTTACATGTTTTGTTGGACTATATGAGAAACCAACTGTAAGAAAAACATTCCAAAATAGCGAAATCCGTACATAAGAAATTGTAATTTGCCAGCTGTTTCCAAAAAAATAATTGTGTGTACACATCATTATTCAATGGTAATGATAAATGAAAACTTATTCTGTTTTACAGAAGACATATTAAGCAGATAATTAATTCCCTTGTATGAACTGATAGAGGATAAGAACATATTTTCCAAAGAACTTTAATTCGCTGAAACTGTCAAAACTGGTTTGACAGGCCCTATCTCACATCTATCCTCTAGGAACCTCTAGGAAACACAACATGCAATTACAAAAATATACATGACAGACAGTAAACTCAAAATGAGTGCAAGCACTTGGTGGACTCCGCATGTCCTTAATGACGATTTAGCCGAAGGCAGCTTGTCTTCCAACACTGATGCAAATGATTCAAATAGATATGTTGGCAGTTCCCGCAGGTGCTTATACTTTGTACAGTTTCTAAGAACGCTAGTTTGTGATAAAACCAGAAGTAAATAGTTTGTTCAGTTTTATTGCAAAAATGGAACATACTCGTATTGAACTATACTCGTATGTTTTATGCCGAAGTTTCGTGCTTAGGATGTGGGTCATAACAAAATGCAGTCACTGAAAATCTATAATATATTGACAAGAATGATATTGGGCGTTTTAAAGTGTCAAATGCCCTCCATAGTCCTTTTTTATTTATTAAGTACCATTTCTTCGTATTTTGTTATCAAAAGCTCCGTGAAAATTCTCAGAAAACCGGACGTTTGGTTCAGCACAGAAGGGGATGGGTGTTACTGTATAAATGTTATAGACATTCGTTGTGTCGCGGATGATCATCGACGTAAAGGCATCTCCTAATAATTGGGTCGCGCTGTGTTAGGACAAAAAAAGAAAGAACAGTGGGTAAGTGGAAATGTCCATATTGAAGGGGTCCAAGTGCATTCAATACAATTATCTCATCTGAAATGTTAGAAACAAGAACACCGCTTCTAATGATTTAATGCTCTCAGAGGAAATGGAAATCTAACATTTGTTCTGAATGCGAATTTGAAGTGTTATATTACGCCTCCAAGTAATTGAAATTTGGATGAAATATTAGATGAAGAAACTGAATGTATTGATGGTTTAGCATTTGTTATCACGCGCTATAAATCTTTTGTAAACTAGGAGTAAAACCAGCGATATTTATACACCCCATCATTCGTTCAATGAAGGTTTAAATAAATCTCTCCAAAGACGTCTGGTTAAATATCAACGTAGATAATCAGGGTATACAATTCATGGATAACATGCAATTCTTCAAATTTGAATTGCTAGACACAAAAACCTGATTCTGAAGATAAAGCAATGTTCGTCTGAACAGTAGATTATACACATGTACAACAAAATGCGTCCAGTAAATCATTTCGAACACACAGCAATATGCGTCAACTAAATTATACACACGTGACAATATCTCTGTATTACCCTGATTGGGTCACATAGCTGGTGTTCTGAGTCCTTCCATTGCATGAGGAGCTCCTTGTCAAACTTCGGGGACAGTGCTTGGTAGGACAAGATTGACAGAAATAGTCTTCTGAAGCACGTCGTACAAAATTAATATTCAATAGTATTTACGAATCAGTCCATTCTGACGAGAATTGCAGTCTATTGATCTAGGGTACAGTTTCTATGTTGGCGTGAAAATCAAATCAACACCTTTCGTATGGGCGAACAAGCATAATTATCTAAACTTTCATTGACCAATTATTCGACATTCAATGTTAGATTCTGTATGATGTGTAGGTCAGTGTTCAAGCATGTTAACGCATGTTCACGCCGTAACTGACCCCCTGTCATATTGACAAATGTTCTACAATACAAGCCGTGCTAAAACATTCTTTATGTGCCTTCTTCACTCTCATAATTATAGTGGTTGATGAATTTCATAAACAATTCTGGGGTCTTGTAATTCAATGAGCATGTCTCGGGTCCATTTTAGATACAATTGCATACGGTTTGAGTCAATGGAAGACAGATAGAGAGCCGTCCTGCCTTAAACTAATGTTGCGAAGTTTCTGACTGTTTGGGGCAAATTAGTTTACATATTACATTTTTGAAGTCGTTGCGCAATTATGTTGTTGGTTTGGAAGCGATGCCAAGCTTGATGGACAATATACAGTCTTGAGCTTAGGTAGTCGACCGTTCACGACAACCATCATGTCGATGCAAGATAGCTCCGTTAATTTGAAACCAATTCCATACGCCCACCACACGGGCTACATGCTCTCCACACGGGCTACATGACGCCACACGGGCTGCAAGCAATCAGCCAGGATCATTCCTGTGAGAGATCATGTTTAACGTTAAGACGACGTCTAACTTGATCCTCAGATGTAAATTGGATTTTAATTAACAGGTGAAGTCAAATGTACAAATCTTGCAAAAGGTAAACTTGTTTGGGTACGTAAGATTGCATATCCTTTTTAATATATACTAGTATCTTAACTTGCAAATCGACCACCGTGTCGGTGAATACCAAAACGTACACATGTACTTTTACAAACCACCATGTACATGCAGGTCTAGTTTAAAAAGAGACACATTCGAAGTTAGTAAAAACACACGAGTAATTCCTAGGAGTCATGCCCATTCATTTTTAGAGGTAAATATACAATTGTATTGCTCGCTGATCAGTTGTCAGTCGTAGATAACGTTTGTTAGATTATCATCTCTGTAAGGTTTTAAGACACCTATGTTGCAACCATTATTGTGATAAAATGTTCAAGTTGAAGTAAGATTTTACTTTTGCACTCATTAACCTACAGATGTGTTCCGCCGCATTACTTAGCACGTGCAGACCTAATTAAGGTCATTAGCACTTGAAATGACATTCATCTTTTCATATACCATCTGTCCTTACAATCAAACTTGTCATAATTACTATTGCGTATATTTATTCACTTCTTACCTAGTATGTAACATTTCATACAGTTTGCTTCGTTTATGGATCCAAAACAAAAACATCAGTTAAAGCTGTCAGAAGCTCTAAACTTTTGGTTCGTTTTATAAACTTAGATCCGTTCCATCTAGTTGTGTTCTATGTTTAGTGAGTTTTGATACAGCAGGAATTATAAAATGTATTAACTTCCAACAGAAACTTTGATCGAAATCCAGATGATGAGTATAGAGGTCTCCATAGACAGCAAATTGACTTAGATGGGGTTGCTTGTAGCACATTTATTTAACATTCCCTTCTTACCTGATCTCATTCTCCATAATATTGTTATTACTTCTATTTTACAATGAGGTACATACCACAACATGTTTGTATGAACTTTCGGAGAGTTGTAGATAATTATAGGTACCCTACTGGACACCCTGCACTGTATTCAATTCATGTGAACATATCATAGTTACAGTTCATGAGTGGTTGTAGTTACAACATAAAAATGATGACGTTATTCAAGGAAGAAGCAGGGGAAAAATCAATAGAATTCTCAAAATTCATTGATGAGGGGAAATGATCAGAACAAAGATAATTTTCGTTATTTAGAGACAAAGAAAAGAAAAAATAGATCCATCTATAAATTAAAATCTACGACATGTAATAAACGAAAGCAGCTAATCAGAGCTGATAGATCTTGTTATCTATAATGAAGAATAATACATATATACTAGTACTTTTAGTCAAATTAATGAGAAGTACCTGAAGGTAAAGTATTGATTCGAATAAAGTATCAAACCTTTAAAGCGACATATGGTAACTATTCTGTAATAAGACTAAGATAATAATGATTATGATACTTTATATGGTTACCCGTTCTAAAGTGTAGGAGACTTAATAGGAGACTTCCCTTAATGTACTTGGTAAAGATGTCAGATAATTTTCGAAAATCAAATTGTCTTTAAACAAACTATAACCTATTCCTTTGGAAGAATGGTTTAAGGAGGCTGACCATTGTTGTCCGAACTTGTCAATTAACGAACGTTTTACTGTCTGTCCGATAGTTTAATCTGAAATATTTGACTGGTTTAACCATATATAAGAATATCCTGTATCATCTAGAATGCTTTTTATGCGATTTGACCATTAAGACACACGAGTTGACTAGATAATATTTTTATGAAATACAGTGTGGGGAATCCACGAACTAGGAAAACATCACGTACGTGCATTATTTTTCATTTTCTTCTGAAGCCACATAACTGTTGCAACTCCTTACATAAGGGCCTACCTCCGGTTCAGAATTTTGTCCCTGAAGGCCCTCTACTTTTTTACTTTTCTTGTCCAAACCGTTTTCCAAACTTTTCTTGTAAAAATAACGTTCATTTTCATAACACTGTCAAACGGTTTGGACAAGAAAAGCAAAACAGTAGAGGGCCTTAAATGACAAAAATCTAAACCGGAGGTAGCCCTTTATGTTTAATTTAGTTTAATTGACAGAAAACGCGCTTGTAACGATAACATTGTGACGTCACTAGGTCATGTGGATTCCCCACACTGACATATATGGACAAGTTTAGAATGTTTCGACGTAATGATCTTATTCCAAAACGTAATCAGTTTCGCCTCGCCCCCATATGTTAGAATCGGTAGAATAGTATGGTCAAACAGTTTTAATTGAAGATCGACAGGAAGGTCAAGGTTACTAATTCTATAAAAGAGTGAAAACATTGCCGTATTGGAATGGGAAACTATGTGCTTTCGGCATTGAACATAACTTCCTGGTGCAGGAAACGTAACTCCAAGGTATTTTATAAGTTATAACAATTTCTATGTATTGGTTATTCATGGTAAAATGATAATTGTGTGGTTTATTAGTTCCAAAAACTATAACTTTAGTTTTACTATAGTTTATATGAAGTTTCCATTTTCTGCAATACGAAGTAAAATCATCTAAACATTTTAGAAAATCCTGTTTGTAACACTTACGATAATCGTGTCGTCTGTACACAAAAGGACAAGAATCTTCCAAAACACAAGTTCTTCATCTATCTCCGCGTTTATTGTAATTAAGTTATTAAGTCAAATGCAGAACTGAAATCAATAAAACAACAAAATAATTTCTTTTTACTTAATCTTAATTTCTCTTGGTTTTCATTTAACGGATTACTTTCATTCAAAAACTGCTTAATTTTACATCTAGGATTGAAGTGAAAATTGTTCAAAGACAAGTCAGGATTGTTATCGGTCTATAATTATTAGTTTCGAGAGAACAACCTTTATTCTTGTAAATAGGGTTAATAGTGCCTATTAGCCAAGTGTCGAGTAAAATACCTGTTTCGAAAATTTTATTGAACAGCTGACAGTAAATAGGAAGCCTAGCATCTTTTGTGCTTTTATCAAAGTCTAGTACATCAAAGTCTAGTATAACAAAGTCTAGTATAATAGCAAAGTCTAGTATATTAAAGTCTAGTATATTAAAGTCTAGTATATCAAAGTCTAATATAGCAAAATATATTATGGCATTGTCTAGTACATGTATAGCAAAGTCTAGTATAGCAAAGCCTAGTATATCAAAGTCTAGTATAGCAAAGTCTAGTTTAGCAAAGTCTAGTATATTAAAGTCTAGTATATTAAATTCTAGCATAGCAAAGTCTGGTATATCAAAGTATATTATGGCAATGTCTAGTATATCAAAGTCTAGTATATCAAAGTCTAGTATATCGAAGTCTAGTATATCAAAGTCTAGTATATCAATGTCTACTATAACAATGTCTAGTATAGCAAAGTCTAGTATAGCAAATGTTTAATATGAATCACTAATTACACCGGAGTTAAAATCTCTTTCGCTTTGTGAATGTTAAAATAAAAGTAGGTCTTATTTTACCTCGAAAGATGTCTTATCAGTGAAACTGACTTTTACTTGCAGTAAAATCATTCCGAGTTTGTCTTGTTTAATCACAAAGTATATATAGATAATTAGAAATGTAGTTCAGTATTTTTTCAATGATATTAAAAAGAATAAGAAAAAGCATCTGACAATATTTTTACGAGATGTGGCTAAAGAAAGGCATTATGTATGTATTGTTATAGAGAAATAAAATATGTTTCTTATAGTTTACTATCATTTTTTCGATTGTTCTGTAATTCTTTATTCAAAAAAGTTAATGGGCCTTTAAAATTAACAGCAACTTATTCGTTTATGACTTCGACCACCAATTATTTAATATATCGTTATATTTAAATGTATTTTTTTTGTTTGATTATGTTGGCCTTATTAAATTTGTTATGGTATCTAATACAGAAGCTTATATCCGTTTCCTATCCTGAGGAGATATATAAGAATGCAGTACAGGACACTAATACGATTGATTTTGAAAACGTATTGCGGATAATGATATAACATTTCAAAGATCAGTTTCTAAATGGTTCATCGATACTTACCCGATTCCCTACCGAGTAGAAGTCAAACGTGGCTTCGACAATATACCAACATTTATCGAAATTAATGTCAGTAGAGTAAGATATTTAGGACCTCTGGTACTATTGTTAAATAAATTAGTGTCTGTAAATAATACTAGTTCATATATGATATTATAATATGATATACGAGGATGGACTATATTACGTTTTTATACAAGAGAAAATAACAAAGTATGGTACAGAAAGAAATACGTTAGGTCCGGCTAACTAAAAACAAGATAATATTTCAGGCGGAACTAAAGCAAATATATTTACCATCAATATTACTATTTCATCATGTCATGTGTCTAAATCGATTGAATGATTAAAACAACGTTAAAATCCGCTACAGAAAGTCTCATTAAAGGTAAGATGTTCAGGTCTAACGTTTATGGTTGTGTTTTGTAATACCATTTCAGACACGTTATCATCGTTGACATCCTAATGGCTCTTTTGAAATGAACTCAACAAAGTTGTTTGTTTAACAGTATTTACCCGTCGATAGGAACTTCTTGTTTATTTGTTTGTTTATTTTTGTGTTTGCTGTTGTATTACATATATATTAACAATATTTCTGCTATCTAATAACTTGTAAACCTCATTCCATTATTTCAGAATTAGTTATGAATATGGTACCTAAATTTTGCCTAAATATACTTAAATATATATGAAGCATGAGAAATGGGGACCACATCTGCTAATAGCGTCTTCTTATAAAACTCTTTGAATAAACACAAACACATCATGTGCAGTTGGAAGTTAGTTCAAGCCTAAAGCATTATTAACTAAATAATAACAAACATAATAGTATAGTTTTATTCAAGAAAAGGGTGAATTTGTTATCTACATTTTTACACATAATACACTGTCAATAGTATAATAGTATAAAGTTAATAACACATTGTATTTTACTTCAGAAACGAGCATCATGAAAAATTAACAAACATTCCCAGAGAGGGAAACCATATTAAAATAACAAATTGTATTTCTTTTCTCAAAACTTTCATAATGTAAGATGATACAATTTTACCTTTTTAGTATTTTCAGATTTCAAACGATCAATAAATTTAGTCATGATAAGTATTATTAGGATATTGCCATATATATTTGTACATATGCCCTTTTCTATTTTCTAAATACAAAGGACATTCTAATAAAAAGTGGAATTCGTCTTTTAAACTGTTACATAATTGACATTTTTGTTCATAACAAAAAACATACGTGCAATCAAATATTATACTATGCATGATAGAGAACTTTATATTTTATTTCCGTTGATAAACGTGGTGTAAAAGTTTGCAATTGGTGTGAATAACATAAACTAATGTCGTGCATACAGTGTCGTCCACTGATCACGTATATTCAAGTAAAAGCATGCATTAAAATACACATTTTCTATTGATACGTTAAGATAATTCCATTACAACTGAATTACAACATTATGCATTACAAATGAATCTGTACATCTGTATTACAATGTATCTGTACATCTGTATTACAATGAATCTGTACATCTGAATTACAATGTATCTGTACATCTGAATTACAATGTATCTGTACATCTGTATTACAATGAATCTGTACATCTGTATTACAATGTATCTGTGCATCTGTATTACAATGTATCTGTGCATCTGTATTACAATGTATCTGTACATCTGTATTACAATGTATCTGTACATCTGTATTACAATGTATCTGTACATCTGTATTACAATGTATCTGTACATCTGTATTACAATGTATCTGTACATCTGTATTACAATGTATCTGTACATCTGTATTACAATCAATCTGTACATCTGTATTACAATGTATCTGTACATCTGTATTACAATGTATCTGTACATCTGTATTACAATGTATATGTACATCTGAATTACAATGTATCTGTACATCTGTATTACAATGAATATGTACATCTGTATCACAATGTATCTGTACATCTGTATTACAATGTATCTGTACATCTGTATTACAATGAATCTGTACATCTGTATTACAATGTATCTAATAATTGGATGGACCGACATACACGTACTGTCTTGGATAGCATCATATATCGCGACAGTAACAATTAGCAAACATGATCGTTTATTGAAAGTTGCATTGATGTTACTGAGATACAAACATAATACGATCCGCGGAGTTTTAATACACTGAAACGACTAAAGACTAAATTCATGTCATTAGCTCAATTGCAGATTGCACTGACTGTACCCAGCTTAATTTACTTCATCAGTGATAATACTGATGCTATTTTCTAGATCTTGTAATCAGTTAGTTACGTCAACTTTACGCCATGTATATGATAACATCATCTAATTGCCTAACAATGTTTTAAGTACATCCAGTCATGTTTAATACACATTACCACCGTACCTTTAAGTAAGTGATTCATTACGCTACCATAAGGCATGTGATATACTAGATGCTATAAAAGTCTCCACTAATGGACGAACGTTGTACATTCAAGTAAAGTGACATAGACTTGAATAATACTCTGCGACGTGTTCAATACTGGCACCATCTCATTATGACGGCAACTATTTATGTTATCGTTTAAAATGATTATATCTATCTGCTATAAAATGTGGTATCCAGATAAATTGATACATCATAATATATGCATCCAAGGCAATTTTTAAATACAAAAATGTACATGTAAATAAATACAAATAGACTTGTAATGACAGTCTCTGTAACGCATACACCTCTGGGTTGAAGTACGAGTAAGTGAATGTCCATCCTGTTCCTAAATGAAATACATATCAGAATACATGATCATATCAGAATACTTGCTCAAATCAGAGGTTGACGATAAGTCGGTTACTGGAATTAGGTAATTCTCCATAAGCCTAGTTGTAAATTTGTGTCGAACATGAATGAAATTAAATGTAGACCTAAACTGTTAAGCATGGTCTTTCAAACATTTATTTATTTAATATTATTATTCCTATTTTAACCATTTCAAAAAACATGATACATAGGAAATATATTTCACAAAATGATACCCACTATGTATGTTTTATGTTTTGCTAAATTGTCGCGAAAACATACCCTATCAGATGTTATAAAATAATATCAGCGTAATTCTGAAAAAACATGAATATTTTCATTAAAATAATGTATGGATGTTTGTCCATGTAATAATGCTATAATTAATATAGACATCCGCCAAACACATACTAAGATAATAAGTCAAACATAAGTGTGTGTGGAACTATTATTCTATTCCATTAGAACAAAAACCAACATTTCTATATACTTAGAACGTAAAGACAATGTAACAAAGACATTGTATTGATACATTAACTCGCCAGACATAACTTGACAAAGCTTGTGTAGACCTCAGCTGTATACATAATACAATTGAGACATACACGTCTAGAGGCGGTCGTCTCCAAACACATAGATGGGGATTTGAATATATAAAAATATGATATAACAATATCCCTAGTGACAAACAAAGGCAATGTATCCGGAATGATGACGTAAGTATCAATTAATGTAGATATCAAAGTTGTTTGGAACCTTTATTTAGAATGACGAAGATGTATTTCTTATTGTTTTGCCAACATTTTTTTGGAAAAGTATTCGATCTTAATTCAATTTAACTACAAGTATTATAGAGTTCATAATTTCAAAATAAATATAATACAAATTGACATTGAGTTTATTTCATACTAGGTATTATAACAAGAATGGTGTAGATTTATATCATCAGAGTATACCTACTTGACAAAGGCTTGTCTCTTAATTCATCCGTAAATGCATGTAAATAATACAGGTTAAACGTACTTTTATGCACCAAAAATTAAGATGTTTTAGCATGAACATTTTTCACTGAAATTAAAGAAATTATAAAGATATTAATTTTTTGTGTCACTTGCAACTTTTTCACAGACAAAGAAAAGTATTCAAGATGTAGTTAAATAAATAATTATTTTGATAACAAATCAGAATTTAGATAAAACTTTTAATTCCTGATGATTGTAATGTAAACAAACAAACCGGCTTAAGACATATTTTGATGGTTTCGAACAAAAACCCTTTTAGTACCCTTTTCGGTCCAAGCTTCCAGCGTCTCGTACTCGGACAGAAGTTGCTCAAATTTCATTTGCTGCGCATTCCACTTAAAAAAATGTAGCGACGATGTCCATTGGTCAGGACTCATTTGCTGTTGTATAATATAATATTATAATGAAATCATACATAAATTCGCTTTTTTATCTTATTTTTTTCAGTGCATAGCCTTACTCCTTCCTTTATTGTATAAACTGATAGCAAACTGTTTGGGACGATATCCTTAATAATTATGTTGCCAATGAAGCAGTTCTGTTAAAATATTTTATAGATTTGATTCCAAATAATAATAGTAACAGAATTAAAGAAGCCATCTTATAGGAGTGGCCAATTCGTGTCCTAGGAGAAAACTTCGACTAATTTACAGTAACGTTAATATTATCTAACAGGACCAGAATCAATCTGACTATATATGGTATATTTTGATTATCATTACTGGTACACGTTCGAGGCATTGTACTAGGCACAGTAGGGATAATCAACATTTATAAATCACAGTACACGCAAATAATCAACAGTCCTTTTAGAAAGACCTTTTGTTGACATATTCATTTCATTGCGTATTCATATTCCGTAAATAAGTAAATTAACTTAATGCATCTGACTGATTTATGTTCAATAAGACGTCAGTAGAATCTCTCCAGAGTAAACCTCTCTTGAGCAATATACTTCATTCAACAACAGAATGATTTTTTCCAACTGTATGATTTAACTATATTTCTAGATAGAGCAACAGCCTCTCAACAACGACAAAATGTGCTACTCACGAAGGGTGTTGCTTTGGAGAGGTTGCATTGTATATATTAAGCACTCGCGTATATTGTATGATGTCTTCCTCTACATGGGTCATGCTCATGTTGTCTATCTACAGTATAGCGTATATTTTATGATGTCTTCCTCTACATGGGTCTATCTACAGTATAGCGTATATTTTATGATGTCTTCCTCTACATGGGTCATGCTCATGTTGTCTATCTACAGTATAGCGTATATTTTATGATGTCTTTCTCTACATGGGTCTATCTACAGTATAGCGTATATTTTATGATGTCTTCCTCTACACGGGTCTATCTACAGTATAGCGTATATTTTATGATGTCTTCCTCTACATGGGTCTATCTACAGTATAGCGTATATTTTATGATGTCTTCCTCTACATGGGTTTATCTACAGTATAGCGTATATTTTATGATGTCTTCCTCTACATGGGCCATGCTCATCTTGTCTATCTACAGTATAGCGTATATTTTATGATGTCTTCCTCTACATGGGCCATGCTCATCTTGTCTATCTACAGTATAGCGTATATTTTATGATGTCTTCCTCTACATGGGCCATGCTCATGTTGTCTATCTACAGTATAGCGTATATTTTATGATGTCTTCCTCTACATGGGTCTATATACAGTATAGCGTATATTTTATGATGTCTTCCTCTTCATGGGTCTATCTACAGTATAGCGTATATTTTATGATGTCTTCCTCTACATGGGTCTATCTACAGTATAGCGTATATTTTATGATGTCTTCCTCTTCATGGGTCTATATACAGTATAGCGTATATTTTATGATGTCTTCCTCTACATGGGTCTATCTACAGTATAGCGTATATTTTATGATGTCTTCCTCTACATGGGTCTATATACAGTATAGCGTATATTTTATGATGTCTTCCTCTACATGGGTCTATCTACAGTATAGCGTATATTTTATGATGTCTTCCTCTACATGGGTCTATCTACAGTATAGCGTATATTTTATGATGTCTTCCTCTTCATGGGTCTATATACAGTATAGCGTATATTTTATGATGTCTTCCTCTTCATGGGTCTATATACAGTATAGCGTATATTTTATGATGTCTTCCTCTACATGGGTCTATCTACAGTATAGCGTATATTTCATGATGTCTTCCTCTACATGGGTCTATCTACAGTATAGCGTATATTTTATGATGTCTTCCTCTACATGGGTCTATCTACAGTATAGCGTATATTTCATGATGTCTTCCTCTACATGGGTCTATATACAGTATAGCGTATATTTTATGATGTCTTCCTCTACATGGGTCTATCTACAGTATAGCGTATATTTTATGATGTCTTCCTCTACATGGGTCTATCTACAGTATAGCGTATATTTTATGATGTCTTCCTCTACATGGGTCTATCTACAGTATAGCGTATATTTCATGATGTCTTCCTCTTCATGGGTCTATCTACAGTATAGCGTATATTTTATGATGTCTTCCTCTACATGGGTCTATCTACAGTATAGCGTATATTTTATGATGTCTTCCTCTTCATGGGTCTATATACAGTATAGCGTATATTTTATGATGTCTTCCTCTACATGGGTCTATCTACAGTATAGCGTATATTTCATGATGTCTTCCTCTACATGGGTCTATCTACAGTATAGCGTATATTTTATGATGTCTTCCTCTACATGGGTCTATCTACAGTATAGCGTATATTTTATGATGTCTTCCTCTACATGGGTCTATCTACAGTATAGCGTATATTTTATGATGTCTTCCTCTACATGGGCCATGTTCATCTTGTCTATCTACAGTATAGCGTATATTTTATGATGTCTTCCTCTACATGGGTCATGCTCATCTTGTCTATCTACAGTATAGCGTATTTCACATCTGCAATACAATCCCCAATCCAGCCAATCATTTAAGAAACAAGTTCCATTACAAGCGGAGAAGAATCAGTTATATTATAAACATCTACATTACCAGGAAACAGATGCTGTCACTGATCAATGACACTCCATAAACACATATGAATGTTTTGTGTATAACGTTGAGTAGGCGATTAATATACCAGTCGTGTCAGTTTCCGCTTTGACAATATTCTATTCTACCAGACACTGCAATATGTTTGACTTTTTGTTTACAATATTAGCTATTTCATTGGGGCAATCGGTACAATCGTTAGTAACCGACCAGTTCACCAAACTGAATGTATTTCTTGTTAAATGTATTATTACAATATTATGGTATAATGTTAAAGGATGATTACAATATGGTATAATGTGTGCTGTGATTTAACAATATAATTAGACATGCTTAACAGAAGTAGATTAATGTCGGTTTTAATGTTGTATGTGGGTTAAGTTTTAAACAGTGTATGTCTAAGATCTAATACAATCATGAGCTAAACTATAAATATAGGAGAAATGAAGTTTTACCATATGGCAATACCACCCGTAGGCATATCATCAGCATAGGCACCCGATTCCGTGATTTTTATACGTCTTTAGACCTTATTTTTCAATTTAACTCTTCAAACAAGGCAAATATGTACAAATAAAAACCAAGGTAGCTCACTCGCCATTTTTTTCGGTTGACGTCACTTCTGTCAATCGAAGAGATGGCGAGTGAGCTAAATTAGTAACCTTGGTGTTTTTTATACATTCAATAGCGGAAGAACTTGAAGATTTTTCTTTCGACAGATTTGCGTTGTTTGATGAGTTTGAAAAATAACGTCTATAAACGTATAAAAATCACGAAATCGAGTGCCTATTGTCAACAGCCATTATGTCCGCTTGCTACAAAAACCCCTTTTTTGTTGACACTATAAAATGTAAATTGTATAACCTGACGATATCAATAAAATGAAATTTTTTAAATGAATCCAATGTAAAAAGGTGCATCATTAAATCGATTACCAGAATCCGAGAATCCATCTGGTATCACGTTTGTTTCACACACTTTCTTGTTTCGTTCTCGTGTTGCTACATTGTTTGCAATCACAATATATTAACTCTCTAGCAGCTGAATAAACATGCAGAATTAACACGGGGCAATTTGTTTTGAAGTTTAATGTGATGAACAACTTTTAAAACAATATTGATAGTCAGCTGTTACAGCATACCCTCTCCAAAGCAACACCCTTTGGAGTAGCAAACGTACTTTGTTTTTGAGAGGTTGTTGCTCTAGAGAGGTTAAATTAATAGTTGAATCGTGCAATGGGGAAAACATGCTTTTATTGAAGGCAAATTGTTTCTCAAGAGATGGTAACTCTGTAGAGGTTATACAGTAGATAAATATTATCATAACGTATTAATATCACATTAACTTCTAGATGCACCTGAGTAAACATGCATGTACACGGGACTCTTTGTTTTTTTAGTTAATGTTATGTACAACTTCTAACAGAATATTAAAAGTCAGATGCTATTTTGTATTGTGAATAAAAATAGATTGATATAATACAAGTGCAATGCGTAATAATGTGTGAAC
The DNA here is from genome assembly GCA_964023205.1 of Lutraria lutraria. Taxonomy (NCBI): domain Eukaryota; kingdom Metazoa; phylum Mollusca; class Bivalvia; order Venerida; family Mactridae; genus Lutraria; species Lutraria lutraria. Next base: position 185,563 of record OZ026847.1, read on the forward strand.
TATGCCTAATGTTTAATACATCGAACTTAATGGATTTCAAGCTATAAATGAACCTTGCATAATTGGAAAAAAAGGACTGTGTGTGATCTAATTTTGAAAGGGAAATGTCTGAAAAAATGAACATTGTTAACACGGTAATATCCAATTAAGGAAATTGCTTCATCAGTTCCATGTGCTCTGTGAGTGTTAAATAATAGTACGTACTAATTGTTTGCTCCACAAAACTAGGTGAGTTAAATCAAGATTGTCATATCATGTACGGACTGAATAACATATTTGTCATTATCATAATTACATTAAATGGACAATTAATAAGTCTGCAGATTTGTATCACATTGTGATAATGATATTAATGTGTTGTAGAAGTGGAGATCTATTATTTACAGAAAAAAATATGGTGTAATTGTTTCAAACAAAGAAGCCTTCAAAATTTAAGAATTTACTCTGAATGTCCATTACTTAGTCATGCATCTACGCATACCCCGGTAATTGGAAGTTATATCGTTTTCATATAATTGATAAACCTTATACTTTGTTCTCAAATGTTACCAATGATAGAATGAAACCATTTTAGGCTGTAAACGATAATAAATATACTTTCAAATTTGAAGACGTTAATGAAATCAACGCTTTATTGACACAATTCTGTTTCATACCATATTAAAGTAATTTTCGAACATTATATGTTGCATATTTATGTGTATGATAATTTTTCTCGAGTTAACAAATTCAAGCTAAGGTATGTATCATTTTTAATCCGAATTTAATATTTCGTATACATATCACAATTCCCATCACTCGTCAATTCTCATCACTTGACAAATTAACTGCTTTGTTTTGAAATATCATACATTGTCCATACATCGATAATTTAATTATAAACTGCACGTATCACAAAATAAATGTAATTTGTGAACAAAATTATGCTGTGCTTTAATTAAATGACGCCAGTAGTAGAATATTTCATATGATTTGCTCGGATGGACATAATTAAACATTGAAGGTTAAACAATAATATAAATACTTAGCCGACGACGACAAGTTAAACTAATTAGGTCGTCTAAATGTTAGACCAAACCATAAACAGTCCCGGTCCATCGTCATTGTAACAAGGTTGTCTTACAATCATTCACTGGTTTTCTTTTAAAAAAGTGAACTAACTGTAATCGCGTGTGTTAGGTTGAATTGTCAACTCTTCAAAGATGTGGAAACATAGATCATTAATATAAAAATCATGCTTTTTCTTATCTATCTAGTTCTTCATTGAAACTTAATGCACAATGACATGTTTTATTATGCTATCTTAGTCCAATATGCAGAGTGTAAGGTCTACGTCCCTCATAGCAATTTTAGTCCAATATGTAGACTGTATGGTCTACGTCCCTCATAGTCAGCTTAGCCCAATATATAGAATGTAAGGTCTACGTCCCTCATAGCAATCTTAGTCCAATATATAGAATGTAAGATCTACGTCCCTCATAGCAATCTTAGTCCAATCTATAGAATGTAAGGTCTACGTCCCTCATAGACAGCTTAGTCCAATATATAGAATGTAAGGTCTACGTCCCTCATAGCAATCTTAGTCCAATATATAGAATGTAAGGTCTACGTCCCTCATAGCAATTTTAGTCCAATATATAGAATGTAAGGTCTACATCCCTCATAGCAATCTTAGTCCAATATATAGAATGTAAGGTCTACGTCCCTCATAGACAGCTTAGTCCAATATATAGAATGTAAGGTCTATGGTCCTCATAGCAATTTTAGTCCAATATATAAAATGTAAGGTCTACGTCCCTCATAGCAATCTTAGTCCAATATATAGAATGTAAGGTCTACGTCCCTCATAGCAATTTTAGTCCAATATATAGAATGTAAGGTCTACGTCCCTCATAGCAATTTTAGTCCAATATATAGAATGTAAGGTCTACGTCCCTCATAGCAATCATAGTCCAATATATAGAATGTAAGGTCTACGTCCCTCATAGCAATCTTAGTCCAATATATAGAATGTAAGGTCTACGTCCCTCATAGCAATCTTAGTCCAATATATAGAATGTAAGGTCTACGTCCCTCATAGCAATCTTAGTCCAATATATAGAATGTAAGGTCTACGTCCCTCATAGACAGCTTAGTCCAATATATAGAATGTAAGGTCTATGGTCCTCATAGCAATTTTAGTCCAATATATAGAATGTAAGGTCTACGTCCCTCATAGACAGCTTAGTCCAATATATAGAATGTAAGGTCTATGGTCCTCATAGCAATTTTAGTCCAATATATAGAATGTAAGGTCTACGTCCCTCATAGCAATCTTAGTCCAATATATAGAATGTAAGGTCTACGTCCCTCATAGCAATCTTAGTCCAATATATAGAATGTAAGGTCTACATCCCTCATAGCAATTTTAGTCCAATATATAGAATGTAAGGTCTACGTCCCTCATAGCAATCATAGTCCAATATATAGAATGTAAGGTCTACGTCCCTCATAGCAATCTTAGTCCAATATATAGAATGTAAGGTCTACGTCCCTCATAGCAATCTTAGTCCAATATATAGAATGTAAGGTCTACGTCCCTCATAGCAATCTTAGTCCAATATATAGAATGTAAGGTCTACGTCCCTCATAGCAATCTTAGTCCAATATATAGAATGTAAGGTCTACGTCCCTCATAGACAGCTTAGTCCAATATATAGAATGTAAGGTCTATGGTCCTCATAGCAATTTTAGTCCAATATATAGAATGTAAGGTCTACGTCCCTCATAGCAATCTTAGTCCAATATATAGAATGTAAGGTCTACGTCCCTCATAGCAATTTTAGTCCAATATATAGAATGTAAGGTCTACGTCCCTCATAGCAATTTTAGTCCAATATATAGAATGTAAGGTCTACGTCCCTCATAGCAATCTTAGTCCAATATATAGAATGTAAGGTCTACATCCCTCATAGCAATCTTAGTCCAATATATAGAATGTATGGTCTACGTCCCTCATAGCAATCTTAGTCCAATATATAGAATGTAAGATCTACGTCCCTCATAGCAATTTTAGTCCAATATATAGAATGTAAGGTCTACGTCCCTCATAGCAATTTTAGTCCAATATATAGAATGTAAGGTCTACATCCCTCATAGCAATCTTAGTCCAATATATAGAATGTAAGGTCTACGTCCCTCATAGCAATCTTAGTCCAATATATAGAATGTAAGGTCTACGTCCCTCATAGCAATCTTAGTCCAATAAATAGAATGTAAGGTCTACATCCCTCATAGCAATCTTAGTCCAATATATAGAATGTAAGGTCTACATCCCTCATAGCAATCTTAGTCCAATATATAGAATGTAAGGTCTACGTCCCTCATAGCAATCTTAGTCCAATATATAGAATGTAAGGTCTACGTCCCTCATAGCAATCTTAGTCCAATATATAGAATGTATGGTCTACGTCCCTCATAGACAGCTTAGTCCAATATATAGAATGTAAGGTCTACGTCCCTCATAGCAATCTTAGTCCAATATATAGAATGTAAGGTCTACGTCCCTCATAGCAATCTTAGTCCAATATATAGAATGTAAGGTCTACGTCCCTCATAGACAGCTTAGTCCAATATATAGAATGCAAGGTCTACGTCCCTCATAGCAATCTTAGTCCAATATATAGAATGTAAGGTCTACGTCCCTCATAGCAATCTTAGTCCAATAAATAGAATGTAAGGTCTACATCCCTCATAGCAATCTTAGTCCAATATATAGAATGTAAGGTCTACATCCCTCATAGCAATCTTAGTCCAATATATAGAATGTAAAGTCTACATCCCTCATAGCAATCTTAGTCCAATATATAGAATGTAAGGTCTACATCCCTCATAGCAATCTTAGTCCAATATATAGAATGTAAGGTCTACGTCCCTCATAGACAGCTTAGTCCAATATATAGAATGTAAGGTCTATGGTCCTCATAGTCAGCTTAGCCCAATATATAGAATGTATGGTCTACATCCCTCATAGCAATCTTAGTCCAATATATAGAATGTAAGGTCTACGTCCCTCATAGACAGCTTAGTCCAATATATAGAATGTAAGGTCTACGTCCCTCATAGACAGCTTAGTCCAATATATAGAATGTAAGGTCTACGTCCCTCATAGACAGCTTAGTCCAATATATAGAATGTAAGGTCTATGGTCCTCATAGTCAGCGTAGTCCAATATATAGAATGTATGGTCTACATCCCTCATAGCAATCTTAGTCCAATATATAGAATGTATGGTCTACGTCCCTCATAGACAGCTTAGTCCAATATATAGAATGTAAGGTCTATGGTCATCATAGCAATCTTAGTCCAATATATAGAATGTAAGGTCTACGTCCCTCATAGCAATCTTAGTCCAATATATAGAATGTATGGTCTATGGTCCTCATAGCAATCTTAGTCCAATATATAGAATGTAAGGTCTACGTCCCTCATAGCAATTTTAGTCCAATATATAGAATGTAAAGTCTACGGTCCTCATAGCAATCTTAGTCCAATATATAGAATGTAAGGTCTACATCCCTCATAGCAGTCTTAGTCCAATATATAGAATGTAAGGTCTACGTCCCTCATAGCAATCTTAGTCCAATATATAGAATGTAAGGTCTACGTCCCTCATAGCAATCTTAGTCCAATAAATAGATTGTAAGGTCTACGTCCCTCATAGCAATCTTAGTCCAATATATAGAATGTAAGGTCTATGGTCCTCATAGCAATCTTAGTCCAATATATAGAATGTAAGGTCTACGTCCCTCATAGACAGCTTAGTCCAATATATAGAATGTAAGGTCTACGTCCCTCATAGCAATCTTAGTCCAATATATAGAATGTAAGGTCTACGTCCCTCATAGCAATCTTAGTCCAATATATAGAATGTAAGGTCTACGTCCCTCATAGACAGCTTAGTCCAATATATAGAATGTAAGGTCTACGTCCCTCATAGACAGCTTAGTCCAATATATAGAATGTAAGGTCTACGTCCCTCATAGCAATCTTAGTCCAATATATAGAATATAAGGTCTATGGTCCTCATAGCAATTTTAGTCCAATATATAGAATGTAAGGTCTACGTCCCTCATAGACAGCTTAGTCCAATATATAGAATGTAAGGTCTATGGTCCTCATAGTAATTTTAGTCCAATATATAGAATGTAAGGTCTACGTCCCTCATAGCAATCTTAGTCCAATATATAGAATGTAAGGTCTACGTCCCTCATAGACAGCTTAGTCCAATATATAGAATGTAAGGTCTACGTCCCTCATAGACAGCTTAGTCCAATATATAGAATGTAAGGTCTACGTCCCTCATAGCAATCTTAGTCCAATATATAGAATGTAAGGTCTACGTCCCTCATAGCAATCTTAGTCCAATATATAGAATGTAAGGTCTACGTCCCTCATAGACAGCTTAGTCCAATATATAGAATGTAAGGTCTATGGTCCTCATAGCAATTTTAGTCCAATATATAGAATGTAAGGTCTACGTCCCTCATAGACAGCTTAGTCCAATATATAGAATGTAAGGTCTATGGTCCTCATAGCAATTTTAGTCCAATATATAGAATGTAAGGTCTACGTCCCTCATAGCAATCTTAGTCCAATATATAGAATGTAAGGTCTACGTCCCTCATAGCAATCTTAGTCCAATATATAGAATGTAAGGTCTACATCCCTCATAGCAATTTTAGTCCAATATATAGAATGTAAGGTCTACGTCCCTCATAGCAATCATAGTCCAATATATAGAATGTAAGGTCTACGTCCCTCATAGCAATCTTAGTCCAATATATAGAATGTAAGGTCTACGTCCCTCATAGCAATCTTAGTCCAATATATAGAATGTAAGGTCTACGTCCCTCATAGCAATCTTAGTCCAATATATAGAATGTAAGGTCTACGTCCCTCATAGCAATCTTAGTCCAATATATAGAATGTAAGGTCTACGTCCCTCATAGACAGCTTAGTCCAATATATAGAATGTAAGGTCTATGGTCCTCATAGCAATTTTAGTCCAATATATAGAATGTAAGGTCTACGTCCCTCATAGCAATCTTAGTCCAATATATAGAATGTAAGGTCTACGTCCCTCATAGCAATTTTAGTCCAATATATAGAATGTAAGGTCTACGTCCCTCATAGCAATTTTAGTCCAATATATAGAATGTAAGGTCTACGTCCCTCATAGCAATCTTAGTCCAATATATAGAATGTAAGGTCTACATCCCTCATAGCAATCTTAGTCCAATATATAGAATGTATGGTCTACGTCCCTCATAGCAATCTTAGTCCAATATATAGAATGTAAGATCTACGTCCCTCATAGCAATTTTAGTCCAATATATAGAATGTAAGGTCTACGTCCCTCATAGCAATTTTAGTCCAATATATAGAATGTAAGGTCTACATCCCTCATAGCAATCTTAGTCCAATATATAGAATGTAAGGTCTACGTCCCTCATAGCAATCTTAGTCCAATATATAGAATGTAAGGTCTACGTCCCTCATAGCAATCTTAGTCCAATAAATAGAATGTAAGGTCTACATCCCTCATAGCAATCTTAGTCCAATATATAGAATGTAAGGTCTACATCCCTCATAGCAATCTTAGTCCAATATATAGAATGTAAGGTCTACGTCCCTCATAGCAATCTTAGTCCAATATATAGAATGTAAGGTCTACGTCCCTCATAGCAATCTTAGTCCAATATATAGAATGTATGGTCTACGTCCCTCATAGACAGCTTAGTCCAATATATAGAATGTAAGGTCTACGTCCCTCATAGCAATCTTAGTCCAATATATAGAATGTAAGGTCTACGTCCCTCATAGCAATCTTAGTCCAATATATAGAATGTAAGGTCTACGTCCCTCATAGACAGCTTAGTCCAATATATAGAATGCAAGGTCTACGTCCCTCATAGCAATCTTAGTCCAATATATAGAATGTAAGGTCTACGTCCCTCATAGCAATCTTAGTCCAATAAATAGAATGTAAGGTCTACATCCCTCATAGCAATCTTAGTCCAATATATAGAATGTAAGGTCTACATCCCTCATAGCAATCTTAGTCCAATATATAGAATGTAAAGTCTACATCCCTCATAGCAATCTTAGTCCAATATATAGAATGTAAGGTCTACATCCCTCATAGCAATCTTAGTCCAATATATAGAATGTAAGGTCTACGTCCCTCATAGACAGCTTAGTCCAATATATAGAATGTAAGGTCTATGGTCCTCATAGTCAGCTTAGCCCAATATATAGAATGTATGGTCTACATCCCTCATAGCAATCTTAGTCCAATATATAGAATGTAAGGTCTACGTCCCTCATAGACAGCTTAGTCCAATATATAGAATGTAAGGTCTACGTCCCTCATAGACAGCTTAGTCCAATATATAGAATGTAAGGTCTACGTCCCTCATAGACAGCTTAGTCCAATATATAGAATGTAAGGTCTATGGTCCTCATAGTCAGCGTAGTCCAATATATAGAATGTATGGTCTACATCCCTCATAGCAATCTTAGTCCAATATATAGAATGTATGGTCTACGTCCCTCATAGACAGCTTAGTCCAATATATAGAATGTAAGGTCTATGGTCATCATAGCAATCTTAGTCCAATATATAGAATGTAAGGTCTACGTCCCTCATAGCAATCTTAGTCCAATATATAGAATGTATGGTCTATGGTCCTCATAGCAATCTTAGTCCAATATATAGAATGTAAGGTCTACGTCCCTCATAGCAATTTTAGTCCAATATATAGAATGTAAAGTCTACGGTCCTCATAGCAATCTTAGTCCAATATATAGAATGTAAGGTCTACATCCCTCATAGCAGTCTTAGTCCAATATATAGAATGTAAGGTCTACGTCCCTCATAGCAATCTTAGTCCAATATATAGAATGTAAGGTCTACGTCCCTCATAGCAATCTTAGTCCAATAAATAGATTGTAAGGTCTACGTCCCTCATAGCAATCTTAGTCCAATATATAGAATGTAAGGTCTATGGTCCTCATAGCAATCTTAGTCCAATATATAGAATGTAAGGTCTACGTCCCTCATAGACAGCTTAGTCCAATATATAGAATGTAAGGTCTACGTCCCTCATAGCAATCTTAGTCCAATATATAGAATGTAAGGTCTACGTCCCTCATAGCAATCTTAGTCCAATATATAGAATGTAAGGTCTACGTCCCTCATAGACAGCTTAGTCCAATATATAGAATGTAAGGTCTACGTCCCTCATAGACAGCTTAGTCCAATATATAGAATGTAAGGTCTACGTCCCTCATAGCAATCTTAGTCCAATATATAGAATATAAGGTCTATGGTCCTCATAGCAATTTTAGTCCAATATATAGAATGTAAGGTCTACGTCCCTCATAGACAGCTTAGTCCAATATATAGAATGTAAGGTCTATGGTCCTCATAGTAATTTTAGTCCAATATATAGAATGTAAGGTCTACGTCCCTCATAGCAATCTTAGTCCAATATATAGAATGTAAGGTCTACGTCCCTCATAGACAGCTTAGTCCAATATATAGAATGTAAGGTCTACGTCCCTCATAGACAGCTTAGTCCAATATATAGAATGTAAGGTCTACGTCCCTCATAGCAATCTTAGTCCAATATATAGAATGTAAGGTCTACGTCCCTCATAGCAATCTTAGTCCAATATATAGAATGTAAGGTCTACGTCCCTCATAGACAGCTTAGTCCAATATATAGAATGTAAGGTCTATGGTCCTCATAGCAATTTTAGTCCAATATATAGAATGTAAGGTCTACGTCCCTCATAGACAGCTTAGTCCAATATATAGAATGTAAGGTCTATGGTCCTCATAGCAATTTTAGTCCAATATATAGAATGTAAGGTCTACGTCCCTCATAGCAATCTTAGTCCAATATATAGAATGTAAGGTCTACGTCCCTCATAGCAATCTTAGTCCAATATATAGAATGTAAGGTCTACATCCCTCATAGCAATTTTAGTCCAATATATAGAATGTAAGGTCTACGTCCCTCATAGCAATCATAGTCCAATATATAGAATGTAAGGTCTACGTCCCTCATAGCAATCTTAGTCCAATATATAGAATGTAAGGTCTACGTCCCTCATAGCAATCTTAGTCCAATATATAGAATGTAAGGTCTACGTCCCTCATAGCAATCTTAGTCCAATATATAGAATGTAAGGTCTACGTCCCTCATAGCAATCTTAGTCCAATATATAGAATGTAAGGTCTACGTCCCTCATAGACAGCTTAGTCCAATATATAGAATGTAAGGTCTATGGTCCTCATAGCAATTTTAGTCCAATATATAGAATGTAAGGTCTACGTCCCTCATAGCAATCTTAGTCCAATATATAGAATGTAAGGTCTACGTCCCTCATAGCAATTTTAGTCCAATATATAGAATGTAAGGTCTACGTCCCTCATAGCAATTTTAGTCCAATATATAGAATGTAAGGTCTACGTCCCTCATAGCAATCTTAGTCCAATATATAGAATGTAAGGTCTACATCCCTCATAGCAATCTTAGTCCAATATATAGAATGTATGGTCTACATCCCTCATAGCAATCTTAGTCCAATATATAGAATGTAAGGTCTACGTCCCTCATAGCAATTTTAGTCCAATATATAGAATGTAAGGTCTACGTCCCTCATAGCAATTTTAGTCCAATATATAGAATGTAAGGTCTACATCCCTCATAGCAATCTTAGTCCAATATATAGAATGTAAGGTCTACGTCCCTCATAGCAATCTTAGTCCAATATATAGAATGTAAGGTCTACGTCCCTCATAGCAATCTTAGTCCAATAAATAGAATGTAAGGTCTACATCCCTCATAGCAATCTTAGTCCAATATATAGAATGTAAGGTCTACATCCCTCATAGCAATCTTAGTCCAATATATAGAATGTAAGGTCTACGTCCCTCATAGCAATCTTAGTCCAATATATAGAATGTAAGGTCTACGTCCCTCATAGCAATCTTAGTCCAATATATAGAATGTAAGGTCTACGTCCCTCATAGACAGCTTAGTCCAATATATAGAATGTAAGGTCTACGTCCCTCATAGACAGCTTAGTCCAATATATAGAATGTAAGGTCTACGTCCCTCATAGCAATCTTAGTCCAATATATAGAATATAAGGTCTATGGTCCTCATAGCAATTTTAGTCCAATATATAGAATGTAAGGTCTACGTCCCTCATAGACAGCTTAGTCCAATATATAGAATGTAAGGTCTATGGTCCTCATAGTAATTTTAGTCCAATATATAGAATGTAAGGTCTACGTCCCTCATAGCAATCTTAGTCCAATATATAGAATGTAAGGTCTACGTCCCTCATAGACAGCTTAGTCCAATATATAGAATGTAAGGTCTACGTCCCTCATAGACAGCTTAGTCCAATATATAGAATGTAAGGTCTACGTCCCTCATAGCAATCTTAGTCCAATATATAGAATGTAAGGTCTACGTCCCTCATAGCAATCTTAGTCCAATATATAGAATGTAAGGTCTACGTCCCTCATAGACAGCTTAGTCCAATATATAGAATGTAAGGTCTATGGTCCTCATAGCAATTTTAGTCCAATATATAGAATGTAAGGTCTACGTCCCTCATAGACAGCTTAGTCCAATATATAGAATGTAAGGTCTATGGTCCTCATAGCAATTTTAGTCCAATATATAGAATGTAAGGTCTACGTCCCTCATAGCAATCTTAGTCCAATATATAGAATGTAAGGTCTACGTCCCTCATAGCAATCTTAGTCCAATATATAGAATGTAAGGTCTACGTCCCTCATAGCAATCTTAGTCCAATATATAGAATGTAAGGTCTACGTCCCTCATAGCAATCTTAGTCCAATATATAGAATGTAAGGTCTACGTCCCTCATAGCAATCTTAGTCCAATATATAGAATGTAAGGTCTACGTCCCTCATAGACAGCTTAGTCCAATATATAGAATGTAAGGTCTATGGTCCTCATAGCAATTTTAGTCCAATATATAGAATGTAAGGTCTACGTCCCTCATAGCAATCTTAGTCCAATATATAGAATGTAAGGTCTACGTCCCTCATAGCAATTTTAGTCCAATATATAGAATGTAAGGTCTACGTCCCTCATAGCAATTTTAGTCCAATATATAGAATGTAAGGTCTACGTCCCTCATAGCAATCTTAGTCCAATATATAGAATGTAAGGTCTACATCCCTCATAGCAATCTTAGTCCAATATATAGAATGTATGGTCTACGTCCCTCATAGCAATCTTAGTCCAATATATAGAATGTAAGGTCTACGTCCCTCATAGCAATTTTAGTCCAATATATAGAATGTAAGGTCTACGTCCCTCATAGCAATTTTAGTCCAATATATAGAATGTAAGGTCTACATCCCTCATAGCAATCTTAGTCCAATATATAGAATGTAAGGTCTACGTCCCTCATAGCAATCTTAGTCCAATATATAGAATGTAAGGTCTACGTCCCTCATAGCAATCTTAGTCCAATAAATAGAATGTAAGGTCTACATCCCTCATAGCAATCTTAGTCCAATATATAGAATGTAAGGTCTACATCCCTCATAGCAATCTTAGTCCAATATATAGAATGTAAGGTCTACGTCCCTCATAGCAATCTTAGTCCAATATATAGAATGTAAGGTCTACGTCCCTCATAGCAATCTTAGTCCAATATATAGAATGTATGGTCTACGTCCCTCATAGACAGCTTAGTCCAATATATAGAATGTAAGGTCTACGTCCCTCATAGCAATCTTAGTCCAATATATAGAATGTAAGGTCTACGTCCCTCATAGCAATCTTAGTCCAATATATAGAATGTAAGGTCTACGTCCCTCATAGACAGCTTAGTCCAATATATAGAATGCAAGGTCTACGTTTCTCATAGCAATCTAAGTCCAATATATAGAATGTAAGGTCTACGTCCCTCATAGCAATCTTAGTCCAATAAATAGAATGTAAGGTCTACATCCCTCATAGCAATCTTAGTCCAATATATAGAATGTAAGGTCTACATCCCTCATAGCAATCTTAGTCCAATATATAGAATGTAAAGTCTACATCCCTCATAGCAATCTTAGTCCAATATATAGAATGTAAGGTCTACGTCCCTCATAGACAGCTTAGTCCAATATATAGAATGTAAGGTCTATGGTCCTCATAGTCAGCTTAGCCCAATATATAGAATGTATGGTCTACATCCCTCATAGCAATCTTAGTCCAATATATAGAATGTAAGGTCTACGTCCCTCATAGACAGCTTAGTCCAATATATAGAATGTAAGGTCTACGTCCCTCATAGACAGCTTAGTCCAATATATAGAATGTAAGGTCTACGTCCCTCATAGACAGCTTAGTCCAATATATAGAATGTAAGGTCTATGGTCCTCATAGTCAGCGTAGTCCAATATATAGAATGTATGGTCTACATCCCTCATAGCAATCTTAGTCCAATATATAGAATGTATGGTCTACGTCCCTCATAGACAGCTTAGTCCAATATATAGAATGTAAGGTCTATGGTCATCATAGCAATCTTAGTCCAATATATAGAATGTATGGTCTATGGTCCTCATAGCAATCTTAGTCCAATATATAGAATGTATGGTCTACGTCCCTCATAGACAGCTTAGTCCAATATATAGAATGTAAGGTCTACGTCCCTCATAGCAATCTTAGTCCAATATATAGAATGTATGGTCTATGGTCCTCATAGCAATCTTAGTCCAATATATAGAATGTAAGGTCTACGTCCCTCATAGCAATTTTAGTCCAATATATAGAATGTAAAGTCTATGGTCCTCATAGCAATCTTAGTCCAATATATAGAATGTAAGGTCTACATCCCTCATAGCAGTCTTAGTCCAATATATAGAATGTAAGGTCTACGTCCCTCATAGCAATCTTAGTCCAATATATAGAATGTAAGGTCTACGTCCCTCATAGCAATCTTAGTCCAATAAATAGATTGTAAGGTCTACGTCCCTCATAGCAATCTTAGTCCAATATATAGAATGTAAGGTCTATGGTCCTCATAGCAATCTTAGTCCAATATATAGAATGTAAGGTCTACGTCCCTGATAGACAGCTTAGTCCAATATATAGAATGTAAGGTCTATGGTCCTCATAGCAATTTTAGTCCAATATATAGAATGTAAGGTCTACGTCCCTCATAGCAATCTTAGTCCAATATATAGAATGTAAGGTCTACGTCCCTCATAGACAGCTTAGTCCAATATATAGAATGTAAGGTCTACGTCCCTCATAGACAGCTTAGTCCAATATATAGAATGTAAGGTCTACGTCCCTCATAGCAATCTTAGTCCAATATATAGAATATAAGGTCTATGGTCCTCATAGCAATTTTAGTCCAATATATAGAATGTAAGGTCTACGTCCCTCATAGACAGCTTAGTCCAATATATAGAATGTAAGGTCTATGGTCCTCATAGTAATTTTAGTCCAATATATAGAATGTAAGGTCTACGTCCCTCATAGCAATCTTAGTCCAATATATAGAATGTAAGGTCTACGTCCCTCATAGACAGCTTAGTCCAATATATAGAATGTAAGGTCTACGTCCCTCATAGACAGCTTAGTCCAATATATAGAATGTAAGGTCTACGTCCCTCATAGCAATCTTAGTCCAATATATAGAATATAAGGTCTATGGTCCTCATAGCAATTTTAGTCCAATATATAGAATGTAAGGTCTACGTCCCTCATAGTCAGCTTTGTCCAATAAATAGAATGTAAGGTCTACGTCCCTCATAGTCAGCTTTGTCCAATATATAGAATGTATGGTCTACGTCCCTCATAGTCAGCTTTGTCCAATATATAGAATGTATGGTCTACGTCCCTCATAGACAGCTTAGTCCAATTTATAGAATGTAAGGTCTACATCCCTCATAGCAATCTTAGTCCAATATATAGAATGTAAGGTCTACGTCCCTCATAGTCAGCTTAGCCCAATATATAGAATGTAAGGTATATGGTCCTCATAGCAATCTTAGTCCAATATATAGAATGTAAGGTCTACGTCCCTCATAGCAATCTTAGTCCAATATATAGAATGTAAGGTCTACGTCCCTCATAGACAGCTTAGTCCAATATATAGAATGTAAGGTCTACGTCCCTCATAGACAGCTTAGTCCAATATATAGAATGTAAGGTCTACGTCCCTCATAGCAATCTTAGTCCAATATATAGAATATAAGGTCTATGGTCCTCATAGCAATTTTAGTCCAATATATAGAATGTAAGGTCTACGTCCCTCATAGTCAGCTTTGTCCAATAAATAGAATGTAAGTTCTACGTCCCTCATAGTCAGCTTTGTCCAATATATAGAATGTATGGTCTACGTCCCTCATAGTCAGCTTTGTCCAATATATAGAATGTATGGTCTACGTCCCTCATAGACAGCTTAGTCCAATTTATAGAATGTAAGGTCTACATCCCTCATAGCAATCTTAGTCCAATATATAGAATGTAAGGTCTACGTCCCTCATAGTCAGCTTAGCCCAATATATAGAATGTAAGGTATATGGTCCTCATAGCAATCTTAGTCCAATATATAGAATGTAAGGTCTACGTCCCTCATAGTCAGCGTAGTCCAATATATAGAATGTAAGGTCTACGTCCCTCATAGTCAGCGTAGTCCAATATATAGAATGTAAGGTCTACGTCCCTCATAGTCAGCATAGTCCAATATATAGAATGTAAGGTATATGGTCCTCATAGCAATCTTAGTCTAATATATAGAATGTAAGGTCTACGTCCCTCATAGCAATCTTAGTCCAATATATAGAATGTAAGGTATACGTCCCTCATAGTCAGCTTAGCCCAATATATAGAATGTAAGGTCTACGTCCCTCATAGTCAGCGTAGTCCAATATATAGAATGTAAGGTCTACGTCCCTCATAGTCAGCGTAGTCCAATATATAGAATGTAAGGTCTATGGTCCTCATAGCAATCTTAGTCCAATATATAGAATGTAAGGTCTACGTCCCTCATAGTCAGCTTAGTCCAATATATAGAATGTAAGGTCTACGTCCCTCATAGCAATCTTAGTCCAATATATAGAATGTAAGGTCTACGTCCCTTATAGCAATCTTTGTCCAATATATAGAATGTAAGGTCTACGTCCCTCATAGTCAGCTTAGTCCAATATATAGAATGTAAGGTCTACGTCCCTCATAGCAATCTTAGTCCAATATATAGAATGTAAGGTCTATGGTCCTCATAGCAATCTTAGTCCAATATATAGAATGTAAGGTCTACGTCCCTCATAGACAGCTTAGTCCAATATATAGAATGTAAGGTCTACGTCCCTCATAGCAATCTTAGTCCAATATATAGAATGTAAGGTCTACGTCCCTCATAGCCATCTTAGTCCAATATATAGAATGTAAGGTCTACGTCCCTCATAGCAATCTTAGTCCAATATATAGAATGTAAGGTCTACGTCCCTCATAGCAATCTTAGTCCAATATATAGAATGTAAGGTCTATGGTCCTCATAGTCAGCTTAGTCCAATATATAGAATGTAAGGTCTATGGTCCTCATAGTCAGCTTAGTCCAATATATAGAATGTAAGGTCTACGTCCCTCATAGTCAGCTTAGCCCAATATATAGGATGTAAGGTCTATGGTCCTTATATTCAGCTTAGTCCAATATATAGAATGTAAGGTCTATGGTCCTCATAGTCAGCTTAGTCCAATATATAGAATGTAAGGTCTACGTCCCTCATAGTCAGCTTAGTCCAATATATAGGATGTAAGGTCTATGGTCCTTATATTCAGCTTAGTCCAATATATAGAATGTAAGGTCTATGGTCCTCATAGTCAGCTTAGTCCAATATATAGAATGTAAGGTCTATGGTCCTCATAGTCAGCTTAGTCCAATATATAGAATGTAAGGTCTATGGTCCTCATAGTCAGCTTAGTCTAATATATAGAATGTAAGGTCTATGGTCCTCATAGTCAGCTTAGTCCAATATATAGAATGTAAGGTCTACGTCCCTCATAGTCAGCTTAGTCCAATATATAGAATGTAAGGTCTACGTCCCTCATAGTCAGCTTAGTCCAATATATAGAATGTAAGGTCTACGTCCCTCATAGTCAGCTTAGTCCAATATATAGAATGTAAGGTCTACGTCCCTCATAGTCAGCTTAGTCCAATATATAGAATGTAAGGTCTATGGTCCTCATAGTCAGCTTAGTCCAATATATAGAATGTAAGGTCTATGGTCCTCATAGTCAGCTTAGTCCAATATATAGAATGTAAGGTCTATGGTCCTCATAGTCAGCTTAGTCCAATATATAGAATGTAAGGTCTACGTCCCTCATAGTCAGCTTAGTCCAATATATAGAATGTAAGGTCTATGGTCCTCATAGTCAGCTTAGTCCAATATATAGAATGTAAGGTCTAAGTCCCTCATAGTCAGCTTAGTCCAATATATAGAATGTAAGGTCTATGGTCCTCATAGTCAGCTTAGTCCAATATATAGAATGTAAGGTCTACGTCCCTCATAGCAATCTTAGTCCAATATATAGAATGTAAGGTCTACGTCCCTCATAGTCAGCTTAGCCCAATATATAGAATGTAAGGTCTACGTCCCTCATAGTCAGCTTAGCCCAATATATAGAATATAATGTCTACGTCCCTCATAGTCAGCTTAGCCCAATATGTTAAGTGTTAGGTCTATGGTCCTCAGAGTCAGCTTAGCCCAATATGTTAAGTGCTAGGTCTATGGTCCTCAGAGTCAGCTTAGCCCAACATGTTAAGTGCTAGGTCTATGGTCCTCAGAGTCAGCTTAGCCCAATATGTTAAGTGCTAGGTCTATGGTCCTCAGAGTCAGCTTAGCACAATATGTTAAGTGCTAGGTCTATGGTCCTCAGAGTCAGCTTAGCCCAATATGTTAAGTGCTAGGTCTATGGTCCTCAGAGTCAGCTTAGCCCAATATGTTAAGTGCTAGGTCTATGGTCCTCAGAGTCAGCTTAGCCCAATATGTTAAGTGCTAGGTCTATGGTCCTCAGAGTCAGCTTAGCCCAATATGTTAAGTGCTAGGTCTATGGTCCTCAGAGTGAGCTTAGCCCAATATGTTAAGTGCTAGGTCTGTGGTCCTCAGAGTCAGCTTAGCCCAATATGTAGAGTGCTAGGTCTATGGTCCCCAGAGTCACCTTAGCCCAATATGTTAAGTGTTAGGTCTATGGTCCTCAGAGTCAGCTTAGCCCAATATGTTAAGTGCTAGGTCTATGGTCCTCAGAGTCAGCTTAGCCCAATATGTTAAGTGCTAGGTCTATGGTCCTCAGAGTCAGCTTAGCCCAATATGTTAAGTGCTAGGTCTATGGTCCTCAGTGTCAGCTTAGCCCAATATGTTAAATGCTAGGTCTATGGTCCTCAGAGTCAGCTTAGCCCAATATGTTAAGTGCTAGGTCTATGGTCCTCAGAGTCAGCTTAGCCCAATATGTTAAGTGCTAGGTCTATGGTCCTCAGAGTCAGCTTAGCCCAATATGTTAAGTGCTAGGTCTATGGTCCTCAGAGTCAGCTTAGCCCAATATGTTAAGTGCTAGGTCTATGGTCCTCAGAGTCAGCTTAGCCCAATATGTTAAGTGCTAGGTCTATGGTCCTCAGTGTCAGCTTAGCCCAATATGTTAAGTGCTAGGTCTATGGTCCTCAGAGTCAGCTTAGCCCAATATGTTAAGTGCTAGGTCTATGGTCCTCAGAGTCAGCTTAGCCCAATATGTTAAGTGCTAGGTCTATGGTCCTCAGAGTCAGCTTAGCCCAATATGTTAAGTGCTAGGTCTATGGTCCTCAGAGTCAGCTTAGCCCAATATGTTAAGTGTTAGGTCTATGGTCATCATAGTCAGCTTAGCCCAATATGTAGAGTGCTAGGTCTATGGTCCTCAGAGTCAGCTTAGCCCAATATGTCGAGTGCTAGGTCTACGTCCCTCATACAATTTGTTGGAAGACATAATCTTCTACTGCTAAGCATGCATAAATGATAAGAAAGCTATAATTTGCGAGCAGACAGGCAAGTACATGCACATGTAAAGAGTATTAGAAAACCGATCAGACTATCTGACCCCGGTACATAGCTAAGTTGCTGTTGAAGAAACATCGACATACATTAAATATGTACGAGTATGTGTACTAACAATAAAGGTATAATTGTGAAAAGACTTGTGCGTTCATTTTCAGCGTGACAAATGTCGCTGGGTCACAGCTGTGACGACTGTTCTCCTAATACTATGACGCAAGAGTAAGTTGTTTTTCACACAAGTTATTGCTAAGCCCGATGTAACAAAATAAGTTCAGAAAGCGAAATGTACTATTGTTTCTAGTAATGAACATGTTAAGTAGATAAAACCCCTAACCCTATGCCCGATTACATATCAGTAAGTTTAACATTCCCACTTCAAATCATCGCGCACCAATCTATACTCATTTAAGCACAATTCTTTAATGAACCTGGAAAGTGACCTGACTGGAATAAAATATTATTCCGAGAGTTAGTGTTACGTATCATAAACTTACCCATTAATATCCTCCACCAACTGAATGGGATACAGGTAAAATAATTTCCAAAATGATACCTTCCATTTAATACACATAAATATGCTTTCATTAAAAAGTCTTTAAAATATCACTAATTCAAAGTAAAATCTACAACATTTCTCATTGGTATTTCATTAACACACTCTGGTCCGTTCCCCGCCTACAATTAAAATATCCGCATAAAACACAGTACATTTGTTTTGATATTTATAAATAGAGCTTAAAAGTGTAGCTAAAGTCTAAAACTCTAGTAGCATCAACTTGCCTAGAGGAACATCTTGGAGGTAAATAATAAACACACATATAATAGCAAATACTTGATGACTTATCTTGTAGTGACAACCACAACTTTGATCAATAACATTTTATATTATATTCTCTCAACATCCATTTTTGAACAAACACACCGACTCCACCGGAGCCTGAACAAGTATTTTTATGTATGAGTCTACGATTATTACCATACCAAACATAGTCCTCTAGAATGTAAGTATCATTACATTTCAAATATTGAAAGTGTCAATATTCAAGACTAGTGTTCAAGATTCTCTAAGTTCTAGCTAAAACTACTGAGCCCTAACCTAATCGTAGAACCCAATTTTACAATGTTATGTATTTTCATGAAAATCTTAATCCCTCATGCATGCGTCTAGGTGCACGGCCACAATAAATTATATCATACTTATAATGATTATTTTAGAAGTATTTGTGTCAATGTTTTTGTTTATAATTGTTTAGTTGAACACCTTTTTTATGAATAGTGAGATTTCTAGACTTGACTGATTTGTTACATGTTTTTTTTCCATTTTCGTAAATATTTCGTTAGTAACTAATTTTTTTTCTGAGATCGACTTTAAACGTTTTCCGGAAAGCATTGATGTGTAACACGCATGCATTTTACGGGAATTTCTGAACATTTATAAAACATAAAATCGCTCCCATGACACTGTACTATGACGTATATTAACGCAGATATCCGAGAAAACGATTTTTTAACTCGCTCAAATGTTCGTCGCCGTATTTGATTCAATTATTGATAGAGTTTGGTGGAGAAGTCAATTTGTCAAATTACTGATTGTGAAATACTGCGGGTTGTTGACGTACAGAAATAATCAATGCTTGTTAGTCCAAGTTCATAACGAGTAGCAGATCTTTCCATGACATTTCCTTTTTAAGCAAGGTTTATAGCATCGACGTTATATGTACATATATGTTGTTTAACCCTAAGTGTTACCTTGTATGTACATATACGTTGTTTAACCCTAAGTGTTACCTTGTATGTACATATACGTTGTTTAACCCTAAGTGTTACCTCGTATGTACATATATGTTGTTTAACCCTAAGTGTTACCTTGTATGTACATATACGTTGTTTAACCCTAAGTGTTACCTTGTATGTACATATACGTTGTTTAACCCTAAGTGTTACCTTGTATGTACATATATGTTGTTTAACCCTAAGTGTTACCTTGTATGTACATATACGTTGTTTAACCCTAAGTGTTACCTTGTATGTACATATATGTTGTTTAACCCTAAGTGTTACCTTGTATGTACATATACGTTGTTTAACCCTAAGTGCTACCTTGTATGTACATATACGTTGTTTAACCCTAAGTGTTACCTTGTATGTACATATATGTTGTTTAACCCTAAGTGTTACCTTGTAGGTACATATATGTTGTTTAACCCTAAGTGTTACCTTGTATGTACATATATGTTGTTTAACCCTAAGTGTTACCTTGTATGTACATATATGTTGTTTAACCCTAAGTGCTACCTTGTATGTATATATACGTTGTTTAACCCTAAGTGCTACCTTGTATGTACATAAATGTTGTTTAACCCTAAGTGTTACCTTGTATGTACATATATGTTGTTTAACCCTAAGTGTTACCTTGTATGTACATACATGTTGTTTAACCCTAAGTGTTACCTTGTATGTACATATATGTTGTTTAACCATAAGTGTTACCCTGTAATGTATTTGCGTACTTCAAAAACAGAACGGGTCGCACAAATGTTATGTTAATAAAATTGACTGAGATTATTTCTTGGAAGTGTTTTTCTTTCCTTAGTTCAAAATATTGAAGCCTACTCGTAAATATTCTATGCCATAGATGATAACTCCCTAAAGAAGGCATGGTCTATGACGGCAGTTATATCAAGTGAATGCGTTTCATCGGCTTCAAAATAGTATACAGAATGGACACTAAGAAGTGCAATATCATATAGACACATCAGCTGTAAATGTAAATCCCATATGGACTTTTCGAGACGGATGAGGTTGTAAAATGATCCAACTATAAAACTATACCAAGTAGAAGCGTGTCAGAGAATTGTTACTGGATAGTCTAGGTCATCGACTAAATGACAGTTCGTGATTTTATTTGAAATATATAACACATGGTTTGCTAAAGACGTTCAATTTCAGAAAAATATTAGATAATCTTGAAAGTGAAAACTTACAAAACGCCACCATTTTGATATTGTATACTAGATGATAATAATATCGTGTGTCTAAATCACATAAATGTTTCGTGTACAGTTCTTATACAAATACTTATTAACCTAGTATTGATATAAAAAGCCAACACTTTATATCTCATTACATAATTGTTTACCTTATATCATCATCCCTTGTGTGATAATGTGTGAAGTTTTATAAAATATAGGTATCATACCTACAAATAAATCAAATGATATAATTACTACCCTATTTCGCGACAACATTAATGATGTCATCAGCTATTCTATGACGTATTAAATGGCATTTTAATGATAAAATCATTTAAGCAATGCTATTTACAGAACGTTACTTGAACAGACACTTCAGGGCATTTACTGCCAATATTAGTATTCACAGCATTGTTCTGACACTCATGAACTATTTGTTAGTTTTGTGCCTTATCACATTTTTCGTTGAGAGGTGGTGCATGATCAAACGTTCATACATAAAACGATAACATATCAACATTCCTTAAACACTTCAGTCACTCAAACAAGTCAAACAAATGAAATGAACACGAATGGAAATATTCTACACTTGGTACATTCATGTTGGCTAAACAAAGTCAATACTTTTAAAGTGGATCATTTCACGGTTGCGACATAATATGACGACAACGTTGCGACATTTAACGGTTAGTGCGGCGTGGCGACATTTAACGGTTAGTGCGGCGTGGCGACATTTATCGGTTAGTGCGGCGTGGCGACATTTAACGGTTAGTGAGGCGTGGCGACATTTAACGGTTAGTGCGGCGTGGCGACATTTAACGGTTAGTGAGGCGTGGCGACATTTAACGGTTAGTGAGGCGTGGCGACATTTAACGGTTAGTGAGGCGTGGCGATTTTTAACGGTTAGTGAGGCGTGGCGACATTTAACGGTTAGTGAGGCGTGGCGACATTTAACGGTTAGTGAGGCGTGGCGACATTTAACGGTTAGTCCGGCGTGGCGACATTTAATGGTTAGTGAGGCGTGGCGACATTTAACGGTTAGTGAGGCGTGGCGACATTTAACGGTTAGTGCGGCGTGGCGACATTTAACGGTTAGTGAGGCGTGGCGACCAGGCGTTTATCGGTGATTTCACCGAGCACGATATAAGGACCAGGAATAACTTTTCTCAACAAGAGTAGGGCTATAAATGCCCAGCTCCTCGGCATATTCTCTCCGTGATCCTCTTTGTGGCGGCTGTGAAATGATCATATCTGTCAATTGGGCCGTTAATACACAAATAAAGAATTATTTGTGTCAATTACTTGAATTAAATGCTTACAGATCAGTGCAATTCTAGCTGCACGATAAACTAGAGTTTATCACCGTGTTATGGGCAGCGATGTATGTTAGTCGTCTGTCTTCTAAATAATGCATTTTAACAACCGCGAGAGATATAATTATGTCCTTTCGTAGGAAATGCTCATTAATCACTGTTGTGTCTTAGAATTACATTAATGACTTCTATGCAGTGTATTCTTTATTGATAGTCCCGAATGATTTATGGTTCACGTAGAAACATCCTACGACTTGGGCAAGACTTTGTTAAATATATGGAACGTCTTATATCCCTCCTCGCGTTGTGTTGTTGTTTCATGTTTTATTTATTCATTCTTGCTTGTTAAGTGTCCCCATCTTCCCAGATAACTTTCTTATTTAATTGTTTGGATCAGTTTATATCTCCTGTCCTGTTATTTTCAACCTCTTTTATTTTAGTATGGCCGTTACTACATACATTTACTAGGATAATTCTTATATTAATATGTCTGTTACTACATACCTTTACTAGGATAATTCTTATATCAATATGTCTGTTACTACATACATTTACTAGGATAATTCTTATATCAATACGTCTGTTACTACATACATTTACTAGGATAATTCTTATATTAATATGTCTGTTACTACATACATTTACTAGGATAATTCTTATATCAATATGTCTGTTACTACATACCTTTACTAAGATAATTCTTATATCAATATGTCTGTTACTACATACATTTACTAGGATAATTCTTATATCAATATGTCTGTTACTACATACATTTACTAGGATAATTCTTATATCAATATGTCTGTTACTACATACATTTACTAGGATAATTCTTATATCAATATGTCTATTACTACACACATTTACTAGGATAATTCTTATATCAATATGTCTGTTACTACATACATTTACTAGGATAATTCTTATATCAATATGTCTGTTACTACATACATTTACTAGGATAATTCTTATATCAATATGTCTGTTACTACATACATTTACTAGGATAATTCTTATATCAATATGTCTGTTACTACACACATTTACTAGGATAATTCTTATATCAATATGTCTGTTACTACATACATTTACTAGGATAATTCTTATATCAATATGTCTGTTACTACACACATTTACTAGGATAATTCTTATATCAATATGTCTGTTACTACATACATTTACTAGGATAATTCTTATATCAATATGACTATTACTTCATACATTTACTAGGATAATTCTTATATTGATATGTCTGTTACTACATACCTTTACTAGGATAATTCTTATATCAATATGTCTGTTACTACATACATTTACTAGGATAATTCTTATATCAATATGTCTGTTACTACATACATTTACTAGGATAATTCTTATATTGATATGTCTGTTACTTCATACATTTACTAGGATAATTCTTATATCAATATGTCTGTTACTACATACATTTACTAGGATAATTCTTATATCAATATAACTGTTACTTCATACATTTACTAGGATAATTCTTATATCAATATGACTATAACTTCATACGCTTGGTTATTTTTCATTAAACTTGTCTCATTTTATATTGATTTTTCTGCGATTATTAAAGAACACTATATCGTAGAAAAAAACTGAAAGAAATACTCCAGTGAATATGTCTGTTCTTTCTTGAGGAATAATTAAGTATTTGCCGTTTTAAAAACAAAAATAATGCTACTTTATATTGTTTGACATAAACATGATATGGTTCCGATCTGTTTCTTTATATATTATATCTACTACTACAAGTTAAGTCGTGTTTATTTTCACCTTATAATAGTGACCACAATGTATGTTCTATATAGAATCTCAGCTTGGTGAATGTACTATTACATATTGTGACGGTAAACAGTAATTACAATGACTTTGTTTATTGTTTTGTATATAATCCGTACTTAACAATTTCACCTTATTATTGGTATTTGCTTTATCTTGTTTATATACTGTAGTAATAAGTGCCGTTAATTTCAAGATTTCTATATCCATGATAAAAGAACCAGAATGCAATAAGACACAAAGGAAGTGTCGCACCTCGTAGGTATACTTTCAAGTGTAGCTCCCCGGCGTTGTTGTACTCGGAGAATGGCATTCTTTAAATTGTGAAGCTGTATAAGAAATCAAAGCTCTGAAGGTTCTGATGTTGTTCAGAACTACAAATCAGTCAAAAGTTGATTTCTATGTAGGGTGAGTTTTGGAAAACGAACGATAGTTCGCGCATGAATTTAATGCAGAGATAAGTACTACGAACGCTTTTCTACACCCGCTATGCAGTTGTTACAGTTGTTCCCGTTCCATGTGCTTTCAGTACTTTGATTTATGTTACCAATCTGATTACCAAAAGTAGTTCAGCAATTAGCATAATATTATATATAGTTTACATTACCTGCCTCTTTGAATACTCAACTTATGCAGAATGTGATATATTATACATGGAGACATGCTCGAAGAAAAAGGTTAAACGTTATAAGCATTAAATTAATCGATTGAAACTTCCCGATGAATCACCTTTTTAAATATCTGGTTGACTCACAGATATTACGCATCGTCCATGAATTCTATGATGACTTCTATACGTTTACAATAGAAGCTAGGAACCAGACTAAATTAGCATATACAGCACGAGAATTATGACGTCATTCTTTCTTGAAATGTGTGTACTGATAGTAATTATTGTAGTAACCCGAGGGAGAGGATTGTTTAGATTGTTTACGACTGATTTGTATTGCTCGTTTACGATATTGCATAGCAATATAATTTTGACTTAAATGCACGTAATATTTGAGTTTGTATTTAGCCATTGAATTGAAATATCGGAACTATATTCTTAGGCGGAAGCTAAGTTAATGGAAGCTGTTCGGTATGCAGGAAAAGTGAAAACTGAGCGATTTTGAAATACGGTAATAACTTTATTGTTCGTACCGAACAACAAAAATTATGTGCAAAGTGGAATACAGCTCGCATACACTTTTGTCAATATGTTGTTATGAAAGATTTCAACAAAAATGAATAACTGTTCTCAGAGTCATTTAGCCAAATGATTGAGAAGGAGTTGTCTATTCGTGTACAGTAGGCCAATTATTCTGAATAGGTTTGGAAGTACATGTACATATATTTCAATGTTCTTAAGATAAAATCAGGATGGACAATCTACGAACAGAAAGACAAAAGTCAGACGGATGTTCTGGAAAGGCTGATTTTGTGATTTTTAAAAAAATAAAATTAACAAACTATACACTTCTTATCCCAATAATACAACGTTTACATCAAATTTATGTAATATCATTTTGGCATGTACATGACGGACAATCTCATTACAACATGGCTATTGCATGCCAAGTGCATATCTTGTCGTCATGACTTGTGGTGGTACTATACAAACAATTATAATCATTAACAATTCAATATATTTTGACTTCCATCAGATACTTGGGGATATCTATCCGAGGAAAAGCAACAACTACTCCGACTACCGTTTAAGGCTCGGTCACAACCCACCGTCCGTGTTTTAAGTCCGTACGTTTTTGGGGGAGGCCACGATCGCCACGTTTTTCTGACAACGTATATGCACGTCACTCGCACGGTCGCGTAATGTGTACGTACGTGCCCGCACGCCGCGCCTGGACATCACACGTTACACAGGTGATGAGTTATGCCTCAGTCAGATTTCCCGGCCGGTGGCCGTAGACCGGTGATAATCGGTGGTGGGAGCGATGCATCGGTGGAGACATCGCTGATTTATAACTACAACATATATTCTCCCGATGACCCCACCGATTCGCCATACATATTCGTATACACCATCGCTGGATAATGTGACTGATACATTACACTTGCTTACCACGAACTATCGTCGTGCGATTGCCACGTTATCTTACGAAGACCGTACTTGCACGTGCTGTTTGCGAAACGTGTCCTTTCTCACCCGTACGTTGTAAGTGCGTACAACTACGATGAACGCGAGTACTAGGGTAAATCCGTAGCCCGACCGCAGGCCGAACGCAGCGAAAGTTCCTCATCAACAGTATATATTGAACAATTCAAGATTGCAATCTGGTATTTGCGCAATAACGTTCATAGGATTCCATAATGAAGGAATGGACTTGTCAGTATATGACGTCATTTGATTTCGTCGTATGATTTCATCATTAAGACCGCGATGTATGCATTTATGTGTTTGGAATTGTAATCTCCTTATTCGTGCGCAAGCTCTCTCTTAGTATGAATTTTAGTATGACAATTGCGCCCCCGGGGTAACCTAAAAACGTTTTCAGACTATCTGGTAGGGTATTTGCAAATGGAGGGTGTAATCTCAAATCGTTTTACTTGTACCCCTCCCGGTAACTAAAAAACGTTTTAATATTCCCGGGGATAATCTGAAAACGTTTTTAAGTTACCGGGGGGGGGGGGGGGGAGCTTGAAAACGTTACACCGGCGCTTTAGTACGAGAGCTATATTGTATGAATAGGGCTCCCCGTGGAGCTGTATAGAACAAGTTTGCGAACAAAGCTCCCCAGGAAGAGTCGCTGTATGGTGCGACAAGGCACTACGTGTGTCTTGGTTAACAACATGAGCTATTTCAACAAAATGGTGTAAATAGTGACAATAGTAAAGTGATGTTTTAAGTCAAAGCGGACATTTTTGTTCATTAAAATAGTCAATAGTCAAAATATGACCAGTTGATTAACGATATACATGTATAAAACTCAGACAAATGAAACCTTAGACAAGAATGAAGAACTGAAGTAGAAAGAGAATCGTTTTAACTTAGAGCGTCCTGTTGTATTAAAACATGATATATTGTGTAATTATGCACGCCATTACCTTAAAGAAGACATTCCAATTGCCAGAATAGTTTGGCAGTATTTCTAAATCGGTTTGCAGACTACTGAACATATTGAAACTATGCATTTTGCAACGATTATTGTTTGACATGTAAATTAGTGCATCTTCATTGTCATTTTCTGTGCTTGTTCAGAAGCCGGTGCTAGTAAGTGCTTTATTAGAAATCTATATTCTTAGACATTCAATATCGAATTATTTACCACACATATTAGAGTTTTAGGATTTAATCCTGCCAACGTTGTTAGACTTAAGATTCATAAAAGTATAATCAAGTTTAGAGAAGTAAATTTTGTTTTATCAAAGATCCAATTCACTTGAGGGAGGAAAAATGAAATTGAAACAACACTAATTCAAAGTAATTTCCAATTTACAAAAACAACAACATAATGTTACTCAAAACAGCGACATTCATAGTTAGTACGAAGTCGGCGCCATTCTTACCATCACGTTGAACAAACAATAATAATCGGATGTTGACGATAACATGTTCATCTTGAACAATATCCATGACGTATTGTCATATATAAGATGCTTATTCCACACTATTTAATAATTACTGATATATTTGTAATGCTCGTGGCAAGCACATCTTATCGAGACATCAATATACTCGACATATCAAAAGTTGATTAAATTCAAACAAATACATGACATAATATGGTTGTAGTACTAATAAAAATAAAAACAAGCTTCATTCAAATATACTCGTATACAAATGTAATGATCAGTTATATTTCTTCTCTTAGTCAAAGAACTAAACATTTGATTATAATAATCATCGATAAAGCACAACATATTTCTGAAACTATTTGCAGACTCGCCGAAACTTGCATTATGGGAAAATAAAATGCATATCAATAGCAGCATACTGGTTCAGATTGCCAGCCTAACATTGTCAATTATAAAGTTATATATGATAAGGTCTGTCACTAACATCGATGGATCATAAGCCTGTAGTAAGTCATAGATAAACGTTTCAAATGGTTTGAACATATTTTCTATAAAAATATCCATAATGATCGTACAGTCAAAATTAGACATTGATTTTTGTCATAGTTTTATTTTCTGATTCATTAGGCTGTAAGGCCCTTGTGAACAACACATATTTACATACAATGTAACATACAAAGACATATATACCAAGTTGTTGATTATATGAAACACAATATACTTAAAATTTAATAAGAAACCAGTTGTTTGCGTGTGTGTTAAAAGGTTTGACTACATGCATAATTATACATTGAACTGAAAAGGACAGAAGACTTACATCTACCATTATTACATGTACCATTTATTACTAGTATTAAATGGATTACATGTACCAGTATGACTAGTATTAAATGGATTACATGTACCATTATTACTAGTATTAAATGGTTTACATGTACCATTATTACTAATATTAAATGGATTACATGTACCACTATTACTAGTATTAAATGGTTTACATGTACCATTATTACTAATATTAAATGGATTACATGTACCACTATTACAAATATTAAATGGTTTACATGTACCATTATTACTAATATTAAATGGATTACATGTACCATTATAACTAATATTAAATGGATTACATGTACTATTATAACTAATATTAAATGGTTTACATGTACCATTATTACAAATATTAAATGATTTACATGTACCATTATAACTAATATTAAATGGATTACATGTACTATTATTACTAGTATTAAATGGATTACATGTACCATTATTACTAGTATTAAATGGATTACATGTACCAGTATTACTAGTATTAAATGGATTACATGTACTATTATTACTAGTATTAAATGGATTACATGTACCAGTATTACTAGTATTAAATGGATTACATGTACCAGTATTACTAGTATTAAATGGATTACATGTACTATTATTACTAGTATTAAATGGATTACATGTACTATTATTACTAGTATTAAATGGATTACATGTACCATTATTACTAGTATTAAATGGATTACATGTACCAGTATTACTAGTATTAAATGGATTACATGTACTATTATTACTAGTATTAAATGGATTACATGTACTATTATTACTAGTATTAAATGGATTACATGTACCATTATTACTAATATTAAATGGATTACATGTACCAGTAATACTAGTATTAAATGGATTACATGTACTATTATTACTAGTATTAAATGGATTACATGTACTATTATTACTAGTATTAAATGGATTACATGTACTATTATTACTAGTATTAAATGGATTACATGTACTATTATTACTAGTATTAAATGGATTACATGTACCAGTATTACTAGTATTAAATGGATTACATGTACTATTATTACTAGTATTAAATGGATTACATGTACTATTATTACTAGTATTAAATGGATTACATGTACCATTATTACTAGTATTAAATGGATTACATGTACCAGTATTACTAGTATTAAATGGATTACATGTACTATTATTACTAGTATTAAATGGATTACATGTACTATTATTACTAGTATTAAATGGATTACATGTACCATTATTACTAGTATTAAATGGATTACATGTACTATTATTACTAGTATTAAATGGATTACATGTACTATTATTACTAGTATTAAATGGATTACATGTACTATTATTACTAGTATTAAATGGATTACATGTACCATTATTACTAGTATTAAATGGATTACATGTACTATTATTACTAGTATTAAATGGATTACATGTACTATTATTACTAGTATTAAATGGATTACATGTACCAGTATTACTAGTATTAAATGGATTACATGTACTATTATTACTAGTATTAAATGGATTACATGTACTATTATTACTAGTATTAAATGGATTACATGTACCATTATTACTAGTATTAAATGGATTACATGTACCAGTATTACTAGTATTAAATGGATTACATGTACTATTATTACTAGTATTAAATGGATTACATGTACTATTATTACTAGTATTAAATGGATTACATGTACCATTATTACTAGTATTAAATGGATTACATGTACTATTATTACTAGTATTAAATGGATTACATGTACTATTATTACTAGTATTAAATGGATTACATGTACCATTATTACTAGTATTAAATGGATTACATGTACCAGTATTACTAGTATTAAATGGATTACATGTACTATTATTACTAGTATTAAATGGATTACATGTACTATTATTACTAGTATTAAATGGATTACATGTACCATTATTACTAGTATTAAATGGATTACATGTACTATTATTACTAGTATTAAATGGATTACATGTACTATTATTACTAGTATTAAATGGATTACATGTACTATTATTACTAGTATTAAATGGATTACATGTACCATTATTACTAGTATTAAATGGATTACATGTACTATTATTACTAGTATTAAATGGATTACATGTACTATTATTACTAGTATTAAATGGATTACATGTACCAGTATTACTAGTATTAAATGGATTACATGTACTATTATTACTAGTATTAAATGGATTACATGTACTATTATTACTAGTATTAAATGGATTACATGTACCATTATTACTAGTATTAAATGGATTACATGTACCAGTATTACTAGTATTAAATGGATTACATGTACTATTATTACTAGTATTAAATGGATTACATGTACTATTATTACTAGTATTAAATGGATTACATGTACCATTATTACTAGTATTAAATGGATTACATGTACTATTATTACTAGTATTAAATGGATTACATGTACTATTATTACTAGTATTAAATGGATTACATGTACCAGTATTACTAGTATTAAATGGATTACATGTACTATTATTACTAGTATTAAATGGATTACATGTACCATTATTACTAATATTAAATGGATTACATGTACCATTATTACTAGTATTAAATGGATTACATGTACCATTATTACTAGTATTAAATGGATAACATGTACCAGTATTACTAGTATTAAATGGATAACATGTACCAGTATTACTAGTATTACTAGTATTAAATGGATTACATGTACCAGTATTACTAGTATTACTAGTATTAAATGGTTTACATGTACCATTATTACTAATATTAAATGAATTACATGTACTATTATTACTAGTATTAAATGGATAACATGTACCAGTATTACTAGTATTAAATGGATTACATGTACCAGTATTACTAATATTAAATGGATTATATGTACCATTATTACTAGTATTAAATGGATTGCGAACAATGATTTAAATCAACAACTTACAGTTAAAACTCGATTATCCGAACTCGGATTATCCGAACGTATATTTCGGTCCCGTCGATTTCGGATAATAGAGGTTTTACTATATGTATGTAAGTTAATAAAATGATTTGTTGACACGTGTAGTATGTTTATTGAACGGCGTTGCCGTTTGTATATTTATAATTCGACTTTATGAAATTCATACATGTATTTCACTTTACATATGAGTGTCAAATGTGGATGCCGGAGAAAGAAGTTTCCGTTGTGTCTAACCAATAGAGTTTTATTCATTAGATATCGATGTGCAATAATGCTGATTTGTTTAAGAAGTTTTTTTTTAGCTTTTCTGATTGATCAAACAGACGGTGTTGTAATGCGGATTAAACACTGTCACGGCCTTACAGCATTCAAATATGCAGGTTCTTGTCTGGTTAGAAGCGGAACGCTTCTACAGTTATACATACCTTTTTTACTTACAGTCACCTGACGTCTATTATTTCTCTTAATCTACTTATTATATTTGAAGATATTGACAAACACCAATGCAAAATAGTATAGTTATTACTTTATCAGAGACAAGTCAAATGTGTATCCGTTGTCTCAAATAATACTTATCTTTTGCAGCATTGCATTTTACAGTATAACTCTCAATTACATCAATACAATACTGTGGAATCATTAATTTTCGTTGGTGATTTAAATTCGTGGATTTCGTTGGTCGCCTCATCCACAAAATCAAATCCCCACGAGTTTAAATGCAGAGATAAGGCGTTTTTTTAAATTAAAATCCATGAATTTATGTCCCCATGAAATAGCCATTTTAGTAAAAACCACGAAAATTCAGCCCAACAATAATAAACGAAAATACAGTATTCTGAAACAAACAAAACACACAATACATTATATAGAGAAGTATGGATTTACGCTTCCACTTACTTATAATGTACATTTTAAAATCGTTTGAAATATAATGTTCTATGAAGCGAATCCTTATGTACATATACTAATTGTCCATTAATTTGTCGTTATGCCGAACATGAATTCATCAGGGGTTTGTTATGTTTGTTTAGTCCATCTGAAGCTCAGTTTGAAAATAAAAGTCAATTCGTCATGCACAAAAACAATTTGTTATGTGTTAAGATCAATTAGTTCTTGTAAAACCGATTCGTTGTTTGTGATTTTCAATATGTTAAACGTTCGTGTTGCAGCATTATAAGTTCGTATGGTCCAATAAACAATTTGTACAGCCAGGGATCCTATCTGATATTGCACCCTGGGGAGCTTTACACTAAATAATGTACGAATTCGTTGTATAATACAAACACATGACGACACGATTATTTACACGGTAATATCCATGTAGTGATGAGATTGTACGTCCGACTGTCAGTCCGTACACACCAGAGGGTGGTTGTGGGGTTAGGGTTGGTTAGGGATGATACAGTTAGGTCTTGTGATGTTCAGTTACGTACAAACTGGACTTGTGGGGATGATTTTGACTTGTGGTGTGCGACTGGTGGGGATAAAAACACCGAACACATCAAAGGGTACACCCTACAACATACGTATCATGAGTACGTCCGTCTGACTGTATGTCATGTACATGATATTTGAGGTAGTTTCAGTTCATTCAGTAATTACGATGTTAAAAGTTGAATTCTGGGGATAATAAGTGTATTGTGGGTTAAAAAGAACAAGAAGATAACCACAAACCAGCCATGTGGAACGTCTGTCTGTCTGTCGGTTTTTGTTTGTCTGTCTGTCTGTATGTTGTTCGTCCAGACTTTAACTTATGAAAATCAATCGTTTGATGAGAACTCTAGAAAGCATAACCTTTAATACTTATGTATACATGAAACCTGTTTCTTATCATCCTTGTTCAGGAATAGCACGTGTTCAATTATATATTTTCTGGAGTATTTGCTTTAAATGGAATTCCGTGTAGATTTTAATTGTTTACAAGAAAACAGCTCGTGGGCTAATTATATAGTTATGTGTTGAAGGAGCATGTGTGGTTAACTCTATAGGTTGTTCCTAGTCATACAAAATGTAATTATTGAAAGGTCCCGGTGAAGGCGTTGATCTGACATATGAAGGTATAAATGAGGTCACTAGAAAGTGTTTGTTAAGTAAAGAATCTAAAACTGGTGTCATTCAAGGTCCATCCTGGTGTAGGTTTGATGCTTTACATCCGTTCATTTTTCTAGTTTTGCAGCGGTAAATATCAGATTAATTATACCAGACGAAGTAGAGGTATTCATGTCTATACATTTTGACAAGATCAGCTGGAAGTCGTATACGAGACATAGGTGTGGTGTTAGATGAGAATTAATTATATTTATGGAATCTAAATATCAAGTCATAATTATCGTGTACAACATATTACACCGCACTATTATAGAGTTAAGAATGGCATGTTCAAATGTGTATAAATTTATTACGAAGCAGCCACAATAAATTATATTACCGACACTTTAACAAAACACGATGGTTGTCTAGTACATAAGGAAATTATAAACAATGGGTAAATGAAAGCGAGATGCAAAGAAACTCATAATTCATTCAAACGGTAGATCAACAAACAATTATAAAATGTATACTTTATAATTTTCTCCATAATAAAACAAGTCAACTTATTACATAGTATATTACATGTATCATTTACTTGACGAAAGAGACTTAAAGGTCCATTAGCTTTTTAAATTTAATAATACATGAAAATAGCTCTAAAACATAACGCATTTCTTTAGCCCGTAATGTAAATTTGTACTTGGTAATTATAAAAGAAACAATCGGAATGTTTTTATTGCAAGTAAAAGTCAGTTTCACTGATAAGAATAAGATATACTTTAAGTTTAACATCCAAAAAGCTTAAGTGACTTTAGATATACGTCCCTCTCACTATTCATTTACCAGAGTAAATTCATTGATATGAAGTATACCTACATATATATGCATTGATTATAAATATAGACCTATTTCAGAACCAACCTTTCATCATTTATTTTATCTTCTAGG
This sequence comes from Lutraria lutraria, assembly GCA_964023205.1. NCBI lineage: Eukaryota > Metazoa > Mollusca > Bivalvia > Venerida > Mactridae > Lutraria > Lutraria lutraria. Next base: position 220,076 of record OZ026847.1, read on the forward strand.
AGGATCTCCTTGTATTTCATGTTTTGCCAATTAAATGTATAAAAAGCTGAATCCCCCAATTAGATCGCTCCTACCGATTGACGGAACCAATTAAAATCGTTCTTCAAGTAAATTTCATTTTATTTGGAATCACTGACTTGTTTTATATTATTCCGTTCCTTTGTTATACAAATGGTACCATGTGTGTCAACCATATTCCTATTTAGAAACGTTTTTCTTTCTTTGTTATACGTATTGTTTTATGTGCATCCATTGTGTATCTACAGAACGTTGTTTCTTTGCTTTTGAAAGTTGAAATTAATTGTATTTAACAAAGAATATTTATGATTTTCAGACAGTGCAAATATACAGAAATGATAATGTCAAACTCGATTGCATCTGAAAACACGAAAAAGTATAAAACGAGCTAGTTTTGTGTATGGTTTGTTAGCAGCTCATCAAGGTTCATCTAAAGATACAGACATTGTGTATACGTTTGCTAGAAGTACAATATAACTGACCATCTTTTTAGCTGAACAAGAGGAACAGGAAGGATGTGCATGTTTGAATACCATACCAGAGAGGGAGGACCACAGAGTCTAAACTTTTATTTCTTCTCCAGCCAGCCAGAAAAGGGGCATACTTACCCACAGCATGAAGTCTGTGGAGGCCTTGTTGTACAATAAAGAGTAATCACTCAACAAGTTCATCCCTCTTCCTGGATCTTGTTTTCACCCCTGGTATTATTCATATAAGAGTCTTCATCAGAAATAATGACAGTTACAGCACGTATGTTTCCAGTTTCGTTCTTCTTTTTGATTTTCTGGATCTCTGTTTGGTCTGGTGGTGACCGACTGTGTTTTGAATTGAACTTTACATGTCTTAGGATAGGGTTCATTAAATAACTTATGTAGGTACATGGTACATAATTATATCTTGTTACAATCAGGATAATTATGCTTTAACAAAAAATATAAGCAAACATGAAATTTCCAAATCAATGTTTGAATTCAAAATACACAAGTAGTGGAAATAATAAATTTATTTTGGAATTTATGGACTATTTGTCTGAATTGGTGAATGCCAAGAAATGTGTTTGTTCACCATTACATTTATGTTAGCACTGCGATTAATTAAATAACATACCATTCAGGTAATGTAAATTACATCAAATATTCAGCATGTCATCAGGGTATCAAAGCCAATTTGAATGATTGTGACTTTATAAACTTTATCTCGGATTATGACCTTATTTTGCTTACAGACTCTTGGAACTCAAATGTAACGGATATTCGTATTGATGGTTATGACTATTTTAACTGCCCAAGGCCAAAATATAACAAAAAATCAAAGAGAAATAGTGGCGGTGTTATTGTATACTATAAACGTTGAACTAGTTAGTGTAAATGATAAAGGCATATTATGGTTGAAATTTAATGAAATTGCCTGTAACGTTGAGAGAGAAAGTTATATATGTTTATGTTATATCCCTCCGGAAGATTCAGCTATGTACCGTAATCCCAACTCGTCACTTTTTCAATTTGATTTTTTCGAGTGTTTAAACAATGAGATACGTAAATACAGTGAAAAGGGTTTTGTGTATTTATATGGAGATTTGAACTCACGTACTAGTGATCATCTTGACTACGTGCCTGACATTAATCTGGGTCGTTATGTTGATTTACCATTGAATAATATTAATGTTTCGTCTTTAGCTACACGAAAAAACTAAGATACTGGTTTAAACAACTTCGGCTCTAAATTACTTAACCTTTGTAAAGAAAATAATCTTGTTATTGTGAATGGCCGTTTAGAAAACGGTAACTGTACTTATCATTCTATGTATAGAAATAGGCCTGTAAAAAGTACTGTTGATTATTTAATAACTGATGTTAACAACTTCGATACAGTATTAAGCATGATTGTCCTAGATTTAACCGAGTTTTCGGATCATTGCCCAGTTGCATTTACTTTAAATTGTACACTTAATGCTTCAATGGATAACTTCCAATCTTTTGATAAGATAGTTTGGAATACATCTGATACTGACAATTTTATAGACATGCTACATTCTAAGAAAAGTTTGTTGGATAACATAGCAAATAATCTGTCGTCTGGATTAACAGATATTAATCAATGTATTGATACGTTTTCTGATGCTGTATATGATTTATCTTATAAATGTTTCGGTAAGACTTTTACCAATAAGCCAAAAAGTAAAGTGAGAAAATCAATATGGTTCACTGATGAATGTCGGCGAAACAAAAAGTCCTTCCTTGATTCAAAACGAAAATACTTGTCATGCAAATCTGATACAAACAAAATCGATTTTTTAAATAGAAGCAGGGAATATGCTGAGGCTAAAAGACTAGCAAAGCAGAAAGTTTACACTAAAGAGAAAATACATATATGACAGCTACATAATTCATCTCCACGGAAATTCTGGAAATACTTGAATAAATTTAGAAATACAGGGAATAAAAGCAACGATGTTAATTTGCAAAATTTCGTCACGCATTTTTCGAACGTTAATAATAATACAGATGAGTCAACGGCTGATAATTATAATACAGAATGTAACAACTCCGTTGATATTGAACAATAAGATACATGTATAACTGTTGAAGAGGTTCAACGAACTATTTCTCAATTAAAACGAAACAAGAGTTGTGATTTTGACAATAATGTAGCCGACTTTTATATTGACTCAAACACATTTATTTGCTCCTTATCTATGTTCGATTTTTAACCATATATTTGATACATGTATATATCCAGAGGCGTGGACCAAAGGTGTTATAGTACCAATATATAAAAAAAGGTGACAAAAATAACCCATCTAATTATCGGGGCATCACACTTGTAAATACTATGGGGAAAATGTTCTCTCTCCTTTTTAGAAATCGCATAAACAAATGGTGTGAGTCTGAACAGGTTTTTTTTTTAATTTGGTTTCCGAGATAACCGTTCAACAACGGATGCTATTTTCTTACTTCATGCTGTCATTCAAAATATTTTAGCTAAAAACTCTAAGTTATATTGTATATTTATCGACTACAAAAGAGCATTTGATACCGTAAATCGTGAAGCATTATGGGAAAAATTGATTGCATCTGGAATAAGCTGTAAAGTGATTAACATGATGAAATGTATTTACGACCGAGTACAATCTTGTATTAAGATATCAAACAGTATGCTTCTTTCGGACTTTTTTGACGTAACTGAAACAAGGGGAACCACTCTCGCCGCTCTTGTTCATCCTATTCATAAATGACATTTTAAATAGTATAGATTTTAACCTCTTAACAGATAAAGATTTAAATCTACTTTCCATGTATATGATTCTTTTTGCCGACGATATTGTTCTCTTTACAACTGATCCTGTAAGTCTCCAATCGCAAATCGACTGTATTTATCAATATTCTTTGAAATGGGGTCTCACTATAAATGTGGGTAAAACCAAAATATGTATATTCGAAAAACGCAAACAACCTCATAATATTATATTTTATATAAATGGTGAACCGTTGGAAATTGTACATAGTTTTACATACCTAGGTGTTAAATTTGCATATACAGGTAACTTTAATTCATCTGTGAAATCTCTCCAGGACCAAGCTTTACGAGCATATCATAATCTTTTGACGTTGTTTGATAAGGTACCATTGGACATAAAAACGAACTTACACTTATTTGATACAATGATAGTACCTATTCTTTTAAACGGTTCTGAGATTTGGGGTATCTACAATCCAAAAGATATTAAATTAAAATTAAATTACTTGGTGTTAAATCACAAACTCTGAACTCCGCCGTATATGGTGAATTAGGGAGATTTCCGTTATCAGTTCTATGTAGAATAAAGTAATTAAAATTCTGGTTGAAAATAATGAAGAACGTTGATTCACCACTTTATAATGTATACCATGATCTTTGTAATAACGTAAACACTCCATGTTGGGCTAGTCGTATTAACTCTATTATAGACCATTTAGGCTTTACATATATAAAAGATAATTTTGATGAAACTATTAATCACGAACCGTTGTTGATTAATAGAATTAAAGAACAATATATTCAAGATTGGTCTGCCTCGATTACTAGCTCGCCCAAACTAAAATACTACTGTCAATACAAAAATACATTATGTTTTGAAGAATACTTACAAATAGTATCAAATAATGAATTGAGAAGATATTTAACATCAATAAGATTATCAAGCCACACATTAGAGATTGAATTAGGAAGATTTACCGGTATTGAAAGAATTAACAGAAAATGTAAATTATGCCTACAAAATGTAATAGAATCTGAATACCATTTCCTTTTATGTTGTGATATGTATAGAGATTTACGATGCAAGTATCTCGGAAATATATCTTGGCCCTCTATTAATAAATTCATTTCAATTATGTGAAATAATAAAAAAAAATTCTTTACAATTTATGTAGATTGATTAAAGAAGCTATGATCAAACGTAAGAATACTCTAGCAATTAAAACTGTTTCTTAACATACATGCTTTTGTTTTGTACATATCGTACTTTCATTATTCTGTATTCATGTAGTAATTCCATTGTTTTGTTGACTGTTTAATACTCATTGTGTCTTTCCCATATTTCATCTTTATTGTAAATGGCCAAAGGCAAAATATTTTGCTGATTTGCCAATAAAGTTTGTTTGTTTGTTTGTTTGTTATCATCTTTAGCCAATTAGTTAATATTATTACGTTCTTTCTATTATCTTAACATTCGCTTGACTAACAGTATAAGACCATTCAATGTACACACACTTACATAATGTGACACTAAGAACAATATAAAGTGGGCTAGATGTTTCAATTTCATAATTATATTTAAGTCAGTAATTCGCTGTAAAAGCTTTTGCAGTTTATAACGTTTTCCAAGCAATGAACTCAACATGAGATAAACAATGAGGTTTACGTTCGATTTAATTTAAGAGAAACACATTTAATATGTTTGAACTAAATGTGATGTAGATCCTAAAGTGTAAACAAAGTGCAAATCCATTAAGCTTATTTAAAACTGTATTATCCGCTAAATAAAGCATGAGTAAATAACTTAATGATATAGAACGTATACGTGTCTAAAACACTATTTTGTATAAGTTCCGAATTTGCCTATATTTGCAGAAATGAAACAAAATCACCCTGCACAGCATGCAGTTAGTACATTGTTGGGAATATCGGTGAAACAGAAAATAAAATTCCATGCACGAGTGTAGATGTATAATTAATTGACTTGAGTCGTACAACTAACCATATTGGTTAATCAATCACATGCTGCCACTTGTTTTCAATATAGACGTCAGTAATTATATATACGTTTGTAATACAAACTTGATTCCAAAAATAAGATATAAATAACAGAACCATATTATGTATCGTGTAATCCTAGTCAGGATTGTGTTTCACAATATGACCTACATCTTTAAATACCAAAACAATGTAGAATGTTGCAAACATAGTTCAAGAGCATTTTCAAGGAAACATCCAATTAGTCAATTTCTTATGATTAACACAAGGAATATACAATTGCATGATTGTGTAAATGATGAATCCACATAAAAGAGCATGACTCGTGAAAAATATTTATATATCATCATAGTTTCATCACTTTTATATTCGATACTAATTAAGCATGCTGTTGGCAAATCCATATCGCACAAACGTTTAACGATAAATTCAGTGTCTAATTCAGTCAAACGGATTGGCTGTTCAACTTTCATGAAATCAATTACATCAGTGTTTCAAATCTGAGTTATCAAGGTCAATGAAAATGAACTGACTGAAAGACTTTTCTGGTGTATATAATTTGAATCTGGCTTAGCTTATATTTATTTAGTAACCAAACAGTACTCTCGCAATTATTTCGAATCATTATGAAACAAGTTTTTGTTGTCTAATAGAGGATTTAAGATTTAAATTCCCGACATCTAAATCTGAAATCCATCCCGATATAATGACTAGCTCTCCTATTAGTTGAAAACAACATCACGACATACTAGGGAACGGCGATTATGAACTAAATAATGGACTTAATGACGACAAGTAGGCGGATTGTGGACATTGTTAGTCTTGTGTTAAAGGTATACGATTGTATTGGTAATGTACGGTATTCTTGGATACATATTCTCGTCAGTATTGGCTTCTAGTACAGTTTCACTAACAAGTATCACATTCTATGAAGCAAAATAAATGGAAGCATCAACTTACATTTGTCTGCAGCATTGCTTCAAGGTGAACCTATGACAACACATAAAATCTGACAGTTTTTATGCCGCAAAGCAGTAAAATGATAAATATTGTGATATGTCCACATACAGAATGGAGTGTACAGTGAAGCCTCTCCAGGGCGACCCTCTCCAGAGCGACCCTTTCATGAGCGACCCTCTCCAGTGCGACCCTCTCATGAGCTACAACCTCCCTTCAACGACAGCATGATTTTCCCACTTCACAATTGAACTTTTAATATAACCTCTCTAGAGCAACAACCAATCAAGAACAACATAACTTTGCTACTCCCGAAAGGTGTTGCTTTGGGAAGGTTGCACAGTATAATTATGCAACTCACATATATTCCTTAAATCACATTTTGTAACATCACACAAATTGTACTCTACAGATAAGTGAGAATAAAATCCTCAGAGATTTGATTTTCTATCAAACACTTCTAACATATTCTAGTACGACACTTTCATTTAATTATATGGTAGTCCCAAGACGCATTACATCAAAAAGATCAGCCGAAGGAAGCAGGGCTTAACAATTATACATATATCAGTACAATACTTTGACTTATTGACAACAATCCATGAGAGTTAAAATCCTTATCTATGATATAAACAGTGTCTAGTCATCTAATTTATCTATTTACATACCTTATCAATCATTTTATCTTAAATATTACATGAACTCTTGTTTTTATCTGTGGCAGATACCTCTATATGTTGCAAATTCACGATCGCGTTGAAAGTGAGTCGTTTTTTTTCATTTTCAAACAGCATATGCATCCTAAAGAACGCATTGGTTTTACCCCATCTTCTAATACTGACGTATTGTCTCCACTATTTAATTATGTATGTTCATTCTCCATGAATTATCAAAATAGACGTATTGATAACAATACTGCCAATATGTTAAATTATTTCCTAAAGATGCTGGAATACCGTGCTTTAATAATTAACTACATATACAATATTGGCTTTGATAACAAGCAAATTGCCCACCTTATATGAGGCAAACTTAGCCAATACATAGCGAAACGGGACCAATACGGGAAAAGCAAGGCCAATACGAGAAACCTGGGCCAATACGAGATTTACGCTTTCTGATTGGCTGAAAACCAGGGCCAATACGAACATATTTTTTTCTGCATTGATGGACGTCATCTTGGAAAATTCATCGATTCGGAATTTCAAAGTCCCCCCTACCTCAATATGTTTTAATCGGTTTTACATTGTATAAGAATGCGAGCGTAAGGAACTAATCAATAAAAGATGAAAAATCACCAAACACGAAACATGAAAACGATTATTTTATTATATCTACGTTTCGCCGCATTGGCTTCTTCAGGATAAGAAACTACAAATCTGCGTGGAGAAATATTGGTCTGTAACCTTTGCTTTTTTCACCTATGTATAAAAATCACAAACAGAAAATCGCAACAGCAGACGAAAAATGATATATTTTAGCAAGAACATTGAGTTCTGAAGAGAAATTTGTCTTTGTTTACGATAGGTAGTGGTGAAAGGGAGTAACAGGGGCTGACTAAATGGTCTTCTAGATCTGCTCGCCCTCACAGATATGGAATCAAACCAAGATATTCTTGAACAAATTGAAAACGATATGGTTTCGGAGAGTCAAAACGCTAGGCATTTATAAACGTTTCACATATGTGAATTCTACTGATACTGATTCATTTATAGAAGGAAATAGGAATAAAAATACATTATACAAAACTAGAAGTGACTAAAAGATCTCCGAACATTTGAAGGTTAGTATCGGTGAGACTAGGCATTGAAATATTGACAGAAGAGGAATTGGACAATTTTCTGTTATATATTTTTAAATACACTTACTAGTATTCGTTTTTATAAAATGTTAATCGGTTTTATTAAATGTGTTTTAACTTTGCATTTGTCTTATTCATATTACTAATATTGTATGGTTAAATAATACAATTCTCATTTATCAAGAGATTTCATATTCTTTATTGACTTTATATTTGGGCCTTGGACATTCGTATTGGCCCTTTGCCTTGGGCCGCTGGCCAATACGTCAGCCCAATAACAAAGCCAAAATGAAATCACTCGATTAATAACATCATAATATGCATATTACATAATATTTTGTGACACGATTATTTTAGTGTTATATACAATTTTTGGAGTTATCGGTTAGAGGCCTCTACGGCTAACAAATTCGACTATAATGTTGATAAATTAATAATGTTAAGAATTTGCTGCATGCTTACGACTTGTGTTTCAAATGTTATATCAACAAGTTCCTTCAGGTTACATTTATTATTTTTAAATGTTATCGTGATATAAGTAAAAATGAATGTATTTGGCGTGGATGTAAGAATTATAACATTGCTTGTTGAGAAAATGAAATGAAAAAGTCAGCATTCTTGCCAAGCTATCTTTCCCGGAGAATCAAGAATCCATATCCAATTAGTTTACCATTTAATGAAAAACAGCTGCCGGTTGATGCTAGTGGTGCTTACTGACTCCTGTCAATAATTGAAATCCACAAATTGAATGATTTCAAGTTTTGTCATCAAATCTGAAATACCGACAAAATACGCATACAAATCATGCATGGGATGGACACAATTGAATTTTGACGAAATGATGTTACCCTGAGTTTTGCTTATTTTTTTAGAAACTGCTAAGTAGGTTTGAGATTGTCACCTTTATAGGTTCAAGTGAAGGTATTGGAAACTCATTATTTTAGTGTTTGTCATGTTTGTTGGTACTTTCAACAGTTCTCATGAGCGTCATCATAACTGACGTTGGTAATTATTGTTGTAGTCGCAAATCTGATTTAACATTTGTGTGTCTTCTCCATACTACTATATAAAAACATTAAACGTCAACTTCTTGCGCAATTAGTTACATGAACGATGCGACACCCACAGCGACAAACAATAACACTATAATCTATTTATGTAATGAAATGTTTTTTTTTAATTATTGATGATTCACAATTCTCAAATACCTAGCTCAAATAATACCTTAATGCTGGTATCAATTAACAGAAAATTCCAAAATGTCCTTATTTATAGAAAACACTTTTATTTTCATACAGAAAAGGTAAAACAGATATATGAAATACTATAAATTTATCCAGTATAATCAGAATGCAAAGGTCTAAAAATATATTACTGATGGAACTTAAAAATATGATAATTCCAGATTAACGCTAAGTCTCCCTTATGTAGTAATGAGGATTTTCTGAAACATTTTGTAAATTAAATAAAGTACAGTAAAACCTGTAAACAAAGGCCAGCCGTGTATTGGAAGTGGCGGCCTTTATTCGGACGCCAGGATTAGAAAAATGACCATTACTAGTTTTCCAAAGAATGTCCTTTATTCGCAGAGTGGCCATTATTGGGAGATGGCGGCCAACACAGGTTTATCTGTATCTACACTATTTCAGAATCTTCCAGAAGCTTCTTCACCCCTAATTTACTGACACAGAACAGTAAACGACCCGTGTCACAAAATGTATCTTATAAAAACGTTCACATGAGCACTTGTGCTCAGGATCAGTCTTTGTCCGGCGTTTACCTTGTGTACACCAATGGTGCTACATTGTTAGCTCAATTTTCATTAAACTGGGCCAGAATGTTTATATCGACAAAATCTGGGACGAGTTTGATAATGGGCCACTAGGGTAAAAAATCAAAGTACTGAAAGTACTGTCGGACTTGATTTTTACCATACGAGACAGAAGAGAGAAATGTGTACCCACATCGTTCGAGCCCATACAAATATTTTAACATTTAAAATTACGGACCGATATTTCATTCATATTGTAATGCAGGCCATATGCATTAGTAGGTAAATGACATACGCTAGGGCTTTACAAAAGTCCCTTTGCTTAAATTTTAAAATGAAAAAAGCCTGATATTGGAAAGTTTAATGATTAGCACATTGATTGAAGACAATTTAATTGCATTAAAAACTCTTTATTGTACACAAACTAGTGACCAACACATTGATTCTTCTGGTTTTAACACAACAGAACATCGACACATTCAGAGTCACTCAAATCAAAAAGGTCCTGACACAGTAGAGTAAGACCTATTTAACCTATAGTTGACCCGACGTTGCATGAACTTCAGATTCTAATTAATCTGGCGTAAAAGGAACTCTTAAACAGTAATTTTTAAAAGCACGTATCCAGTAATTTACGTTCGTATTTAGCGACTCGAATTATTATTCGTAAGCCGCAGTTTAAACACTCAACCTCCGATGTTTTCCTGACATGAACTCATTCAATAAATTGAACTCCCCACACCGGTTACGCTTTGCTACTAGCCACTGCGGGGAGTGAGTCTATAAATAGCGATTCCGTCATCAAACTAACACTAGTTGGTGTGAATATCACGGAAATACGATTAGATGAGAATTCGCTTTGTAATATTAAGAAATGTTAGAAAGGCACAAAACACATACATAGATGGTAGATTGTTGCAAATGCATGAATTCGTCCGTAGAGATGTTTCTGAACTATCGAACGAAAACCGAAAGTAGAACTACTTTAACGGCAAGATATTTTATTGGACAGTGAATACGCGGTTTTAATTCTACGCATTTGAATATCTCATGTATTTACCGACAAGCACTTATTTAGATACATGACTCTTTCCATGTAGTTACAATAAAATGATTTGAAATATATTTAGATCTGACATACTTAATTGGGGAAAGATTCCAGATACTTCTATATAAACACACCATTTAGTTGCGTACTATTTCCTTTAGGCGGCATTCTTTTAACCAAGCTGTTATGGAGTCCAGCGACAAAATATTAGTCAACGATCCCAAACTAGGTGACCAGGGCCAAATAAGGTAAAACCTTGTGAGCACTCTAAAGATTACTTTTGTTATGATTGGATTTTCATGAAACTTTGTTTATGTTTATTCCAATGATATGTAGGTCAAGTTTTATACTGGGTCATTTCCGGTCGAAAACTAGGTCGCTAGGTCAAACCTTATGAAGAACCATGTTAACACTCTAGATTTCACAGTTATAATTGGATCTTTACCAAACTTTGTCAAATAATTTGTTTTAATGATATGAAGGTCATGTAAAACTATGGGTCACCCGAGATTAAGGTCAAATCTTACGACAAACCATGTTAACACTCATAATTATAATTTGATCTTAAGCAAACATTGTCAGATTGTTTGTTTTAATGGTATGTAGGTCAAGTCAATAACTAGGTCACCAGGAAAAATCTTAGGAAAACATTGCTAACACTGTAGATGTCAAAGTTTTGATTAGATCTTCACGACCCTTGTCAGAATGTTTGCCTCAATAGTATGTGGGTCAGATTTGAATACGGGACAGCTAGGGTAAACAAACTAGGTCACAAGGTCAAAACTGAGACAAAAATCTTGTTAAAGCTCTAGATGTCACAGTTTTGATTTGATCTTTGCCAAACCTTGTCAGATTGTTTCTCTTAATGCAATTAAGCACAAGTCAAAATATGGGTCACGGGGTCAAATCTTAGGAAAACTTTATTAACACTGTAGATGTCAAATTTCGATTGGATCTTCACCAAACCTTGTCAGAATGTTTGTCTGTAAGTTAATGATATGTAACAAACATTATAAACAAAAAGTAAAAAAATAGTAGTATAGCATGGACTTATATTGTCTCATTATAACATAATATCCATTCGGGTAAAACATACTGGGTATGTGCAAAATGTTCATATAACCCTTTTTTTATTAATGGAAGCTTGAAACATTACACAGGTAAGTTTTGTATCACTCTCGGTCATTATAGATAGATAGATTTATTTCGACATAAAATGAACATTTACATGGCAATAATAACATTAAAACATACAAAAACAGTAAATTGATACATGTGTACGCATGAATTAATAAAAACAGCCATGTAAAATCAACATTAAATGTCAAGGATTATAACACAAGAAAGGGTTCAGAGGAACCCTTATTTCCATTGTGGTCCTTGATATATAGTGTTGTATGACATAGGAAAATATCACATTTGGGAATAAATTATATGAACAGGTATATATTAAATAAATAAAATTACTTATCACAGTTAAATAGCTATTATAGTAAGATAAATAGAACATTGTAGAAAAACATGTAAACATTTGATAAAAATGAAAAATAATACTTCGAATGAGTAAAAATTATCCTATTTGCCATAAATAAATACGATTAACACTGGTCAGTGCATGAATTGCACTTGTAGTTTGTCTGCCTGACCAACGTTTTATTATCACGTTCTTCTAACGGCAGTCAATCGCATAAACGTTTGTCACCTAAGCATCTAGTGTTAATACCTGTAAAACACAAAACCAGCATAATTTTGAAAAAACAACGCCTCTGATACGCCATGCAAATTTTGAATGAAACTGACAGATGCCGCACCGTACGCATGATTTGGTGTGCACCGAAATACTTTAGATGCCTAGTGGAGACGGTACCAATAGTTTGGGACTACCATTTTTATTAGTAAATTCATCTAGACAAGAGAGTTGACAAGTAATACATGTACTGGATGCTTTCTGTCTGGATATGTTCATTGATCGTTGCAAACTTTGTTTCCTTAGACCTACATAATTCATGTGATACAGTGACTGTCCCAATTGCTAAATAGATAATACAATGTAGTGCATTTTCTTAACATAGATTTATCATTGGGACTTATACATTATTAGTACCATGTCTTAGAATTATAGCCTGATATTGTCTTTATTGGATACATGACACGATAGCATGGCATTTCGCTGGGCATGGATCATTTCAAATGTCTGCTTGAAGCTTCGTGTGCATGAAAAAAAATAAATGTAATATTTATCAATTTAAACTTTAAAATCATATGAACGTTTAAACATTAATATAAGATAAATACAAATTATGGTAATGGACTTTAATATGAAAATGTATAAGTTCTAGATATGGTTGATTCTAAGAAGTGTGTGGATGACTACTGAAGCTGTTATTTGGTTTATAAAGGAGTGCTCGTTATATCATATAGTTCTTCCTACGTCTGACATTTTAGGTATGCCATTTAGATTATCTTCGAAAGGATGCTGTTATCACTTACTGTGATTCTGTTTATATAAAATGTAATATCTTGTATCAAAGAGTAATATCTACAGCACACATCCACGCTTAAACACATTTCTACGTAGGCAGTAAAACAAAAGGAAAATGTGCCCGGGTAATCACATATA